>JAXQJP010000071.1:0-83109 GCA_037042015.1 Furcasterigmium sp. R96-07A1
CAGCCTCGCCCCCGCGTCCAATTAGCCAACACTTTCCCCCCCCCCCCCCCCCCCCCCCCCGCCCCTTCACTGCGATGCACAAAGGGTTCAGACTGACTCTCGTCAGGAACCTGCGGGCACCAGCTCACCAGCGTGTGCGAGACCAATACAGTGATGTACACGTACGTTGTATAGCCGTTTCGACGGAGATCGAGAATGTCCGTCTGGACGGCCTCCATGGTCGTGATCGACTGGTCGAACTCGTTTGGCGACCTCGGACGTCCCGAGGCTCGTAAGCTTGCAGCGCGGCCCCATATCTTCACCGGCCAAGTCATCTACATGTAGACTCGTCTGAATCAGGGCTGACCAGCCAGCCAGCGGATCAATTTCAATATCGACTCGAATAACTATGCGGTCGTCCGCGGCTCGGCGTCACTGATAATTGACCTATAGAGCCCGGCCTTTGGAAGTTACCTATCCGTAGGAACCCTACATGGGGCTCAGCGTACCGACGCGCTCGCTCACCTCCAGTCTCGGTTGCGCTTGCTGGTCAGACACCATCGAAGCCATCATCGAAGCCACCGTCGCCGACGAGGTTGACGAAGTTCTGTTCTGTGCGTTCTGTGGAATATAACTAACCAGTAGCACAGATAAGCCACCATAATACCAGACAGCTTCACCGAACCACCTGCCTGGTCCTGGTGTTGGTGTATTCAACCGATCCTCTCGCGAAGGCGCACATCCGTCAGCCCCGTCGCCCTGGCATCCATCGTTGACTACGGGGAAGTGTGATACTTGGATCTTGGCACCTGCTTGAAGAACACGATCTCGGCATCTCGAAGCAACCATGCAGCCGAGATGTGATCGATGAAGCGATGAACCCCTCGGGGCTACCAACGGCTCTCTGTGTCACCGCCTGGTCTAGCCTTTTTCGTTGGTTGGTGTGGGAAATCACCATGCTACCTAGACATAGCTCTTGAATACAAGCGTCGGTTTCAAGTTGCCTGGGTTGCCCAACATCCAGGTGTCGCTTTTCTACTAAGCACAAGGCATCCTCGTGCCTAATCTTTCGTGAGTCACCATCTGATCTTCCACTGGTTTTGCTTTGCCCAATTTGCCCGGGAGCAAATGCTCCTACCCGCGCCTCCGGGTTGTTTTAGCGCGATCCCCATCTGCCAGATCTCCGTGCCCGCAGCTTTCCACGGCAATCGAGACCCCCTAACCTCCACCTCAGGGATGCATGCTGATCGGTCGCCACTGGTTGGCTCCCGAAGCGCGGAGGCCCGGCGTGCCGGCCACACCGTTGTTGTGGGCATGCCGCTTCACGAGAATCCCATGTCCGATGAACCCCCGTTGATGGTCTTTGCGAAGGGTTATTGCACATATCGATCTGGCCCGCACGGCTGGGCAGATCTGGCCTCGGATCTGGGTGGCAAATGTGGCAACGACAGCAACATGGGAGCTCTGTCGGCAGCTACGACAGCTTGGTTCACCGACATCGAGGCGTCGGTGTGGGCCTCCTGCCGGCTTCGCCGAGGGGGCCAGGGCAAACCCGCACGGGCAAGTCCCAACGCACCAGGGACAGCTGTCTTTTTGGTATGAGCATTCGCTGAGGGCGAGAACTAGTAGGAAAGTAAGCTACCACTGTTTCCCTGCAGTAGCGCTTCGGAATTCGACAGTGCCATCTCCGTCTGGCTGCAACGCCCTCGTGACTGCAAATATATCGGGGTTACTATGTGTAGAGCTGGCTAGACTTTTGCATCCGCCCGATCACATAGCACATCGCGTGCGTGAACATGACGAATCCCCAGCTCAAGTGATTAGACGAAGCTTTGAAGCTACAGATACAACTTTAGGCGGGAATATTAGCTTCTCTCTGTATTTGGAACGGTTCTGCCATTTTACGCATCGTGGCATTATCTCAAACTCACTTGTCCAGTTGCCCGACTGTCCGCCCCCACCCGCCCAATTTGTCGTCGCACGGCATGCTCACTTCGTGATACCTACTCTCTTCAATATGTCGTTCAAGTCCTTTCCTTGTTCGCCCGGGACGCTCCTGGCCCACACGTCCTCCTCCAGCCTCTCCTCCTCCGGTATGACGCTCCAATTTGGGCTCTTCTCGGCCTTGAGCCACTTGAAATCATCCACCTGGTCCCATTGATTCTGTGCGGGGTCGTTTGAGCCCATCTATCTCGCACATTAGTCAACCACGAACCTATGTAGCACATTCACGTGGACTCACATGAGTTGCCGGGAGCGGCGCGAATCGAATCCCCGAGCAGTCCTCGATGATCGGGTGGCTGGAGCAGTGAAGATAAAAGTCGACGTTGACACACTCGTGGATCCGTGCCTGCCTCGCCGCGACAACGACGATGCTGTCCCTGACACCAGTGATGTGAACGGGTCCCGAAACGTTACCCGCCACAACGAGGCTGCGGGAGATGTTGCGGAGGGCGAGATTCGCAAAGGGCGCGCTGCTGGGCGTGGCTATGGACATATCCACGACGCAGCCGGTCATGTCGGTCAGGCGGCCTGATGACGTTGCCCGGGAGGCCGTCGAGGGGAGGATGATGTGCAAACCTGACTGGTCGTAGATAGCGATCTCCTTGGCGGCCGAGAAGCTGGGCTTGCGGACGTTGGACTCAGCAGGCTGGGCCATCTCGTCGTTGTAGTTCTTCGCATGTGTGGAGGGAGCTGGGAGGTCACTGACGGCGTCCTCGTCCTCGGTTTGGGGGTCTTGCGGGATTGGGCCACCAAAGGCCGGGCTAAGGCCATCTACGAGATTTGCATTGGCGATGAGGCGAGCGTCGGGCTCAATTGCAACAGAGCCTGGCCCTGAAGCCGGAGGAGGGTGGTTGCGAGACTTGAACTGGAAACGGGAGCGGGGCGCGAGCTTGTTGGTCTTCTCGTTGAGCTTGTCTGTAAGGGCCTTCACGGCAAGGGCGTAGGTGCGCATGTCATAGGCTGGGATGTGGTCGGAGGCATCCGATACCTCGTGCGAAAGGCGCGAGATGGCAGACTGGATAGCCTCGATGGCATCCTGTCGTTCGCCACCCACAAGGGCGAGCGAGCCGAGGTCATCGATCTGGCTTTGCAGGGCTGGAGAGATATCAGAAAGACGGCCAGAACTAAGGTAGAATCTGTACCAACCGACGGCTTCACCTTGAAAGTGACGGTAGAACTTTTCCTTGGGATCCTGTCGGTTGGTTAGAATGGGTAGTCCCTGGCCGGTAGCAATGGGCTGAATCACTTCAGGCGCCATAATCACAGGGAGCTATGCGTAGTCGATGAGAGACACGATGCGGATGAACAAGGGTGGGATAAGTACAGTAGAAGTCCGGCTGTTGGACCTCCTACTTCCACTCTTTGAGGGTGACAAAATATTCTCCCAGATCTCACATGTGGGGGTATCGCCTTCTTAACTTGCTGCGCAGGAGCAAGGTCGCCGGCAGTCAGAAATGGCCCAATCTGAGGCGATGAGTGTGATCGATGGAACCAACCCTCAGTGGTGTGATCGTTTGTGGTGGGTGGTACGTGAACTGCAGATGGTGGAAGTTGATGATTGGCATGCTCATCGTCGAAGGCACAGTGACGTCGTGTTTGCATTTTGGGGTCGGCAAGCCTACTGCGGGGTACCTACTTCACGGGAGGCCAGGCTGCTTCAGCGGGGTGTCCCGGTTCCCACTGCACCGTTGGAACCCGACTTCAGGGGGACGGGAGAGATGACAGTGAAAGTGGAGACGAAAGACTCAATCGCCAGCCACTGACGGGGTTTGGGGTCAGCATTTATCTGACGGAACCTACAATCCAGCACGTTCATGAGGTGTTATTCCGTGATGGTGGTTGACGTTGCAAGATGCTCGGTCTCTAGTCCCTTCCTTGAGATGAATCGCCGCACATCGAGGGGGCCAGTCTGACGTGCGCCACGTGGAATTCCGGTCGTACATTAGAATGCTTCAGTACGATCCATTGGCTGGCAAGCCTTCAGTTCGGAGACCCGCTGCGTCATTGGACCCTGAAGATCACCGCCAACCGTTGAAGTGTCTGACGACTGCCGTGCTACCGTGCGGGTTCTACTAGCCCAGCTTATTCCCCAGGAACGATTCAATGAAGAAGGTACTATCATCCCGTCTCTACTCGCCTCGTAGGCGTCCAAAGCCGTGTGACAAGTTGGCGTGCTGCGTGTGCCGCTGTGTACACAATCCCATTGGAAGCCGACACCAAGGTTAAGCTTTCCTTGCGGACGAGACTTTTCGAGGCTGGTATCTGAGTTGAAAATAGTGGACATTTCTCGAACCTAACGACTGGTCTGAGCTGTAGCAATGTTCGAGAATAGCTTTCTGGTGGATAGATTCTTGAGAATTGAGTTTTCGCCCATTGACTTCTGATGAGGCGTTCTTGATAACGGTATCGTGACATGTGACATCCTCTTGTAATGGTACCTATCACGAACGACCCATCCATAATATCAGCTGCTTCAAATAAACTTGAGCAAAGACAAAGCCTCCAGCATGTGGCGTCACAGATTTTGAGCATATTGTCGAAGCATAGCAAGCGATATCGACATTTTCAAACGCAAATGTTCTGGGGGAAAGAGCTGAATCTACCGCCGTGCGCCTGAACAGGTCTATAAGAAGGGCCCTGCCCAACACGTCTCATGGTGTTTGTTCTTGTTCCATCCACAAGCACATGTCCCATCCACAGACTCCCATCCACAGACTCTTTCCCCATCCACAAACTGCTGTACCCGACACGACCGCGAAAATGTGCAGGTTTGGACGACACGACAGGTACCGCGAGGGATCTTACCCTTCATTTGTTTCACCAATTGGAGAAAGCTACCAGCTTCGCGCTCATCCCCTCCAACAAACCACCAGCCTTTCAACACCTGAGCAGGCACCTCTACTTCCTCCCTCGGCATTCGGCGCTTGTCATCCCAAGAAGGAAAAACGAGTGGCGGTCAATCACAAGCGCAAGCGTGACCATCATTATGTGGCACCAGCCGTGATTACCACATATTCCCCCGCGGTCCATGACCACGCTGCATTTCACCCCGGTTCTAACACTCCGAAGCCACCAACTTCCACTCTCAGCCGACAGATCCCCCCTCAGGACAAGAATTTTCTCTGCGTCCCCCAAGCCGATCCCGCCAAAGTGGCTTACCGCCGCCGCCGCCGACTTTTGCGCCTACAGCAATTCGAGGCCGACAGACTGAATACTAAGCTGGGAAAGGGTGAGAAGCGCCATGCTTCGCAGAGCCCCGCTAACAAGGGGCGTCAACACAAATCGGGGCTGAGCATCATAGAGAGATGTATGAAGTTCGGGCTGCGTGACGGGCCCAGGCGCAGTATGGAATGCTGAAGGATCTGGAGATCCTGGTAGCGACTCGCAAGTCGAGCAGTGGTGTTCTGTCGGTTGCTGGGGTGTGCGAGGTTTTCGGGTTGCTCAGATTGAAAGCGCTGCATGTTATACACCATTAAAGACCCTGCCCATAACATACTTATCTTTCTAATTTTAATCGAGGGCATTCCAATAACAAAAAGCCTGCAAGTCGTATCATCCCACGTGTGAGGATGAGATTATTCCAGTGAAGCGATAATTTCTAGTTCAGACCTCTGACTTCAAGAACGCAACAGCCATGTCGTTCCGCGAGAACCCGTCTTCGACAAATCATGGCCTTACCATGAGTCACTCCAATTTAAACCAAGTAAATATATAATGTGCTAAGATGACATTACAGCCGTTAGAATGTCACCAAGATGCCCAAACAATCCATTAGTCTGGGGGCAGTGATGTCCTGGGTGCAGTCTTCCACTTCATGGTAGGTCATTCGGTTCAACCCGAACCCTGCCAAGCAAGTCCTGAATGTACCAAGCCTAGAGTCCAGACCGCCGATCCATTGATGAGATCTTCGTCTGCCAATGGAAGGGACTGGCTCATATGCAGGTGTGATTCGAGTGCCCTCGCAACCCGATGGTTGAGCCAACGCGGGAGGCCTACCAACTATCTGATCGACTAATCGTAGCCTGGAGTATATCAGCAAGTAGCGTTACACAGAAGCTGCCAAGCCAAAGGACCGTCACATCGGCATGCCAGCTGCAGGAAGTAAGTTAGGCGATCAGCTGTTTCTCCGCCATGTGTGTGTAGCTTTTAATATCTGCAATCCCTCCTTGATTCGAAAGGGTCGGGCTCTCCCCAAGATGCCCCAACCGCCGCTGCAAGACTATCGATACACGATGCTTCCCAAGATCAGCAGCACCTCAACAGCAGCCGTTGCTGAAGAGGATCCACAGGCTCTGACAGCATTAGATGCCGGAAACGGGCTGAGAGAGGCCCCCAAGGGCAGGTGGTGGTGGTGTCACCGCAGCCAATATGTGGGAGCCCTACTCTTCAACCTGGCCGCCTTCTTCCTGCCTGCTCTCTACACCACGCTCGTAAAGCTGTGGGTTGCCGACATCGACTCGTCCCTCGTCGTCACCACGGATGTATACACGTACATCAGTGTTGTTGCCGAGGTGCTCAACGAAGGTTTGCCACGCGCAGCATGGGTCATCATCGGCGACAAGGCGTCTCGCTCCCTCGGCCAGCGCCTGGGACTCACTCACACCCTCATACTGTTCCAAGTCATCCTCGGCTTGATAATGAGCATCGGCTTCGTGGGTGGAGCGCCGACCTTTGCAAAGGGGTTCGTCCCCATTGAGGTTCGCGAACAGAGCCTGACATACATCCGTATCAGTGCCTTCTCGGCCTTCAGCTCGGCCATGGAGACGGCGGTGGCAGCAGCAACGAGAGCCCTTGACAAGCCGGACGTCCCTCTCGTGATCAGCATGTCCAAGTTTGCCGTCAACATCATCCTCGACATGTTACTCATCTCGCGTTTCCGCGTCGGTAGCCATACACCGACCATCAACCTCCAGGCTGGCATCCAGCTGGCGTGCAACATGACGGCTGCCCTCTTCGGCTTGGGTTATTTCCTCCTGGCCACGAGTTTGGAGCACCGCCGGAGCAACATCGAAGAGGAAACGAGCACACGCCCCAACCTGCGCGCGCTTGTCGTCCTCCTGCGCCCCGGACTCATCACACTGGTGGAGTCCGCCATCCGCAACGCTCTGTACCTATGGCTTATCAGCACCATCGTCGGGCTCGGCTCGACATACGCTACGTCCTGGGGTATTTTCAACACGATACGTTGGGGGCTGGTCATGGTCCCTGTGTCCGCATTGGAGGCCACGAGCCTGGCGTTTGTAGGGCATCGCTGGGGTTCCTGGCGACGGGAAATCGGCAAGACCGCACGGAGGCCCGGCCGCGTCCCCTTCCGAACCATCTACAACATCTCCAAGCCAGCCATCTGGTCAGTTGCGCTCGCTCTAGTCGTCGAGGTTCCTATCGCCGTGTTCCTCTCCCTATGGGGTGCGCGCTCATTCGCCTGGTACCTTAGCCAGTCCGATGAAGTCGCAGATATCACGGCGTACATGTGGCGGACGATCGAGTGGTGCTACATCTTCTACGCCGTGTCGACACAGTTGGCGACTGTATTGCTTGCAACCCGACCGAAATGGTATCTCTACCAGAGCCTTGCGAGCAACTTTCTGTACGTGCTGCCGTGGGCGATCGTGTGTCAAGTCGCGCGACTGGACCAAGACAACGCGTGGACGTATCACAGCCTGGTGTTTGGCGGTAGTCTGGTATTCAGCTTTATCTGCGTAGTAGCTGTAGAATCAGCATGGGCGTGGACGCTGATGAAGGGCAAGGCTCGGCTCGAAACGTTCCGGGAAAGCTGAGGCGTGGTGAATGGTTCTTGAGACGCTGCGATGGGATGCTGGACATGCGATGTACGGGGTCCTGATGTTTGTCTGGGGTTCCAGTAAATTATATACTGAGCGTAAATTGTTGGTTGACTTGTGTTTCGAAATACGAGATGCAGAAATTTAATCAAACCCACGATATATTGGATTTGTCTGTAGCAGGTGGACTGTAGATGGCCTCATGCTGCTTACAACGGCCTCTAGTAGCCTGCGGCATCTGACAGGGGCCTGAGAGGCAGCGGCAGGGCCTGTCCGGCGCTGGAATGACGAACTCTCTAGCTGCGGCGGCAGCTGATCAAAGAGGCGGTCGGTGATTGGATCACGTCCATCATTGGGCGGGGCCTTTCAAACGCGCGCTCCGCGATAGCGATATGCGCATCTGGGCTGTTTATGGTCGCAACGCTGGATCGCGCTGTCGCCGTCTTTGGCCTCGTCGCTTTCCCCTCTGACCTCCAGGCCAACGCATACTCACCTTAGCCGCAATGCCTGTGATACCGAGCAAGCGCAAGCATCCTCCTGGCCACTTCAAGAAGCCTCAACCGCCTCCCCCCACTACCAAGCCGACGCGACGCGCTACGCGACAAACCCCGATACCGCCTCCGGCAATTCCACCGACAAGTCTTCAAGCGTCTCCGCCAAAGCCCGCGCCCGCCACGGCTTCGTCAGAAGGTCAACACGCTCCACCGCCGAAGAGAGGGCGAGGCAGACCGCCGAAGCCAAAGGAGGCCATTGTCGACCCCAGTTCTCCCCCGAAGACCGTTGCGATACCAGGATCGAGGTCCATCGCAGCCCAGAAGCAGCTTGAACCCGTACGCCCTCCGATCGAACGCAAGCACTCACCCCCAAGAGAAAGTCGGGTGACGCGACAGCGCGGAAACATGATCGCCCTCGATAACAGGCCCATGATGGGGTCCGATGCTAAGGAGAACATGCGTCCCATCAACGGGCTTGTAGCACCCAAAATCACCTACCACCAGACTCCTCAACCACACTCACAACCGTGGACGAGAAATTTGATGCGCCCAAGCCCGCCCACGACACTCCCACCTTCCTTGCATCCTCATGCCATCTCTCAGCCCCATCGATCCCAAGGACATGAACGATCGAACCTTTCTCCCCTCAGAGACGCGGCGTCAGTGCCCCCCAAAGCCGTTGCAAACACGCCAATTCCGGTACCGACAGTCCCCCACACACCTAGAGCACAAGCGCAACCCGCCCAGCAGACACCGCGAAACAACAATATCCAGAGCCCTCATAATCCCCCACCTCGCGCCGACCGCAATATCGACAAGGTGGTTCTCGGCGATATTTGCTTCCGGACATGGTATCCCTCATACTACGGGAAAGAGCTTCTGGGAGATCCCGCGGGATACTCAACGAGGCACGGCCCCTCGCAAGCCAACGGTACAGGTGCTGCGACTGGGCCGACACCTGCGCCGCCCGGTGATGGAGCCAAGGGACACTCGAAACGAACAGCAGATACACCCATCTTGGACCGGCTCTACGTCTGCCCTCAGTGCTTCAAATACTCCAAAGAGCTCATGGCGTGGCTCACCCACGTGCGCATCTGCGAGCGCACCCGGACAACACCGCCGGGGCGCAAGATCTACACCCACCCCAGAGGCCGACGGACGGTAACAAAGATGATACCAGAAATCAAGAGAGGTCCGGGGAAGAAAGCAAGCAGCGGCATGAAGCAGGTTGAAGAGCTTGTCCGAGACGAAGGCGAGTGGAGCGTGTGGGAGGTGGATGGCGAGGAAGAAGGGGTATGTAGCAACTGGCCCCCTGACCTCCCCAGAGTATTGAGAATGGCATCACTGACACCGCGTAGCTCTTCTGTCAGAACCTCTCCCTCTTCGCCAAGCTCTTCCTCGACAACAAATCCGTCTTCTTCGACGTCACAGGCTTCAAGTACTTCCTCCTCGTATACACGCCAGCCGCTCCACGATCGAGTGGCTCTCAAGTGTCGTCCGACGCATCAGGTCCTGCCTCAGAAACCCCAAAACCACGCATTGTGGGCTTCTTCTCCAAGGAGAAGATGTCATGGGACAACAACAACCTGGCCTGCATCCTTGTATTTCCACCGTGGCAGCGCAAAGGCCTCGGTGCCCTGCTCATGGGTGTCTCGTATGAGATCAGCCGGCGCGAGCGCATCCTCGGCGGCCCCGAGAAGCCCATCTCCGACCTGGGTCGGAAGGGGTACCGCCGCTACTGGGCGGGTGAGATTGCTCGCTGGCTGCTCGACGTCAACGGGATCGGCTACAGCTTTGAAGGCCAGGAGGAGGTGCTCGTCGACGCGCACGACTGTAGTGAGGCGACCTGGATCGCGCCGGACGACTGCGTCACGACGCTGAGGGAGATGGGTGTCGTGCAGGACGCCGGGATGGGTCCTGGGAAGAAGCCGGAGGCCCTGTTCGACCAGGACGTGGAGATGGCTGACGCGGAGTCGCAGGATGCCGGCGATGAGGAGCCGACACCGCAGCTGCCGCGCGTCAAGGTCGACAAAGAGGCAGTGAGGCAGTGGATCGCGGCCAACGGGATCAGCCTCGAACGTGCTTGCGACCCTCTTGGCTTCGTCGAGGGCTACGCTATCAAGGCTGAGACGCCCATCGACTCGGACTGCTGAAGCTGCTGGGCACGCCCATAGGTGTTTTGGCTTTCTTTGGAACGGGACACGGAAGGGAGCAACGGAAGGATTATGCTAGATACCCTGAACGAATACGGGAGAATCCCATGCTTGATCATTTTACGTCATGCTCATACGTTCTCGATGATTGGGAGTTAGGTCAACAGGTGTTACGTGAAGATGACCAATCTCCAACTACGTTTTCATGCCCGGGCGAAATCAAGGGCCTACTAGTAGTTTCCTACACGGCGTGGCCTGCGATGCGCTCGAAGGACTGGCATTCTCGACGATCATGTGCAGCCCGGTAAAGGGGTCGATGCAGGTTTCTTGCCACAGGACGCAGAGACTTAGACCCACCACGCTGAACTGTCATCACACAAAGTCGCCTCGTTGGCTCAGTGGTAAAGCGCATCACTAGTAATGATGAGATCACTGGTTCGATTCCAGTACGAGGCAATACCACACCAGCATATCTTTTTGCCCCATTTGCCTATATTTTTGTTGTTAACGTGCGGTTCATAGAATGAGTCAATGGCACAGCAGGTTGATTTTGCGCCTAGGAAGTAGCGGTCGTGCGATGACAGCAGCTGGGTTCTTCACATTTATCACAAGGACACAACCCACGCAGCAGCACGGTAAGGCATTCGTGCAACGCCCAGGTAGGCACGAATGAGTGGCAGAATCTGGGCGACACGGCTCAAAATCATCTTCTGGCCCATCTCGGACGAATATGCCAGGCCAGCAGAGAGCAGTTGCGTTGTATCAGGGTCGACGTTGTCTGGTCCATACGTCGGCGCCACCCAGGGACGAAGCCGAATTATCCAAGGCTGTGAGATATCATAGCGTGCCCCGTTAAACAGAGTATTTCCGACTTTCTGTATGGGCTTCGGTGGTCTGCTTGTCATGAGGTCGTCCTACATAGCCAGTCACAAGTGTCAAGTGTCGGATGGTCAATGTCGTCTTTTCTGGCAGCGTCGAAGATAGTTCATGGATTCGAAGGCAGTCGTCAGATCGTCGGTAGCATAATCCGGGGAATGCAGCAAAGATGCGCCTCCCCCAGACGCAGCGGATGCCGTCCGCGGGAATCCAGTCCTTCAAGTAGCCGTACTGCACGAGCTCTTCCGTAGAGAGTGGATCTCTTCGTGGTGAATGTTGTTCTGTCGAGTCGGCCATGTCGACAGAATCGAGGCTCCGCTCTACCGTTTCCAAGACGGTCGACATGTTCCCGAGCCATCAGACCCGCAAGCCCGGCCGCCGTCAACTATAGACTGGCTTCGTTAGTAGCTATTTCTTTACTGTAGTAGGATACATTTGGTATTGCAATCCTTCCCGGGGAGAGAAAGCCAAAGCCTCCATTGCTTCCCGAAGTATGCCACTATCACTCTTATTTGCGTAAGCCGATTCCAGTTGAATGGCAGTTGAACAGCGAGCAATACAGCCGGCCTATCTATCGAGATGGTTCCAAACCAGCGGATGATGCCTTGTTTGACATAATCTGATTGTCTCGTCTGTTCAGCTCATGACACCAAGGTCCTTTCGTGTAACTAATCATGAGTGAGCATGTGTCACGGGCTCTCTAGCTCGAAAACCACCAGACTCCCAGGCTGCGTCCGCCCTCTCACCCACCAGGCCAAGGCCTCAATTGGTTCTCCATTCTGCGGCAATCTGCCAACCTGACATGAGCAGAAGTCGTGCTCATTTCATGTGATCAGGCGTGAGGCAGACACTGACGGCCAATGTTTGATAAACTTTGATGACGATTGAACACAGGATATCGCTATATCAAGTTATGTGCTTCTAATGGGGAGATCAGTTGGCTTAGTCAATCGGCGTGAGCCTAAGGCAACGTCAATGGCGGCGCGGCGGCAGATGAGAGTTTCCCGGCCTTCTTCAGCTTCCAATCTCTCCGATCCGCCGCCATCCATCAAGATCCTAGCGAGCAACCATCATCCTCGGCATGACTCGGCCGACCAGTGACAGCGACATTCCTGACTCTGGTCATTCTAACGCCAGCGCCGATTACACGGCATACACAGATGCAATGTTCGAAAAGACATCAAGTGACATCTTTCATGATTCCTGCAGTAACTTCACATCACGTTGAAGGCTTATCGGCGAGACTCGGGACGTTGCGCAACGCTGCGAGGGTGCGTCATTTTACCGGGCGGCTTGGCTCGCAAGGCGTGGCGTCGCAGAGCCTCAGGCACCTCGCACTGCTACGCACAGCGCAAAAGCTGGCCTGGCGCCATCGTGACACGCACTCGGACTGGAAAAATTTTCTTCTAGCAATCATGCCGCGACGCGACCCACACTCATTTCCCTAGAGATCACCTCTCTCTTTATTGCTTCTCCTGGAACCCGTCTCAGAAGGGCCGCCCCTTTAGCATACCTCAGAGCGCCGGGCGAAGCAATTCCCTGTTGCAGTGCTGCCAATTGGCAGGCGGCCATGTCAGGTACACTGCCGGCCACTGCCGCCACTCGGCCAGCCAGCCGACAACAAGCCTTCGCCAGCAGCTGCACGCTGTTGGACCTGACGTCCTTACGCGATCAGGCGATGCGCGACAGGGGTGCTGGCAGTAGCGGTGCGACCCTGGCACCGGGAAAAGGGATCTGGCGCGATGACGCCGACCGAAATGTTTGCTACCAGACGTGTAGGGAGTCGTGAGCAAACAGTCGATACAGAGTCCTCAAGAGAAGAGAACACTCGTCTGGACACAACTGCGCGAAGGGGGCAGACGATGTCGTTGACTCCTTATATCGCTCAAGTCTTGTCGGCCTCCTTTCCATCGAAAGCTGGTGGTTCCCACTCGACTGGGTCTTCTATCGGAATGGTTCCACCCACGTGTGAGCATCACCGCGGCCACAGCCCGGCTGATTGGGTTTGCCGTCGCCTCAAAGTGGGGGCAGCGGATCGTTGTGGGGGTCAACAGCTCAAAGCGTGTTTCTCATCCCGGAATTTGACCCATCTTTGATATCAGAGTGGATTTTTGACCTTCTCGCCATCATCCAAGCCCCCGAGCCCGACACCACGCCTGCCCTCTCCCTCTTCTCGACAAGTATCGAGTTTGGAGTCAAACGGAAGCTCTTCTCGTGGTGGGAACCATTAGACAGGACCGGTGTCGTTTGGGGCGCTAGGGCAGAGTCCGTTCTGTTGTCTGGTCGCAAACTGCGTTGATATGGGTCGGCCCAAGAAAATCCTTCCACGTTGAAAGCAGCGAAACCCACCAGAATCCACTTCCATGATTCGTGTCCACCAGCCAAGCACATCTGCCTCCGTTTGTCGAGCCTCAGGCTTCGTGAGAGCTCTGCTCTACCGTAATGGTAGCCTCAGGCTGACCATTCTTCGCCGACCCCGGTATTCCCCGAAATCTCACTCAGCTCACTGCCAATGACCGCGACCCGTCCTAGATGGACTCGACTCCCGTGACTTAACGGTTCGAGTTCCACCAACGGACGTGGAAAAAGGTCTTTTCCAGTCTCCTGCTTGATCCGACGGGCCTATGATGTCTCGCGCTGCACCTTTTCCCGCGGTCCCGTTGCCCGGTCCTGAGCCGGGGCCCCCTACCCTATCACTCTACCCGAGCTCTGAGCTTTTCCTCCCTCCCTGAGCTTTTTTCTCTTCTTCCTCCTTCACCTCCAATCCTGTTTGAGCTTCTCTCATCTTTCTCATCCTCCTCAGTACCTGTCCATCATCCCATCCATCCACACTCTCCTCTCCAACACAGTCACAATGGCCTCCACTCGTGTCCTCGCCTCCAGGCTCGCCTCCTCCATGGCCACCAAGGCCGCTCGCCCTGCCATGCGCGCCGCTCCTTTCCAGGTCGCCTCCAAGCGCACCCTGACCGGTGAGTGAAAATTCGACAAGCAGCCCGATGATGGACTTCCATCACCGGGAAGCGGCCAATTGGCCTCCAGGAGCCGTCAATGGCACGCCCATCAGTAGAACCAGTCCCGGCTGACGACGCTTTCGACGTAGGCATGACCAACGCCCGTCCCCAGGTCGCCCTCAAGGCCAACGCCAGCCGCATGTTCCAGAACGCCCAGGCCAAGCGTGCCTACTCTTCCGAGATCGCCCAGGCCATGGTTGAGGTCTCCAAGAACCTGGGTATGGGTTCCGCCGCCATCGGTCTTACCGGTGCCGGTATCGGTATCGGTCTCGTCTTCGCCGCCCTCATCAACGGTGTTGCTCGCAACCCCGCCCTCCGTGGCCAGCTCTTCTCTTACGCCATTCTTGGTTTCGCCTTCGTCGAGGCCATTGGTCTTTTCGACCTGATGGTTGCCCTCATGGCCAAGTTCGTACGTAGTTTCCGGAAATTCCCTCACCACAGCCTGGCGAACCAATTGCTGACTTGCCGCCCAGACTTAAACAACTCACACCACATCGAGATGAAGTTTGGCGGAGGTGGCGTTGCAGTGACGGGGTCGACACGACAACGGCGGACGTCCTGGATGCCGCCCTCGCCGTTCCTCTTGCTCTCCCCCGGCATAGCGAACGATACAGGATAATAGAACGGGATAGACAATTCCTGGTGGGTGGCGGAGATGCTCTTTGGAGAAGAATCTCGGATGATGACGGGAAGTGGCCTCTTTTCTCGCGAGGCGGCTGGCCTGTTGTATAGATGGATGGGTGATTGGAAACCCTGAAGATGGGAACCAAAGCCGGATCTGTTCGGAGCGGATGCTGGGTTTTTGTTTGGCACCCCAATCTTCTCAGGACGGAGATGCCGGGTCTCGCTGCGAGGTCTCGGGGCCGTTCCTCTGTAAAATAAAGAAAGAACCTCATCCCCTACCTATCTGGACGGCACGGCCTTGGGACCGTCGGCCCAGCAGCCTTGAACATATCTCAGGATTTTCCCTTTGTTAAGAGAGCATCAGGGACTATATTCCCCGTGTGACAAATGCAATCGTCTTCTCAAGTTTCGAATTGGCCACTCTCATTGGCGATGAGGACGATCCAGATCTTTGCGCGGCATCGGAACGAGCCTTCTCCAGGTTATGTTCCCCAGATTTGAGAACGAAGGGGAACGGGCGGTGTGTGCCCCGGACGAACAGTGGGACGGGCCACTTGGCCACTTTCAAGATGGTGCGTGGTCATGATCCCGGGGTTTTTGCCTTGCTCGATGATTCAGCAATGCCGTTTAGTCCATCTGAAGAGCACTGGCTCGTGTGCAACGCCCATATTGCTTGGTATGTCTGGCGTTGATCCATCGAGTATCGGAGTTTGCTTTTCGTTGTACATACTCGACAGGTGTCAGGCAAGCATTCCTTAGTGCTTCAGGTGGCTGGTAACGGCCGAGTCGATGGCCCTGGTAATGCTGTACTCGCCTCGGCGTTGTCCCTCGGGGACGGTGGAACAAGATATTCCCGCACTCGCTGCCGCTGGCTGAGGGCTCGTTCACCATCTCGCGCCTTGAGGGCGATCTCGATCCGGCAAAGTGACTTTTGCGCAACTCCAGACAGGCCGAATATCCTCACGGTGGCATTCTGAAGCAATCAGGCTCAGTGATAAACGCTCTCAATCCAGCACAAGCGTCCCCTAGGCTCTCGGTGCTCCGACAGAATGACCAACGGTGTACCCCACTGGCCACTGGGCGAATTTTGGTGCATCCCACAACGACTGGTCACCTGGTGCCAGACAACTTGCCAGGATCGCGGGGGTCTTATCATGGCGGTCTCCATCGCGAACCCACTCGGGACGAGGGAGAAGCGCGGAACAGGGCGGGTCTGGCGCCTTCTCCACTGGGATGGATGGCATCATGGGACTCGCCGTTGACCTGTCATTGCCTCGTCTGCCTCGAGACAACGAATGATGTGATTCTTCCAATTATTCTCCGACGGAAAGAGGGACGGCTCCGTCAGGAGTCTGAGGGATACCGTTGGACGGGGTCGGGGTGCTGCTGTTATGGTGGATGAATTGGACCGTTTTCGATGGGTTCTTCGTGGGTCGGACTTCGCTGCGTCGATCCATCTACGGAATGTCTTGACCACCTCTCTCGATGATGGGACCCTGATGTATCTTGGGTTTCTGTTGACGGTGATGAGGTGAGGTTCAGTTTGGGTTTCTAGGTTTGAAAGGGCAGGCTTTCCCCTCACGCCCGGTGCCTGCTGTGTTCCATTGTCCGTTCCTCTCCCCTCTTCGGACCAGAAATTGTTAAGGCAGGTCACTCCCGGGATGGCGGAAGGAGCGGGGAAGTGAGCCGGTGAGAGTGGATTCCCCTTATTTTGGACGGTGAGGGAAGGTGAACGAAAGGGGAAGCCGCAGGCTTGGTATTGTCCAAGGGCAGATAGAACACTTTGCCTCGTCTCAAGACACACAAGGTGGCGGTCCGTACTAGACACCTCTCGCCTCTAAATCAGGATACATTATCGCGAAGTCATGGGATATATGCTATGTAAGCCGAAGTGCGCCAGTTAATGACTGAGGCTTTTGGCAGTGGGCCTCTTTCCGCCGGCGTTCATACTAAGTCTTCCTACGCTGCGACAAATATACTAGGTATCAATCTCGTCTTGTAATGTCAAGTGTCAAATTTGTATCGATTTTCTATTTCTTGAGTTTTTTGAACTTCGAAGCCGTGTCACGTTGAAGCCACGAGGTGCTTGAGTCGGCGTTGCTGACGTCATTTGCCTCCGATAACCCAGCGTCGTCACTCGTCGCCATCGTCTCAATCTCCGTTGTACGTTCGACTTCACTCATCCTCAAAGCAACAACCTGCCTGTACTATAAAATGAATTCAAGACCGGAGGATCGGCGTGAGTCGGATGATGAGCTCGACCAGCTCCTCACACATCAGGAACCCCGTCCGATCCCTGAATCTGCAGACTCTCCAATCCCGATGGCTTCATATCCGAGTCCTAGACATTCGGAAGACTCGGTCTCTTCAGCACAGCCGACATCATTCTCGAACTACGCACGACCTAGATGGCTACCTGGTCCCTCGACGTCAAAGCAGTGGTATCGGCAATGGTGGTCACGCTCCAGCCCAGTATTAGCCAGGATTTTCAGACCTCGTCTCACATGGCGCTATATTCTCTGCTCCGTGCTGGGCATCTATGTGCTCTTCTGTTGGGTCAGAGGCTCGCCGCTTCTCGCCTCTCGCCTCCCAGGATATACGGGGCCTTACAGAGTCGGCGCCATCGACATCGAAGTACCTCTTCCGGATGGCCCTAAGAAGGTGGCCGATGGCGTCTTCAAGCATTCGGGCGAACCTGCTTTCCAGGTTGAGACTGTGCTCGCGACAATTTACTACCCGACAACACAGACCTTCAGGTCACACAAGTCGAGGTACCCTTGGGTATCCAAGCCCATCAGTTTGACTGCCAAAGGCTACGCCAAGCTTGCCCATGTCGACAACTTTTTCATCAGGCCTATCTTCACTTTCGGGTTGTGGGCTATCGGCGGCAGTATCACCATCCCTGCCGAGGTAGATGCACCCTTACTCACGTTTGTCGACCAAGACAAGAGTGACAGGTTCCCGCTCATGGTGTTCTCTCATGGCATGGCCTCGTCCAGGTCAGACTACACCAACTACCTCGGCGAGCTGGCGAGCAGAGGTTACATCATCGCCGCCCTCGAACACCGGGACGGCAGCTGCCCGGGTTCGGTCGTTAAGCTAGACGCCAAGGAACCGGGCCGCAACGCGCTGTTCTTCCGCGAGTCGGACCTCAAGGATGAGATTGATACCCCGGCCTTCAAGCGCGCGCAGCTCGCTGTCCGCGATGCAGAAATACTCGGCGCTATGGAACTATTCCGCGCCATCAACGAGGGCCAGAATATCAAGAACACCCGTGACAGCGTATCGACGTTGTCCGGCTGGACGGGTCGTCTCGACCTCGACCGCTTGACCATTGGGGGGCACTCGTACGGCGCTACTGGCGCTCTGCAGGCCCTGTCCACTGTCGCGCCGAACTCCTCGATTGGCGGTCTCATTCTTGACCCTGGCAAGTCTTCTGGGCCTCTCAATCATGACGCCAAAGTCCCCATGTTGATCGTTCACTCCAATTCATGGTCAAAGTCAAAGTCCATCTTCTACGGGCGTCCGCATTTCGACACGGTCCGAGACCTCGTCCGAAACGCCACGTCTCCTTCGTGGTTCCTTACCAGCATTGGCACATCGCATCCGAGCGTGACTGATGCGCCGCTCCTTGAGCCCTGGTTGCTGAGCTGGACGACGGGAGCTAGAATGAACACGAAAGAGGCGCTCGAGGAGTACGTGCGTGTTTCTGAAGAATTTCTCAACTACGTGGACGGAGGCAAGGCCGAGGGACTGCTGGCCGAGGAGGTGACGCATGAAGAGTACGATGTTTGGGTGAGCGAGGAGCGGAAGAAGGAGTTCTCGAAAGAACTGGCGAGGCTTTGGCAGGTACATGTCGCACCGAAGGCACACAAAGACGAGGAAGTCATACATGAGATCATTCGTGAGGAGAAAGTCTTCCACGGGTAAGTAGCATCGCCTAGGTAGATTGCAATGAAGTGAATAATTCACAGGCTTAATCCTCTTCGGTTCTTGGCCTCTTCAAACTGTGCATGCTCTGGCGGAATGACTTCAAGACCGGTTTCTACATGTTCTAGTTGTCCGTCTTCTTCCTCCCCTCGACCACCAAGTTCTTCTCCCCACCCTCAAGAAAGGACTTGAGATTCTCGTAAACGATCCTCTTGATGTTCGTTCTCGTAGCATCCGCATTCCAGGCCAGATGAGGAGTGCAAACCAGGTTCAGCCCCTCCTCCACCACCACCTTGCTCAGTAGCACGCTGTCTGCATCGCTCCCGGCGGGCTCATTGTCGAACACATCTGTCGCAGCGCCGTATATCTTCTTCGTCCTGACGGCATCTAGCAGCGCCTGCTCGTCTACCAGACCACCTCGGCCAACGTTGATGATGACGGCATCGGGCCGCATGGCCTGTAGCTCCGTGGCGGAGATGGTCGATTTGGTCTCCGGCGTCAACGGAAGGACGATGAAGATGACTGTTGATTCGCGAACCACTTCCGCGAACGGCGTGCGTCCTTCTGGCACCGGGACTGTGGGGTCAGCGGATTTTCTGGCTGAGAGAAGCACGCGCATGCCCAGGTTGCGACACATGGTAGCGATGCGTTGACCTGAATGTGTGAGTATTCTCAGAAGCCTTCTAGAAGCGAGTCGTGGGGACGTACCTATCGGACCACTACCCAAGATACCGGCGACTTCGCTATCACACGTCCTGGGCGGTTGGTTGTTCGCGTCTCTGAGCAGGCCAGACATGCTACCGCTGGCTTTCCAGGGGTTTGGCTGCGTCGAGGTGTATTGCATCATGGTATTGTGAAGGACGAGCAGCCGGCGGCGGAGAGAGAAATACTTGAGATGCGTTAGTATCGCGTGAGCAATCTTAGGATTACCCGATTGAAGTACCATAGCCAGCGCATGCTCGGACACTGCCTCGATAGATGCTCCAGGCGTGTAAAAGACAGTGATCCCGCGGCGCTTACACGCTTCCGTGTCGATGTGGTTCGTACCCGTCGTCTCAGTGATGATACATTGGCTAGTATCCATTAGCTCGAATCCTCAGTCTTGTCTGGACTGTCAACGTCTCCGGGAAATCTCACAGATGAGGCGCTGCATCCAATACTTCCTGGGTGATGGGGACTGTCACAGTCGTGAGGATGCTGGCGTCTTTCACTCTGGCCGTCACTTCTGCCTTGTTCCGGTGCGAAGTGTAGGGATACTGAATCAGCTCATGAGTGAAGCCGAGCGAGCGCATGTAATGCTCTTCCACCTCAGGAGCCTCGGTGTGAACAGCCTCGAGCTTGACGATGACATGGTGAGTTGCCGAGGGAAGTTGCTTGGGACGAATGACGTCCGGTCCGGCCTCAGCCATCATGATCCTTTACTTCGATCCAATGTAGCTGTTAACGAAAGACAACACGTTGTCTTTCAGCCCTTGCTAGAGGCCCTCAATCTGGTATGTTCGCCGATATCGGTGGAAGCAGCAAGTCGAAGGAGGGTCCGAGTCTGTTGGCGTGAACTTGGGATGTTTAAAGCACACAGCCAGAGGAGCTTCGGAGAACAGATCGGTAGGGCTTTTGTTGGACGAGCCTCTAATATAGTCATGTAGTTGATCCCCCGGAAGGTTCAGCCCCTCCCGGACACTAAGTACCCGATCATCCTCAACAACCCGGCCCGGCGGGAGAGCTTGGCGGGGTCCACTCGGCGGCGGAGCATCATGTCAAATGTCAGATAAAGGGCGTTCCGTTCGTAGGATCGACCTCCGGGAGTGACGGATCGGCACCGGATAACCAGCAGTCATCAATGTACTCCTCGTCTCGACTCTATCCGCGGCGTTCTGAACCCCCACCTTGGCCCGCTCCACGTTACATCACAGTTCGAGATAAGCATCACATTGTCGCATGGCAAGGTGCTCAAGTTTGCCGTGACCTGCTGAAGGTCTCCGTGTGGTCTTCCCAAGTCTATTGACCGCCTTATAAATACCCATGAACCAACTCATTTCTTGAACGTCGCGCTGCGTCCGCCGTGCAGCGGCGGCGCCTTTCTTGCAGCCTTGACGCCCTCGACCTCCAGCTTCTTGTAAGGGTCGAATTTCTTCCCCCTCGTCTGCCGCGCGTCTCCGCTACGGCCTGCGTGCAGCACAGAAGAGGCCTTGCTGTAGTCGAAGGCTTCTTCCGCCCCATCTTGTGCTTCAGCCTGAGCGGTCTCCCTCGCCGCCTTCTTTGCGGCCTTTGCTTCCCGGCGTTGCTTCTTGAGCTCCTTCCTTCGCTTCTTCTCGGCTTTGTCGATATTGTCGAAATCAGGCTCAGACAACTTCTTCGATGGTGTGTCGTCTCCCGAGTCTTCAGATTCCGCCGCTTGGGCCTTTCTTTCCGCTCTCAGGGCACGCTTTGCCTGTTTCTTCGCGGCTTTGAGCTCGGCCCTCTCTCGTGCCGCCTTCTCCTCCTCGTCATCCATTGCGATCTCCTCCTCGACCGGCGAAGGCTGGTCCGCCGCCGCCGAAGTGTCGTCGTCATCGTCATCAGACTCCTCTTCGCTAGATGTGTCGTCTACAGGTGCCTTGCGCTTCTGGCTGCCCTTCAGAGTGAACTCCTCATCCGCGACTTCTTCCGGCTGTGCCTTGGTAGGAGCCCGAGCAGCAGGCTGTGGTGACTCCTCTACCATGGGTACGTCTGCTGCCTCGACGATGACGTTTGCCGCGGCGTTTTGAGCGATCCTCTGCCAGGGCAAAAGAACTCTGTCGTTTGCGGGTGTCGCCTCCTGCTTAGCCCACTTTGAGCTCAGCGAGACGCCACCAAACAGCTGGCATCCTTCCAGACGCGGACTCTCGGCGTCATCAGGTACAACCGGCGCCTGCTGCAAGATCTTCTTCTGCGTCCGCTTGTCGCCCGAAACAGCCGGGTCGTCCTTGAAGAATTCATACAAGCTCGGTCCATTGACACCTGCCTCTTTGGCTTCTTGGTATGCAGCCCAGATGTCGTTCACACTGCGCCTAGCAATGAACGAGTTGTTCGGGATCATCGAGTGAAGTGCTTTGGCGTCCGGTGGCATGGTCCGTGAAATATCGAGGATGGTGGCGTTCGAGAGGACATAAAACGTGCTTTCGTCCATGCTGCGGGCCTTCTCGTCCCTCCACTTCCAGAGTGCCCTATAGACGGCGAACTGCGGGCCCGATAGGGGAACTGGGTTCTTGAGGAGAAGTCCATACCAACCTCTGGATCCATGTCCCGTTTCAGGGTTGTAATTCGCACCCTCGTACCGACTCAGTGAAAGCTCCTTGGATTTCTGAAGGACCTGTTCGATGTAGTCTGATTGGGGATTGGTGCGATCCGAGGCTTTGATCAGTTCATTACGAATGAGGTCGTATATGTACAGAAGGTAGTGGGTGTCGGACCGTGCGTAGTAAAACATCTCTTCTGGCAGAGGCCTAGAGATGGTCAGTACAGGAAAACTTGTGGTCAAGATCATAGCAACTAACCGGATGCGCCAGTCGGCCATCTGATACTTTTTGTCCGCATCAAAGTCGACAAATCGCTTCAGAAGGTATGCCAAGCTTCGCTGAGGATACCCGAGCGTTTGGCATGCAAAGTACGTGTCGAACAGGCCGTTGATGTACAGGCCTAGATCCCTCTGAAGCCACTGCATATCCATGTGGGCGCCGTGGAACACCTTACCAACTGTTAGCATGTGCTTTCTACTGTCGAATGAGGACAAACAAACCTTCAGAATGCTGGGGTCAGCAAACACTTCGTTCAGGACCTCAAGCTGATGCCTCCAGGGCTTGAGGGTGTCGACAATCCAGTCCTTGTCACGCGTGCTGATTTGCATGAGAGACAGCAAACCAGAATACGTCCGACTATCATGGTGTTCCAGGTCGACAGCAATTTCTTTTGCCTTCTTGAGCTCCTTCAGCATCTCCAGCACGCCCTCGAAAGTATCTACCCAGACCGCTGTCGTTGTTTGTACAGGTTGATACAGGATAGGCTCTGCCTTTTCGTAGACAAAAGCTGGATATTTGGACTCGGAGATCTCGGACTCGTAAGGGTGCTTGTTCCTAGGGCACTTGTCAGTATGAGGCCATTGACCGGGGCGCATGCGATCAGGCACATACTCGACGAACCCCGACTCGGTCTTTCTCGTGGCAAGACTCTTCTTGAGGGATACGGTGGAGTGTGGTTTCTTGGTCAAGACTGGTTTCCAGGGATTATCATTGTCGACTGGTCGCTCGAAGGCAAGCTGGGGCTTGGTCATGTTCGCGTGTCGCATGTTGTTGGCGAGCATCGTCTTGGGCTTCTTTGTCTGCTGGGCCTATTGAAAAGTCGTTAGAAGGATATTTCTCCATGGTGCGCAGTATACGTAGGACTCACAGAATCGCCGGAGGGCGCATCTTTCCTCTTCAAGGCACCTGTGAATTCGTCCATGGCGCGATCGGCCCTCTCAAGGACCGAGTCCACGACATCGACAATCTTGCGCCATTGCATGTCCACGTCGTCGGCGTCTTCTAATTCGGGCACCTCATCTTGACCACAAACCTGGGCGGCGACCTTAAGCAGCTTGGAGGAGAGGCTTAGCATGCGCTCTGTTTTGTCGTCGAGTTTGTCGCCAACGGATGGATCGACTGTTCGTTGGAAAGAGAGGTCCTCGGCGGAAATCTGGTTGGCGGATTTGACAGTCTTGACCAGCGCTTCCTGCACCTTGGTCTGCAAAGCCTTGAAACCCTCTTGGGAAGACATCGCGACTGGTCGTTTGTGCGCGAAGCTCTGGTGAGTGGCTTTGCGCTTGAACAAACAGGTTCGGGTTTGATGATCAAGGTGGGCTACATCAAAAATTCAATAGACAGGGTCGTCGGCTTTAGGTGGATAAGATAGGAAAGCAACTGAGCTTATCGATAAGGGACAGCTCCCAACTTCCCCATGTGAGGTCAGCAATAGCGTCGCGTCACAGGCCAAAGCTCTCTCACTTGTAACGTCCATCCGCACTCCTAAAAATCCGGTTCTTCCTGTCAAAACATTCAGGCCTACCACTATGTCCGCATCCCTTGCGCCTGAGTGCAATGAGGTGAAGGAGTGAGTGAAACCAACCCCGCTACAAACAGACCTTTATTGACGACTACAGGCGATATGATACTTGCTTCCTCAAGTGGTACAGCGAAAGTACGACTTCTCCCTTTGCAAACCGCAACGCTACGACCTGCAGAAAAATCTGACAGGGGAATAGAGTACCTTCGAGGAACCGGCACAGACAACAACGACTGCGCCGACTTGTTTAAGAGCTACCAGACGTGCTTGACAGCGAGTGACCTTCATTTTCAGTACAGACGTTGGCATCCTGACCTTTGGAAATAGGCAGCCGTCAAGGAGAGGGGGATCGATAAATTGCTGGACGAGGCACGAGAAGATCAAAGAGAGAACGACGCAGTGCATATGAGCCGGAAATCATGAGGAGACGGATGCAAAATAAGGAGCAGATGAACTACATGTACCATTAGAAACTCTCAGCATATACCGGCGTTGGAATTCTGCAAGTAACTCTACTCTATTGCCGACTATTATATTACTCGGAAAATGGTATGACGGTCGTCTAGCTACTCTGCCAATATGCCTTTCACATCAGCATGCTCCACGGCCTGCATGCCAGTCTTCCTTGAACCCAAGCAGCCACGTGATGCTATTAGTAATTCCTGGGTCGCGCCTTTTCAAGGAGATTCCAGGCCCTCGAGGCGCGCGGATGCTTCCGGTACGTTTCGTTAGGTAGGTACCGTAGTGTCCACTCAACCCCTGTGGCCCACTGAACAGACTGGCCAACGAAAGCTATCACAATGGGCAGGGGCTACGCAAGTTGGCCAGCAGCGGCTCCAGGGGGAAAATGCGCCAAAACACCATCCCGTCCCGCTACAATGTCATAATTTAAACATCCGTTGACAGGGGACATGCCCACTTGCCACAATTCCTGCCACGCCGACCAGCACTATCGAGGTCGCAATCCCATCCTTGCCCATGTCATAGCCCCTTTGTATTGGCCAGACCGATTCTGCCCCCTCCCCCAAAATCCGTCTGCCGACTCCGTCGATTCCTCAAGCTAGCTTCGTGGCCTTGTGTCTTCGTGCGACAAGCATACCCACGACGCGGCTCTGCTCGACTTCGAATTCTCGACTGAAGACACCCACACCTACGGCGATCTCAGAACCCTTGCCCAGACAGCTTCTTGTCTTTCTTACCTCGCCCAAGCTTTGTTCTTACTCTTGGCATCGCGCGTTGAGTCTCGGCATGCGATGCCCAGCGAGGTAGCGATTCTATGCACCCCCTCTCCATCCTCAGCCTCGCTATCTTCGTAGCCGGCTACACTACCGCTCGCTGGGACCTTGTTACCCGTCTCTATGAGCTTGCCATCTTTGCTTGGGACCACGGAGTTGTCGTAAGTCTCTCCCGGCGTCGGCCCCGGCCACGCGGCGCATTGCGCTCAGCAGCAGCAGCGCTCGCTAACACTTGCTGTGCGACCGCCACAGACCCGCGCCGCGAAGGGCTTTCTGATCTTGACGTTCGTCTTTGGTCTAGTTTTCGTGCCCGTGGAACGCTTGGCAGCCCGAGAGGCCAGCTTGGTAAGTCTGCCCCCTTTGATTTGCAGTGCGGCCGACTGACGATTCTCGCGTTGCAGCATCCCCGATCCCCCACCTCCGGCGTGTCGGCTCGAGAACAGTTGCGAAGAAGAGGCTCGTTTTGATAGCTGCGTCACGGCGCGGCTCTCTGTCATGCAAGGGAGCGATGGCTTGATGAGGATATTCTGGCCCACAGACATCCGGAGGTCAGATCTGTCCGGGGTTGTAGTCGGATGGAGGAATTCCCCTCTAGATGTCTTTGTGGTAGCCATTCTGGACGAGGTTGACGTACGCAGAACCATCCCTTCACAACTCCCGAGGGCCTCGCCGGGAACTTGCTGACCCATCACCTAGCCTGGTCATGTCGAGTTTGCCCTGAAAGCCGGCACACTCTTCCGAAACTCGCCGCACCCAGTCAATAGTATCTACGAGCGATGCGGACACTCCTCGATGCACGTACTCGGCCTTACAAACCCGGGCGATTCAATCCTCGACCCCTATCTCTTCGAGGCGACCACGTCCGCATCACCTCAAGCGCCTAGGGTCACTTGCGCCAGAGCGACGAGCATCCAGATCATTCTTTACGATCGCCCTCTACCACAGAGGATGCAGTACATTTCGCTAAACCAGATAGCTCTGGCTCTCGGCAAGGACGACGGGCCCAGTGGACCAGAAGGCGACGTTGAACTTGAACACGAGCGAGAAGAAAACAGGAGAAAGGAGCAGAAGAAGAAGCTCATGGAGAAGCTGAAGCAACACATCATCATCAAACGCTCGCCTTCGTCCAAGGAAAAGGCGCTGCCTAAGATCGTGAACCAGGTCAACTGGGCTTGGGAGCTGGAGCAGCTTCTGCAAAAGAACGTCCATTTAATAGGCGCACGACCCAAACGAACGCTTAGCGTATCGGAGCGCGTAGTTGTGCACGCGACAACCATGCGAAACTACGTATGGGAGCTCATTCGCTTCTACGTCGTTCCCGTCATCCAGTGGGGATTCATCTACTTGCTCATGGGGCATAGAGTGCTGGCAGAGATGTTACTGAGACTGCTCGAGTGGCGTCCTCGTCCTCATCTGTCGGCCCTTCACAACATATCTGCCACCGCGCAGCAGGTTGAGATCAGGTTGCAGCAGTTCTGCTACTGGCCACTCCAATACGTCACCCTTCGGCAACGAAAGAACAACTGGGGTAGTGTCACCACCAGCCATCCCGACTACATCCGGTTCTACAACAGTTTGTGGCTAGTTGCGAACGACATCATCATCGGCATTGCCTTGGGGTCTTATATCATCGACAATGCAGATCGGGTTGCCAAAACAATCGGAGAGCTGCTGAGCGTGTACACTGTCCAGGCACTACAGAGGAGCATTTTGTGGCTCATGAGAGAACCGGCTGGCCTCAAGCTTAACAAAGAGCTCGTTGCCTTCTTGGGAGATCTATTCCTATGGGTCATCGACTATTGGTCAAGTGAGTAGAGGGACCGTTTATGCTTGGGATAGCTGCTGATCTGAATAGGTTGTATCGAAACACTTCAGCCAGCGTTGCCGCACATCATTTGGTTCATCGGCTTTTCCAGCTTTGCAGGGGCTAGCATGCCCATCGCATTGTTCTCCGATCTCCTGTCTATTCTGACCGTTCACATCTACTGCTTCTACCTGGCATCGGCTCGGATCTACCATTGGCAATTGACTATCCTCATGTCGTTGTTCCATCTTTTCCGAGGTAGGAAGCACAATGTGCTCCGCAACCGTATCGATTCCTGCGATTACGACTTGGACCAGCTGCTCGTGGGTACCATCTTCTTTACGCTGCTGTTCTTCCTGCTGCCGACGGTTATGGTTTTCTACCTCAACTTCGCCATCGCTCGCATGGCCATCATTCTGTTGAAGGCGTCCTTCGACACGCTTTTGTCATGCTTGAACCACTTCCCGCTGTTCGCCCTGATGCTCCGTGTGAAAGATCCACGACGGCTTCCTGGTATGTTCCATTCTATGTGAGGTACACTAATTGGCGAACCTTACTGACCATGAAAGGCGGCATCCGGTTCGAACTACGGCACACGCAACCTCCTAGACATAATCCTAATGCTTCCGACGACCCACCGACCTCTGTGATATATCTCAAGGTATGTCCCCATGGCACCCTCTTGATCCGCGCATATCCTCACATGACCGTCTAGTCAATCCCCCTCACCTTCCGTGCCATGTTCCATCAATACTTCCAGATGGGCAGCCGCATCCACAAGCACTACCTTTCTCCCCGCGTCTTCCTCTGCCTGCTCAGCGGCAAGTTTGTGCCGCCCATCAACCGCAAGAAGCTCTACAGCTTGCAATATAGCATGCTTCCTGCTCGCCGTGCCAGCATTCGCGACATGTGGGAAGCCGTCTCGGCGCCGTCGCCATCGTCAACAGCGAAGAGGCTGCAGCAGTCGTTTCCTGCGCTAGCCAATGGCGGACGGAGGCATCAAGGTCCAGGGGGTGGTGGGCGAGCGAGATACAATCACTAGATATCACGAAGTGACCTGAATACACGAAGTCTACATGCCTGCCTTTCACTATGCCGTTACAAACTGCTCTTCATGAATGGCGCGGCCTGCGGAGTTACCAGGTCAACCACAACGGCCTCATGTTCGACACAGCTTGCAATTGGAAGATTTTACGCAATAGCAATGTTCTTTGCTTGGAATATCTAGTACACAACAGAGCGCAGCCAACGCGCCCCGCCCGACGCGCTCAGAGCAGATTGCATCTGCTCCCCACCGCGACGGTACCAAATGCAAGGCCCCCCTCCTGAAACGGTCTATCCCATCCGCGAGAATTTGGCGAGCGAAGCATACCCCGAAATCCGACCCTCGGTTCCGCCATCGCAGTAGAGACCACCGTAAGGCAGTACATTAACAGACACAGTCCGCTCGAACGTGACGTGGCTGCTGGACGAAGTGACCGATACGTATGCTCCGGCGCTCCCTGCTTTCCACAAGAAAATCCCGTAATGTACGTAAGACAACAGAGGAAGAGACGGTGCATATGTGGTTTTACATGCCCTCGAAGTCGCCGCCAAGGTCATCGTCATCGAGATCGCCGTCCTGGATCTCCTTGGCCATTTCTCTCTCCCGCTCGCGGGCTTCCTGGGCATTCTTCAGCTCGAGCCGGTGCTGGTTCATGGGGAAACGCATCGCCTGTGATGGTTCGTTAGCAGATGTCGAGGAAACGTGCTCTAGTACGACGCACCTTGACGCTCTCGTCATGAAGGGCCAGGCAGGCCTGGATACGATCGTGGAATGCCTCGCCCGGCTCGCGTGTGGCGTAGACGTCGCCGACCTCCTTACTCTTCATGAAACCATGCTCACGGTCCAACGTGGCCTCGATGACTCCATCC
This sequence comes from Furcasterigmium sp. R96-07A1, assembly GCA_037042015.1. Classification (NCBI taxonomy): domain Eukaryota; kingdom Fungi; phylum Ascomycota; class Sordariomycetes; order Glomerellales; family Plectosphaerellaceae; genus Furcasterigmium; species Furcasterigmium sp. R96-07A1. The sequence goes on from JAXQJP010000071.1 coordinate 28,860, forward strand.
CGGATGGCTTTGGCCACAATATACTCGGCGGACTCCTCGCTGCCGAGGTGCAGGCGAATACAGATGTCGCGAAGGGAGATACGAGAGTAGGACAGCGACATCATGCGGATTCCGGTCTTGATGACGTTTTGCCTGAGCCGGAGAATCAGGGTATATGTGCCGTCGCGACGGAAAGTGTCGGCGTGGTCGGCGATGATGGTCTCAAAGTCCTCCAGGTTGCCAACGCGAACCGCTTGTACGAGGAGGAAGTACGGATGCAGCGCCAACTCGAGTGTAGGCTGTCGGAAGGTTGATCGCTCAGGAATGTCGCCCATCAGCAGCTCGACCACCAACAAGAGCTTGGTCGCCGTCTGCGCAAAACCGGCGGCGCAGGCACTTGAGGGCGCCTTCCGTGTTGCAGCTGTGAGATGCTCGTGTGCCTCGGTGTAGCGCAGCTGGATGGCACGGATGCGGCCGAGGTAGTACAGGAAACGAGCAACCTGATTGTTGACCGCGTTTTCGGGAAACTGAGTGTGCGAGACGAGCAGATCGGCCTGTGCTATGTGAGAGGTAGAAAGGTAGTTGCGGAGCAAAAGGACTATGATTGAAGCCTGCGTGTCGATGTCCTTGCGCAGGACTGCAGTGCGGAGCGCAGCCAGGAGAACCGGGCGCATGGCGACCACGGGAGACAGCGGCGAGGGAGGGTGAGGAGCGAGGTGCTCGCAGAAGATAGAGTAGTAGAAGTACACCTTGGCAGACAGGGAGTCTAGCGTTCGTCGGTTAAGGGTCTGAATGCGGTCTGCAAGATACTTCGAAAATTCGACTCCACGGTCGAATTGCTTCGTGTCGAAGAGGTGCACCTGGATCAAGATGCCGAGGAAGATGTCGATTTCGGGAATGATCTCCTTGATCTCCTTCTTGGTACCATTCTTAGATGTTGTTTTGGCAGGCTCATCGAGCTCCATCTCGGGGCTGCTGGACTTGCCGAGGGGCAGACTCTCGCGGCCGATGGCAATGAGCAATTGCTTCGCAGCATTGCCGGATGTGACAGTAGCAGGGAAGGTCTCGACAATTGCTTGGGCGATGATGTCGGGCGTCAAGCGCTTGCGGATAGTTGAGATCGATCGCAGGGCGCGCAGGGAGAACCTGGCATCGAAGAGAGCAACAGCGCGGTCAAGCAGCGCAAAGTTGCTCTTGATGTCTGCCAACAGGGCGCAATGGTTAGCTAGCGTTCTGCAGTGGCCGGCAAGGCTCAACAAGTGAAGATGAATGTAGCCACGTACCTGCGACGGCCTGCACCACAGGGTCGACCTTGACGGCGGCGTCCTCACTCCCATCCTCACCCATAGCAACGTCGCCTTCGGCATCGGCTGGCGGAGGCGCAGAAGACTGCTTCGCACCCTTGGAGGGGGGAACAACAACAGTCATCTCTTCATCGCCATCCTTGGCAGCCTTCTTGCCCTTGCTCTTAGAGTCCTTGGCGCTGCCGTCTTTTCTTACGCCATTCTCGAGAGGTTCCTTCCCGTTCCTGTGAGGCGTCTTGCCCGGCATTGTGGTCGCTGTTGTTGGGAGTCGAGGTGATGGGGGATGTGGATGATGTTGTAGTTGGCAAGATGATGACCAAGCTACTGTGATCAACGGGGCGCGCTCGGCCGGGACGAGTGATAGAAGTAGGCCGGTTCGTATGAGGAAGGGAGACAGGAAGGGGCTTTCGGAAGAGAGGGAGTCAAGGACAGTATTCAGTCCCTGTTGGATTGTTGTTATCGTTGATGGCGGGCTGTGGAGTGATTGATGCCGTACGTCTTGTGATGCAAGAAGGTTCCTTTGGATACGTGCTGGCGAGCTTCAAAGATTGAGCCTTGGGTGTGAGGCTTGAACAGCTTGCGGTAGTGGGTACAGCAGGGCTGGTGTGACTCGCACCTGCCTGGAGGTACTGAGCACTTGATGCACGCTAGCGCGGGAAATTACCGGGGCCGGAGAGCTCAGCGCCTGGAGTTCGGAGGCCAGGCCCCTACGATTGAAGTGACGTTGTCCATGTGCTGCCTACAGTACACCGTCTGCGCGTGTCACTTGCTGACATAAGCATCACCAAGGAACCCTTCAGCAATACCAGGAACAAGGGGGAAGCATTCCAACATTTGCCCCTGTCAGTAAAATCAAAGGTGTTCGGAAAGAAGCATGATTATGTTTGCTTGTCTTAGCCATGTAGGTACATGTAAAATCACATCACAACTTATAAATGGGAACAGCAACACAGGCTGCTCTTTCTGTGGAACGCCAACCTAGCTGGCCCCAGCTGACTGCGCGCTGAAAGCATAACGCTCTGAAGGCATGAACGGTCTGCCATCAGGATGCAAGGTACGGTGTGATGACTGAAAAAAAGCCAAAGACTAGGCGTTTGCAGATACACCTACCCAATACCATGAACATGGCTGAAATAGAGGCGTTGAGAGGCCTCGAACTCTATGAATTGAGTCACCCGCCCCAATGAGTCGTACTGCCTCGCACCTGCTGGCACATCAAAGAGCCGTGCCAAGACACAAGGAACATTGGGGGAGTGCAATACCATTTCTCTGACAATCGATTCTAGAAGGTGATGGGATTTTGGATTGTCGAGAATAAAGAGGTCGACTGGATGACTAAGGTCCAAGGCGCGTCTAGATTTAGAGTGCACATGAAAGAGTTCGCTCATTGGTCGTGGTACCCACCGATTCTGAGTTGAGCTTCACGTCTCTGTCGACGACAAGTCTGTATCAACCTTGCACGAGTCGCGACTGCTCGTCATCTAGAATCTCACCATATTTGCGACCTTCTAATCCTTCGAATACGACAAGATCTACATCACTACCAAACGTCTACTCAGAGAGTCACTGTGTACCTCCCCCAACGCGGTCGCGCCTCTTCACCGATCGTCCCTACCAACGACCCAGCCATGAACAACCAAGGCCAAGCTCCCCAGCAGGGCCAGGCTAACCCCATGGCTGCTGTCGGCCCCGGTGCGGGAGGGCATCCTGCCGCTGCGCCTCGACCGAATATGTACCGCCCCGAGATGATGCGGAACTTGCCAATCCTCAACGACGACGAGAAGAGCAAGTACGAACGCGGCCTGCGGTCGCTGTGGACGGTGGTGGAATCAAACCCAGAGGACTCGAATGTCCACATAGAAGCGAAGAAGAAGATCCAGGACTTCACCAAGATGCTGATGGGAAAGCTTCAGGCAAGGAGACAGCAGATGCAACAGGCAGCACAGTCTCAGGGTCAGGCATCCGCACAACAGCCTGCCCAGCAACAGACACAGCAGGCAGCGCAGGTATCGCAGCAGTCGGCATCACAGCCCACGGCAGCAGAGTCGACACCAGCAGCGGCACCGGCTCAGCCTGCGGCAGCGACCCAGGCGGTTCCCCAGGGCCCTTCAAATTCCGCGCCTCCAGCACCGACCCCGAAACCAAACGATGCAGCTGCGCCTGCCGGTAACGAAACCCCGTCTGCAGTGCCGGCCACCGCGGCCTCGGCAGGCACAACTCAGCAAGCTCCCCAGCCAACCCAGTCATCGCAGCCGCCGATTCCCGCTCACATCCTGCAACACATACGCAGCATGACTTTCAACGCACCCCCTCAGATAGCCGAGAAGGGACAAGAGGCTGCGACAAAATGGTCCGGAGAAATGCGGGCTCGATATGTCCGGTCTCTGATGCAAATGGAGCACGCGAGCGGCCAACTTAACAAATTGAAGACGATCATGAAGGAAAGACAAGAGAAGGGCAACGCGCTCAATGCCGATGAGCAGAAGCAGTTCCAAATTAGGCAGGATCATAACCAAAAGGCATACAGCGACGCCCATAACTTTGTTACCAACTTTAGGAAGACGCAGGAAATTGGCAAAGGAGGCGCTGCATCTACCACGCCAGTCCGTCCGCCCTCTCAAAATAATGCGGGCACTGGAGGCGCTCCAGGCAATCAATCAGGCTCACAAGCAAGCCCACCCCCAAATGCAGGTGCACCTGCTTCCCAGTTTGCAACTGGCCAGGACGCAACAAAACCCCAGCCTCAAGCTGCAGCAGTCAATGGCAACGCAGTGAATTCAACTCAGCAAGCGGTTCGGCAACAACCACTATCCCAACAAATCCCCACCAACCCAGGCGCGCAACCTTCTTCACAACCCAACATCAACTCTACGCCTACCATGATGCCTCAGCAACAGCAGCATCAGCAACAGGCTCAGCAGCAGGCCCAGCAGCAGGCCCAGCAGCAAGCCCAGCAGCAAGTTCAGCAGCAGCAGCAGCAGCAGCAGCAGCAACAGAATACACTTCCCCCTCAAGTTGCCGCCGCCGCGCAAATGCCGATGGCCAGCACTCCGACTCAAGCAACTGCCCGGGTGCAAACTCCTCAGACAGCGGTTGCTGCCGGTGCTAGTCAGGCACTCAGCCATTCTGCTGCGGTTTCCCGCGCTAATCAGCGAGTCAACTCTCAAGTCGGCGGCATCGCGCCCCAATCTGGCAACGGCACGCCTACACCGTCGGGCATGCCAAACCAAGGCGCACCCGGCTCCGGCCCTATGGCTAATGCAACTCCACACCACGTCCAACCGACCCCTACGCCCCAGACCGTGCACACGACTTTGCAGTCCAAGCTTCCCATTCCCAAGCACCTACCAGAGAAGGCTCAGGGTCTTCCTCAGGCAGTCAACATGACAGGTGGCGCCGGTGCCGGTCGGCCTACGTACTCGGGCGGCAGTGGCATCGCCGGTGGCGTCATGGGCCAACCGGCCATGCAGAGAATCCCTGTCTTCTCCCAAGAGGCCGAGGGCGATCACGTTCTGAGTAAGAAGAAGCTCGATGAACTGGTCCGTCAGGTATGCGGAGGAACACCGGAAGGACAGGAGGGCAACTTGCTGAGTCCCGAGGTTGAAGAGGTACGTTCTGCAACAAGGCAGTCATGGTACACACAAGCTAAATCGCTACAGAATGTTTTGAACCTGGCAGACAGCTTCGTCGACAACATCCTCAACTCGGCTTGTCGGAACGCGAAAGAGCGAGGCTCTAAAGTTCTGGAGATCCGCGACATCCAGTTGGTCCTGGAGCGCACATACAACATTCGCGTGCCCGGCTACTCATCGGACGATCTGCGTACGGTCCGTAAAGTGCAACCCGCTCCTGCTTGGATCACGAAGATGAGTGCCATCCAGGCGGCCAAGGTGACTTCTGGTAAGACTGAGTAGGATCAGTCCCAGTCCATGAAGAACCCCAAGGCGCGTCACGCTAGGAAAGCTCGTGTCAGGCAGGAAGAAGCAAGCCGTGAAGCCGGTAGGGAGGAGAATGCTCCTCAAGCTCGTTCGGCGGATGAGCAACCTCCTTCCGAGGCGACAACAATCCTAGCCTCGCAGCAGGAGACTCGGATGGCTGACGCGTGAAGCGGTGCCGGGGTTGAGCTACGAGTGGAAACCAGGATGGACAGATTTTGCTTTTCCATTCTCCTTTACCGGCACCTCGGCATGACACCCAAGACACCACTTGTACTACCAACGGCGTAACGGATCAATGAAGCCTCGACAAATTTGCCGAGAGCAATACTGGCGTTCAGGGACAGAATGGACTACAGGCTCACAAGGGTGGCTAGGTAGCATATACCCTTTGGTAGCTTATGGAAATGCAGTTTTACGCATGACTTGACGAATGAACCTGATGCTTGGTATGAACTTATGCTAGGTAGGCTCGGTGCTACTGACGGAACTGCCATGCAGGGGCCGATGCACGATTCGTGAGGATGCCCAAACCCAAAACCTGCATGCCGGCTCAACCTCCCTTCCCGCATACTGTTACCAGGTGCTACTGCTCGGGTGGGCATAGTTTCGAATACCCGGGCCAGGTGGTCTGGGTGGCACAACGGAGATGTACTGTAGGAGCCTGAGCAAGAGATGTACTCGCACTTTTTACGTGAGGTACTCTGGAGGGGTGTTGGTCGCCAGTACCTCGGCAAGGAGACTCATTCCTTCCTCGAGCCAAGATAGTATCTCTCTAGGAGCGACTTCGATGAAGGCAAGTACCAACAAGTGTCGGCAACAGGCACTTCTGACGCACTTCCACTGCCTGTCATTCCACCCCAAGAGCAAGCGCATGCATCGACCAGAAGCGCACAGAAGGGCGCAGAAGCCTCGACTTTCCTCCCGTCATCCCCATTCAGAATTCAGTGCTGACCAGACGATCAAGCTTTCCACGACTTTGCTGATCACCCGCCCCTCTTCCAGTCCCTTCGTTGGGCTCGCTGCGGCCCTACGATGCAAGACCCTTGTCGCAACTCGGTTGAGCTTTTCGCGCTTTCGCGCATCATGCAGCTGTGGCTGGCGTCTCCAGGTACCTTGCATTGACCGTTGCTTGGCCTCGTGCTACCTGCTGGCCGGCCGAGGGCCTACTGCAGAGCTTGTGAGACGGGAAATGGCATACTGATTTGTGGTCGAATCCGAAACAGCCACTTGGTAGTTGCTGTTGAGTGCTCACTCATTACCTTGATTTTATAGGACTCGAAGACTGTTGGTGGTTGTCCAACCCTCCACCACGAGATACATCGGCCAGCGCCAAGAGCCCGATATTACAACGCGCAAAGACGGGCTCGAGAAATGTCGCATGCTCATTTTCTGTGAGGGCGATGCGGCGAAAACGCGGCTACGGCTCACGCCTTTGCGCACATGTCCCTGGCTCTCAGCCCCTGATGGTGTGTCGCAAGCGCCAGCGAGAAGGGGGCAGTGGATAAATGCGCACCCGCAATTGCGCAGGAGCGCACGGCACTACAGCAGGGCAGCAGAGCCTGTGTGCCTCTGGATGCTCGATTTTTTTTCTCTCTTCCTCTTCCTTGCGTTTGCGACTGGGGTGTTCGTGGAGCATTGATGCCCAACTCATCATGTTCGGGAAGTTCAGCCAACGCATCCGGGCCGACGTTGAAGCGCGTGAGCGAAGCTGGAGGCGCACAACCAAACAGGCTCACCGATGGGCCGATTCGTAATGGGGACCAACGCAAGAATGAATGGCTGGCTGAGCTGATCCTCGAGGCTCTTGAACCGACTGTAGGGGGTCGACGGCCACCCGCGACAATGACCTCGTCACCTGTGGTGGATGACTCTTATACTCCAAGATTCCCTCACCCTTTGCATCCTCCTTTCCCGCCCTGTCGTCTACCTTGCTGTACCACATCCACCCTTGGAGACTCGTGTCGATTTGTCTCTGGTCGGCCGCCTCCTCCTCTGATTACCTTACTATCGCACTGCCCCTTTCCCCTCCGAGCATAAAGGAGATATTGTCCTGGGGCCAGGATCTGCTGGCACCTTTTCTATATTGGTCCACGGCATAACAGCTTCGTGGGCCCGACTGCGAAACACCCGCTGAAGACGCAAACCCCCGGTCGACGAGCACTGTCATTGGAGTGCCCTCTCAGCCCGTCCGTGGCCCTGGTTTGAAACGCCAGCATTTAAAGCTACCTCCTACCTGACGTGTCGATTCGGAGACCCAGTGGCTGGACTCCGCACCCGCCCGTAGGCAGCGGCACGTCCCACGCCGAACCCACGACATCGTGCAGCAGAGCCCGCAGCATCAAAGAGGCGACCAGCAGGAAAATAATAAGCACAGTCGCTGTAATCCACCTGATCCGCTGGTGCTTCCCATTCCTTTTTATACCTAGGAGGCTCTTGCATCCACGGCTCGCTTGAGGTCTTCTTCTCCCCTTGCCTGACTTCCTCGTCGGTTCCCCCCTCCTCGTCGACAATTCCACGCGCAAGTCCACTGAACGGCGCTCATCCAGGCCGCCACCATCTTGAATCACTGCAGAGCTCACCCGTCATTTGGGGGCCTTTTTCGCCATTGGGGGACGTACTCAACTCACCTGCAGCCCGGCTCCCGCTCCCTTCTTCCCGAAACAGAACACGCAGACAAAAAAAGAAGGGCCGTCCCGACTCGCTGCTGCGCACAAAGCACGTCGCCGCCGCCGTCAATTTTGCTGCCGCCCTTTTCACCCCCTCTCCTGCCCTCTTCAACCCACCACTGTTGCATCGCTCTTCTTTGTACCTGTGAGGTGAGCAATCAGGTCTCATCGAACTACCAAGCAAAGTCCGGGCTCTTGTATCCTCTCGCCGCGCTCTGGATCGCAGCCCCCTTCGCTCTTCAAGGACAGTCTATCATGACCACCAACAGCCGCTACCGCATAACCACTTCTCCTCGCCGGAGGTTTCTACTCTGGGTGCTGACGCCTTGAGCGGCCTGCTGCTCTGCAACAACTCTCTCCGCGCTTTCCCACGCTGTCTCCCTTGGATTGGGAGATCGCCAAATCGCGCACTCTTGCACGTCATCATCGCCGGTTCGGCCTGGCACACACACAGACACACACCTACAGCCATACACACACACACACGCACACAAACATCGACGTGTGTAGCACGCATACCCGGGACGCACCTCCTTCCGGACGTTTATCGCTGGTGGGACCTGCGAGGAGTCACACAAGTCGTGCTCCCCTCCCCCGCCAAACCTACCCCACACTGCCACTCAGCTATCACAAGCCAGACGGGCAAAATCAGGAAAAAGAAAGAAGCCATATCGCTGTCACTACCTGCCCTTCGATAAGCTGATACTCTCGGGCCCCGGACCCGATTGGGGATCTGACGCCTCGAGTCGAGACTTGACACGACAGACAACCCAAGCACTTCCATACGTTTTACCCACAGACATCGGCACAAGGCTCGCCCCATCCAACGCTGCAAGAACGGAGCCATGTCGACCAAGAGCAATAGGCCTACGACGCCAAGTCTCAAGCTTGCCGCCACGGTCGGCGGCGGAGGCCCAGCCCATCCCGGCCCGGTCGGCACCGTCATGATGGACCCGGCCTCACCGCCTCAGACACCAACCTCCGTTTCCCCATCCCTTATCCACGGCCAGCCTAGTGCACATATTGGCCAGGTTCCTCTGTACCAGAACTTTGCCCGCCCGGCCGTACGCCAAGGGTCTAACATTCGACCCTTCGGGAACGGTCACAATTTCAGTTACACCCGCGGCGGACACAACCACAACCGCTTTGCCCAGCTGTCCCCACAAAGCAGTTCCGAAGAAGAAGAGGAAGAAGAAGAAGACGACGAAGATGGCGAAGAAGAGTCCGATTCGGGTTCAGAATCGACCAATTCTCGTATCCCCCGTTCTATTGACGATGACGACGATGACGAGATCGACGGAGATACGCCTTCCCGTCCCATGCCCAGCGCACGGCAGGCCGTAGCTGTCAGCTCATCATCCTCGGACGAAGAAGAGGACGACGACTCGACTGAGGGCTCTGACGACTCAAGTGAGGACGAGGAAGAGGACCTTCAGGTGCCGCGTCGAGCTCAGCCGACCGGTAGGACATACAGCCCTCTGAACACGCCTACGGCGAACTTTGTTCTTGAGGAAATGTCGGACCTCGACCCAATGAATGACAACCGCTCTGACATCATGCGACCTACGGGCATCGAGTCTCCCAACTCCCAGCGCGCGCGATCTGTTTCTCACGGCGCTGCGAGTGACTCGGACAACCAGTCAGATCAGGGGACCCCTCCTCTGCAGGCGCACCATGTTCCTCTGACACACCGGCCCCGTCGGCCGGCGCCTCATCCCGACGATCCCGACTTGGACCAGCTGCCCGAACTTGGGCGAGGCATGTCCAATCTCAACTGCACGCCGGAAGCCGAGGACGAAGACGAAGCTGATGATGTCTACGACGAGGACGCAGAAACAGCCGCATTTGCAGCCGCACAGCGCGAGATTCGCATGCGCAAGCGTCGGTCCCACGGGTCGTCCATCGGAAAGCGAACACACTCGGAGCGCTCAGATTCAGATGGCGAGAAGGACTGGACACCGCTAGGCGATGACGTCGATGTGCTCGGCGGCAGTGCACGCCGGCTGAGGAGGCGAGTCGGGGACCGGCGCAGCCTCCTTAGTTTCCAGGATCCCCCTCCTGAGCGCATCGAAGAGCTTGAAGAGCCTGACAGCTGCGCCGAAGATGGGTGGCGGCACACGATCGGTGTCACCAGGGGCCTGGGCAGCATGTTCGGCGAGGGCGCTGCTCTGAGAGAACTCCCATACTGGGACCTCGAAATTATGGAAGTCGACGACGAGTAGGAAGTCATGAAGGGCTATTTTACGACAAACGCAACGACATCTCATGATCACAAAAAAAAAAACGGCATGATGAACGGCAAGCGACGAAATAACGACTGATAGACGGAGGGCCAAAAACGGACGTGTTTCCTTACTTTTCAACAGCAGTATTCTTTTTCTTCGAGGACCGCAAATCGCAGCCCTCTGATAGTTGTCCCATTCACTTCTTGATACCTCATCGATAGACTTTGGAGGCGGGCCTGGACGGCACGGGAAAAGCTGGGATTTATGGGCATTGCATGGACGGCCTCACACTGCTGGATAGAGCGTCACATCGAGGGGCTTCATCGCCCTAATGATGATGTGACATATGATTGGACATACTCGAGATATGGTCATGAATTTATCTGCATTGCATTGCACCTTTGAACCGCCTGATAGCTCTGAAAGCGCTGTCAATGACCATGAGCGACGGGGAGTAAGGGGCGACGCGTAGGCGGGTTCCAGGGGTATGATTATGTAAACCGTGACAGACCCGTTTGCCCCTCCACACCCGTCGGCCGGGGAGCTTTGGTGGGGTCAATTCGTGATTGTTTACAGATGCACTCTCCATCCACAAAGCAGCGACTGCCGCCTGCCGAGAATCCCAACAATACGAGAGTCAGCCTGTAGAGCCCCGTCAGAGCTACGGTGACGAGATTCATACCGAGTTATACCGAATGTAAAGGGAGGCGCCTTGGGCGGAACCAGCCATGTCGCTCCTCAACGCGCACCTCGAACAGATCGCCCTGTCGTGCCAGGGCATCGACTCTCTTCCGTACGTACTCGTACCCAGCGAGCGATCTGTAGTACGCGCTGACCCTTTCCGAAGCTTCCCACCGCCCAAGATCTTCACCAACGGCCTCCTGTACAACGACGACATCACCTCCCTCATCCGAGACACGGAACCTCACGAGCGCGCACTCTTCTCGGTGCCACCGCCGCCGCCGCCGTCATCGGCACCACAGAGCCAAGACCCCAAGACGGCGTCATCCGATCGCCGAAAGACCGTGTTCGCCGTGTCGTCGGGCGAGGTGACGACGTCGGGCGGCCCGAGGCCCGGCGCGAGGAGGAACACGGCCGTCGCGGCCGTGCTGGGCGGGGAGCTGCACGGGCAGCTTTCCGGGCGGAGGCAGTACGGGGGCGGCGAAGGGGCCAGGGGCGAGGTGGACGTCGAGATTCTGCTGCGGGGCGCGGAGAAGCTGTGTGGCGTGTACTCGCTCCCGGGCGCGGCGGAGAGGATCGCGGCGCTGAGGGGTCGGTGGGCGAGGAACGGGGGGACGCTGGCGTATTACGAGGCGCGGGTCGCGGAGCTGACGCAGGGCGTGGAGCGGAATAGGGGGCACTGGCGCGAGGACGATGAGGAGGAGGAGGAGGTCGATGATGAGGAGGTCGACGAGGAGCAGTTCATGACGGAGGAGGACCTGAGGGCGGAAGAGGAGGAGGTGAGGGAGCTGGATCGGAAGAAGAGGGAGCTGCAGCAGAGGCTCAGGGCTACGGATAAGGATCTCGGCGGGCTGTTGAGGATGTGAGGCCGGCATTGGCACCACGTATGAGCTCATGAATGATACCCCATGCATTGAAGATAAATGCTATCTGCCTGCCAGGGCTGGATTTGCTCTACGAGTCCCAACATCTACAGCTTTCCCTCCTTGACGGCAACGAATTGCTCGAGGAAGGCAGACGGGTCCTGTGCCCCGCCAATCTGAGCCTTGTCGTTGATGATGAAGTGCGGCACGCCCGAGACGCCCAGGGCAAAAGCCTCCTCCACCTCGCGATCGACCTCGGCGCCGCCCTTGCCCTCATCCAGCCACTTCCTCGTCTCCTGAGCGTCGAGACCGCCCTTTTCAGCAGCGGCAACGAGCATGTCCCTGGACGTGATGTCGCCGCTCCCCTCAAAGTACGAGCGCATGATCTCCTTGACGACGCTGCTCTGCAGGCCCTCGGTGCCGCCGGCCTGTTCCCGGGCCTTTGCCAGCTGGATGACGCGGTGCGAGTCGCGCGTGTTGCCGATGCGGCCGTCAAATGTGAAGTTGACGCCGTTCTCGACGCCGATCTGGCGCAGGCGCGTCTCTATGGCTTGGACACGGTCGGCGCCGAACTTTTGCGCGGCGCGCTCAGGCCATGGGATGCTTTTGGTGGGCGCCGTGGGGTCGAGGTAGTACGGCGACCAGCTGATGGTGAAGGTGTCCTCGGAGCCGGAGGGGTAGGTGCGCTTGTAGAGGGAGATAGCCTGGTCGAGGCGAAGCTTGCCAATGTAGCACTGAGGGTGTTAGGAGTGGTTATTCTATGAGAGCATTCCGGAGGGTGATTCTTCATCGGGAGTGGGGTGTGCCGGGGCTGCTTTTGAGTGAGGGAGGACCTACCCAAGGACAGACGTTGTCCGAGATGATCTTGATGTTAAAGTTGGTCATTTTGGGATCTTGGGCTAGAAGGCTCGAAGATTTAGCGAAGCCTCAGTATAAGATTCGTGATTGATCTAGGGTTCTCGAGTGTTTCTTGTGAAATGCTTCACCGGGGCTCCGGACCCTATAAGTCTCAAGATACCGGCGGAGATTCATCAGCAAGCGCGCGGGGCCCATCAAAGTCGGCCCGGCGGACATTTGTCAGCAGCCTGCGACCGGCGCGGCAGGCGGACTTTTTCTGCTGCCGCTGTCTTGGCTCGGCCGAAAGACTGCCCGTAGGGCCCGCAACGCCGGGGCTTGCGCCGCCGGGAATGCAATGAATGTCGTACAGCGAGTCGAGGGCAGATTATGCGTCCCAGTGTGGCCTGTCAAGGGCGTGATACTTCATGAGCCGGCCTCATATAGAGTCGTCGACCCTGCTCGCTTTGGTGGCAGATGCATGCTTGTTGGACGGTGTAGGATTCCCATACGAAGTGTCAAGTTGAGTCTCATTCCAGAATATCTATGGGTATCATCGCTGTGTCATGTCCGTGCTCCGAAGATTACATCCCGCATATCCAAAAATCACCGTTTCTAGCCTTCGGCGTCAGGTCCACATGACTAGAAACCGTCATCATTCGTCTTCCATCGGCCAACCATTAAAATTCATCGCCCCTGCGCCAGGTTGATGGATATGTAACATCATGAGCAGGGGCTCTGCTCCTCCGTATAGCCGCATGAGAGGCTCTCCGGGACTGCGGGTCGCGATTGTTCATGGATGCCCGTCGGGGCGGGTGCCTGCTATGCGGTCCCTTGTCAAGCTGTGGGTACTGCACAGCGCGATCCCACGCCTCCAGCGACAGATGCGGGCTCCTCAGCCAGGCGCGAAGCTCGTGTAGAAGAAGCCGTGCGTTTTCCCGTCCTACAAAGTCGTGGATGAGCTCTTCTGCCTGTCCCATGCTGCCCTGCATATCAACTGTCTTGAGAATCGCGACGATGTACTCGAGGAGGAATTCAGTGTTGTTTGCTCGTCTGAGGCGTTGCGGATCGGTGTTGCCGTGGGTGCTCGTGTTGGAATTTCCCGGTGTATGATCGGGCGACAGGAACTCGAAGACCTGCAGCTCACGACGAAGGAACATGCGCGCCCGCGAAACGAGCTCTGCGTCCGATGCGATGAGCTGGGGGGTGAGTTCGCGATAACGCGACACGCGGTTTGTTCCTACGTGGAGAGAGAAGAGCTGGTTCCGGTAGACGTGTCGACGACGGGCGAGAGCGTCCTCGAATGTCGTGTCTCGGGGGGCTCGGGTTCGCGAGCGACGGGTTGTAGGGTATCGATCGTGGCGTCCGGTACGCGAAGCGAGGTATGCCCTGAAAGAGTCGGATCGTGGTCCTGGCGGTGACCTGGGCGACTCCCGAGGATGCTGGGAAGAAGTGTGTTCGGCGGGCCCCTCAGCCGATGCCGTGGGTACGTCATGAGTCTTCCATTTCTGCCCGTCGGACGAGAAGTCGAAGCGAACTGTCTGAACAAAGGATTTGCAGAGTGGACACGACTTTCGCTGGTCGAGCCAGGTGATCAGGCAGATGTAATCGAAGTGGCGATGTCCACAGGGCCGGGCTTCGCAAGCTTCAGATATCTCGCCGAGGCAGATGACGCAGCAATCCTTGTCGCTCGCGGAGGCGACTTGTTCGAGGGTTGTCCGCAGAATGGTAGACTGGAGGTCCGGTAGTTCTATATGCGTGGTCTCTCGGTCACCCCCGGACATGGCGGACGAGGGGATCAAGAGGGTGTCCGAAGATCGTGGGGAGGTTATCGAGAAGTCAGAATTCGAATAGAAAAGATGGACAGGCCCGAGGAGAAGGCCGTATCAGGTCCAGTGGCGGGATGACCTGCCCGAAGGCGCCGGGCAGGTGCAACTGAACGGCGGGGTCTTGTGGGGCCAACCGACAGGCTGGATCACTGACACACGCCCGCTGTGCGCTGTAGCGCGGGGACGCGGGCGGCAGGTGGGCCAGGACGCGTTAAATGGATGATATCACCCTTGCTCCATCCCGCGTCTTGCACGCGTCTTTCATCGTCCCACATCAACTCGGACCAACCCTAGTCTCGATCTTTCTCAGCAGCACATGCTCTTGCTTCACAAGCTTCTGTTCCTTCGCCAACGGTGATCGAGTAATGTCATGACAATGGACGAACAGCAGAAAGCTTCATTCGAAGCGCAATCCCAGCAGCTCCGTGCAGAGCTCAAGACCTGGGAGACCTCCTGGGCCCAGACCCATGATGGGAAGAAGCCAGGTCGAGATGACATCAAGCGCAATGAGGACATAGGTATGGCATGTAAAGGGCACACGGTCAACAGTTCTTCCACTGACACCTTGGCAGCGCAGAAGTACAAGTCCTACAACAAGATTCGCGACATTCTCTCTGGGAAGATCCCCCCTCCCTCGAAACACGATGCCGCCCCCAGGAAGCGCAAGTCGGAAGAGTTCAAGTCGAGAACACCTTCGAAGAAGCAGAGGCATACAGAGACACCTTCGAAAGGTCACATGTCCACAACCACCATTCCCCTCGAAAGCACGCCCACGATTGCACGCAACCTCTTTAGCCCCGTCGCCCCCAGATCCATTGGACCAACACCACAAAGAGATGGCCGCGTCTTGGGACTGTTTGATCTCATGGTGGAACGCGAGCTCGGAACACCCTCGAGAGAAAAGGGAAAGGCAGCGACTGACTCGTCGAACAAAATCTCGGCGACTCCGAGCAAGCGCAAACCAGATGAGACGAATGCCGATCAAGACGCCAAGCTAGGCAGGACACCAATGTCTTCTAGCAAGAAACGACGCTTCAGCCATTTCACGACACCCTTGAAGAACAAGGATGCAAACCCGCAGACGGCCAAGACACCTTCCTCCGTCTCGAAACTGAGCTTCGACACGCCCGCATTCTTAAAGCGGCACAGCCTCGCGCCCGTAGACGAGAACGGGGACTTCCCCATGGCGGCACCTCTGCGTTTGCCTCGGAAGCCCCTGGGCAGGGGTCTCAGCGCAATTGTCGCTAGTCTGCGCCAGGTCGAGGAGGAAGAGCACGACGATGACCTGGACGCCCTGCGCGAGATCGAACAGGGCTCCTCGAACCCGCCAGCAGCTCCTAAGCCTGCCCCCGC
Source organism: Furcasterigmium sp. R96-07A1 (assembly GCA_037042015.1). NCBI lineage: Eukaryota > Fungi > Ascomycota > Sordariomycetes > Glomerellales > Plectosphaerellaceae > Furcasterigmium > Furcasterigmium sp. R96-07A1. The sequence goes on from JAXQJP010000071.1 coordinate 44,532, forward strand.
CGACAACACTCCGGCGTCCCAGCCGAACGAGCCGGAGGTCCCGATTCCCGATAGCCAAGCCGTCACTACTGCAGCCACGGTCACAGGGCTCCTCAGCGCATTTGACGACGAGGGCATGTACGACAGCGAGGCGGAGGACCAGCTGGATCGTCATGGCAACCCGCTGCGCGTATTCAAGAAGAAGGGCCAGAAGCGGACGACGAGGCGGTCGAACATGAAGCCGGCCTTCTACAGCAGACCGAATATGGCGACAGAGGGAGAAACACAGGAGGAGGACGACGTCGTGCCCGAGACCCAGTATAAGAGCAGTGGTCCCAGAGACGACGGCGTTCCCGACGATCTGGACGACTTTGTGCCTTCGGACGAGGAAGACTCGGCCACGGAGAAGAAGGCCAAGAGCAAGAAGCCGACGCAGAAGAAGGAGGCGACCAAGGCAGGGGATGCGAAGAAGGAGGGCACCGTGAAGAAGACGGCGAGGAAGGTCAACGAGCTTGCCCACGCCAACTTCCGGCGGTTGAAACTGAAGAACCATGGAACGAAGGGTGGGCCGGGCTTCGGCAGCAGGTTCAGGCGCAGGCGATGAGAGGCATGGTCGTTCAGTGTTTATGGCGGGGGTATCATACAGCACAGCAGGGCGTTACAGGGACGGCGGTTCTTATACCATGGTACGGGTCGAGATGAATTCATGATGGACTATCGTATTGCTGCTTCCTTCAGCTTCTGGTATTGCCGAGTGAATCTACTTGTGATGGTCCAGACTCAGGGCTCCAAGTATACATATTTCTTGGCATGACAAGAAGGGCGGGCACAATGACGAGGGACGTATACATGCAATGAGAGGGAGGGAACTCTGGTACGTTTGCATGGGTATATCAAAATAAAGAACTGGCTATCAATACAGCACCTCCAACAAATCAGTCGAGCAAGACGTCTCAAGACAAAGCAGACAAAATAAGATGCAGTACACGGCGTCGCTTGGCCGGCCTGGAAATGGACAGGGCCGTCCGAAGCCCATGACCCAGCCCATAGTTTGTGTTTTCATCACATCCGGCTACCAGGACAAGTCAGCTTTGCTTCAAGGTGGGCGGGCCGCGGCAACAAGATCAGCCCTGCTATATAGGGAGGACTCGTACTTGGCGTCGGTCTTTTCTCCATCGACCTGCTTGGAGCTTGGGAAGACCTTGGACGGGATGGAGATGATGGCCGAGGCCGTGTTGGAGATGGCGTTGAAGCAGTCCTCCAGGGGCTGGGGGAGCAGGGAGCCCTCGATATCGAAGCCGTGAGGCATGAGCATACCCTGGTTGGCGGCGCCGGCCGACACGCAGGAGATGTCGAGGTTGACGGCTTTGGCGAGGGAAGACATGTTGCTGTTGTTGGGTTTGGTGTTTGGTCGAGGGGTGATGGTACAACAGATGGCTGGTACTTGAAGCAGATGGCTGGTACTTGAAGCAGATATTGGAGTTGAACTGATATGACGAGACTGGTGTTTGGCTTGGAGCATGAGACGGACCGAGAGCTCTTTTTCTGTTGCCTATATAGCCCAGCTGTCTCAATTCTTCAAGCCATGACAAGGTTGTCCACATCACGACGACATCCAGGCGTAGACGCCGCCCGGCATCAATAGCAGCCGGCAAGAGGCTGGCGGTCAGACTACACAATAGGTTCGCAATTTTAGAAATAGCATCTCTGACGTAGTTTGATACTATAAAGGATCTTCTCAAGCTCAATTCATATCCTGGTGCATCCAAGAACGGCTCTGCTGGGACGATCAATTGGTGCCAGCTCAGTGAAGGGCATCACGCCAGCTGAGTGTCTCGCCGGCATTGGGTGTCCAGGATCCGGGGGTTGGAAATGCTTGTGGGTATTGAATGGATCGTGTAAACTCTTGGAAGTACGGTTCCGGCATGCGCGACTACAAATACGCGGGTTAAACAAGGCGCGCCCGACGGTCTGTCAGACGGAGCGCCGATCGCTGCCCCGGCAAAGGGTCCAACATCTCACCCACCCGGAAACCAAGGTCGTGGCAACATGAGGTGGTCAGCAAGGCCCAACGCGTGCCGACGTTACACGGCGTCGGAGGCGAGTGAGGGCCCAGCGCGTCACCGCCGCGACGGAACGGGATATCTGCATTCATGAGCCTTGGTGCGCAGGGCGACAGGGAGCTGTACAGCCTCAGACCGTTTTGGTGTTGAGCCCCTGCAACGCCTGGATCAGCAGAGGCAACTTGCGCATCGTCTCCCAGTCGTACGACGGCGGCAGCACGCCGTCCTCGTCAGCCCTGCCGTTGCCGTTGCCGCCGCCCGCAGACCCCAGGTTGACCTCGTCGGCGCTCATCTCCTCCCAGGCCTTGGCGTTGATGCGCCGCCACATGTTCTTGCGCCGCTCGTGCCCGTCGAGGAAGGCCTTGAACCACGCCCGGTCAAAGGGCGGCAGCTGCCTGCTGACGCCCTTCTCGCCCGGCCCCGCCAACCGCCGCACCGTCTCGAAGTAGTCCTCAAAGTCCGGGAAGACGAGCGTGAACTTGGCCCCGTCGCCACGGGCCGCTATCCTGTCGGCCTCCCACCTCTCCTGCTCCGCCAGCGGCGGCAGCGCGGCGCGCCCCGCGAGCACGCGCGCCGCCAGGACGGCCTGCCACTCGAAGATCTTGAAGGTGAGGCCGGCGCCGACCGCGCCAACGAAGAGCAGCGTCGGGTCCTTCTGGTACACGACGTGCTGGTACAGCCGCGGCACCCGGTTGTTGCGCACCTCGACGTCCGGCAGGAAGGGAAGCGTCCAGCTGTAGCCCGTGCCGAAGATGATGTGGTCCACGCCCTCGGCCGCCTTGCCGTCGGCAAAGTGCACCGTGCGGCCCTCGACCTTTGTGATGGTCCCGCGCCGCGCGATCCGGGGGTGGTCGAACGCGACGTCGCCGAAGTAGATGTTGGCCTTGTGCCCGTTGACCACGGCGTGCACCGGCGTCTCGGCCACCGAGGTCAGGTCGAGCGCGATGTCTGCCGCCGAGACGGATGCGCCGACGACGACGACGCGCTTGCCGTGGAAGTAGTCCCGGCCGCGGAAGTTCTTGCTGTGGAGGACGCTTCCCGGCCTCAGCTTCTCAAACTCCTCGAGGCCGTCGATGGCCGGGATGTAGGGGACGCTGTAGTGGCCGCTGGCGACGACGACGGCGTCGAACCACTCGACCCACCAGTAGTCCTTCTGGCTGCCGTCCTTGCGGAGCGTGACCTTCCACTCGTGGCCGACCTTCTCGACCCTCTCGACCGTCGTGCTGTACGAGACGAGGTCCTCGTAGCCGTTGCGCGCCAGGAGACCCTGGACGTACCGGCGCACGACCTTCCAGTGCCGGAACGGCGTGTCCTTGCCGTGCAGGGCGATGGAGGCCTCGCTCTGGTCGCCGGGGATGGGCTCCTCGCTGAAGGACATGGGGACCGAGTCGATGTTGGTCTCCAGGTAGGGGTAGATGGACGAGTCGGCGTACCGAGGCACGCCGAGCTTCGGCGCCTGGGCCGGCAGCCGCTCCGGGATGGCGACCGGAGGGTCAGCGGTGCGGTCGGCCAGGGCCGATAAGTTGGAGAGCAGCGGAGGCGCCACATCATCGCCGATCCTGGGGGGAAGGGTCAGTCCTCAAGCCCCGCGATGCGATGGTGTGAGTGTGACTTACCAGCAGCCTCCGGCGGCCTCTCGGCGCTCAAAGACCCGGATGATGTCGAACGTCTGTTCCCTTGCCAGGGCATCGACGGCGATGGCACCGGCCGGGCCTGCACCGATGACGGCAACCCTCTTAACGCCGACCATGTTGCGCTATCTGGCTCGAAAGTGTCGCAATAACCGACGCTGAAAGAGCAGCGACGTGAGAATGAGAGTGAGGAGTATGTGAGCGCGTCTCTGGCCAGTGAGGTTCCCTCCACGTTGTGTATGGCTCCTTATCAAGAGGATGTTCAGCGTACCAGCCACCTGGGTTTTGCTGAGCAGATAAAATCCTCTTTTACCCCAGACTCGGGAATCGCCAAGTCGCCACAGGCAAAGACCCACGAAAGAGCCCCCTTTCTCCGAGCGAGGACTCACGGAGCCTAACATGACGCCATACTGTCAAAGCCCGCCTGTCAAACCCCGACGGCGCGGCATTGGAGGCCGGTGTATGTTGTGATCGGGCCAAGGCCCCGGCCTAGGACGTGATGGTCGAGCCCGCGAGCCTTCACTTGGGTCCCCTGCCATGCGAGCGCCGACCCGACGGTACGCTGTCGGAAGCCTGCAGGCGCCCCTCGAGCGAACAGGGCCTCGAGTTGGAGCTGTACTGTGGGGGTCCGGGGGCCTCTATCGTCCATCGTGTCCGTCGTGGGCGGCCGGGGTGCCATAAGCAATATTTAGCGCCAATGTCGTGATCTTTGAACACCGCGACCACGCTTCCTTTGGTGTTGCTGCCAATGTTCGAATAGCCTAGCAGACCCAGCAATCCAGGCAAGACGACCGGGTAGAGACACTTGCCAAGAATACTGGACTAACATGATTTCGTCTGATTCTCCCGGACTGAGGATAGACAGCTATCACCCCCTCCGTCCGGCTTCCTTCGCTGTCGCATGGCTCCCCATTCTTCTCGCTGCCAGCAGGGCTTTCCAAGGCCTAGAGACGAGTCCCGCCGGGGGAGGCGCTGATGATCATTGACCGACGATATTACGCAATCGCGTTCAAAGCCCAGCAGGGCCCAGCACCGCCTCTGTCTGCCATTGAAGTCGCCCCCTTATCGAGGCAGTGGCGTGCTGTGATTTGCCCGCCCTGGTCCCCTCGCGGCTTGTCTGCGACATGTGCTTCGGTGTTTGCGATGATGTGAGGCTGGGCAGCGTCGTCGGTGTGCCTTGGAAGGATCGTCGTATATCATGAGCGGCAGCCGTGGTCCTGCGTCGAGGATGGGACCGGCTGGTTGGTCTGTACTGCGTCCACGCGATTCTAGACACCATCTCCGGGCTTCGCTTTGACTCTTGTTCAAACTCCGATACCATAGATTGTCGTCTGTTGGAGATCTGATCATTCGATCTCGGGCTTGGTTCAGGATTCCAAACGCCATGTCGGCTCCAGAGCAGAACCACTCGCCGCCGGGCGAGGGCGTCCTCAATGAGAAGTCGGTCGACAACAGCTCGCCGTCCGACCAGAACTCCCTCGAGAGCAATGATGGGCGAGACTGGACGCATGAGGAGGAGGTGCTAGCGAGGGTCAAGTGAGTCTCCCATCAACGCTCTCACGAGAAAACACACGCTGACACTCGACAGGGTCGACTCGTCCGTCCTCCCCCTGCTGTTCCTCGGCTTGCTCGTCTTCCAGCTCGATCGCATGAACATCGCCAGTGCCCTGACAGGCGGCTTTGCCATCGACATTGGCGTCGACCAGGATACCATCAACCTCGGCAACCAGCTCATGTTCATGGGCATCGTCGTGCTTGAGATCCCCTCCAACATGATCTTGCAAAAGGTACTAAACGCACCCTATTCAACATGCCACAGCTCCACCAGGAAACTGACTTGATTCATGTAGCTCGGCCCACGGAAATACATTTCTGGACAGGTCTTCGTGTTCGGCCTTATTGCCATGCTGCAATTCCTCGTCACGAACCGTGGCGGCTTCCTAGCCTCCCGTCTGATTCTCGGTTTCGCCGAGGCAGGATACATCCCGGGCGCCGTCTACACCCTCTCGACGTGGTACCCGAGGGCGGAGCTGGCCAAGCGCGTTGCCGTCTTCTTCTTCGGCATGTTCGGCGGCAATGCTCTGAGTCCGATTCTCGCCTCGGGTATCCTTCAGATGGAGGGCCGCGAGGGCCTGAGAGGATGGCAGTGGCTTTTCCTGCGTGAGTGATCCAGCCCATCTCGACAAGGAGTAACGCAACCCTCCTGAAGACACATGCTAACATGTTGGTCCAGTCGAGGGCCTCTTCACCATCGTCGTCTCCTTCATGCTCTTCTTCCTCCTCCCCGGATCCCCCGACGTCCCCCGCCCCTGGCTCAGTCCGGGCCTGATCCGCTTCACCGACCGCGAGCAGAAGATCCTCCAGGCCCGCCTGGAGCTCGACGACCAGGAGCGCAAGAACGGCGCCCAGGGTCTGCACATCCCCTGGGCCCTCGTCTGGCGCACCGTCACCCACTGGCGCCGCTGGCCGCACTACGTCTCGACCTTTGCCGTCTTCTCGACCTGGTCCTCGCTGACGACCTACACGCCCTCGATCATCATGGCCCTGGGCTTCGACCGAATCGCGGCAAACGCCCTCGCCGCCGTCGGCGCCTCCCTCGCACTCCTCGTCGTATTCGTCTTCGCCTGGTTCAGCGACCGCACCGGCAAGCGCGGCCTCGCCGTCATCACCGCCCACGTCTTCTACCTCGTTGCCCTCATCATCACCCGCGAGGTCCACCCGCACGCTGGCAAGTGGGCGCGCTGGGGCCTCTGGACGCTCGTCAACTCGTTCGCCGTCGGCTACCACCCCGTCCACAACTCGTGGGTCCAGCTCAACTGTCGCGAGCCCGGCGAGAGGTCCATCGCCATCGCCATGTGGGTGATGAGCGCCATCTCCGGTCTCATGGTCGGCACCCGCTACTACGCGGGCTCCGATGCGCCTTTGTAAGTCACCGTTCCTATCGCACAGTTCTCAGGGACCACCGTCTGACCCGTGTCTTCAGCTACAACACCGGTCTGCGCACCCAGATCATCATGGTGGCTGTGGGTATGTTCTTTGCGATTGTCCAGGATGTCATCTATATTGTGCACAATCGCCGCGTGCGCTCTGGTAAGCACCAGACCAAGGATGGATCGCCGCCCTATATCTACACGCCTTAGAGGGTGGTTCATGGGATCGGATTTCCAAATGTGGTCAGATAGGAGGTTCCTACGAGAATGAATTCTCAATGTATCGTTTGTTGGATGACGTGGACCGTATATGAGTGATAAGTGTAGCCATTGTTCTCGTCGTGACTAGACAAACATCAGTTTCACTCCAGGATGAGATCGACGTCGTCAGGGTTGTTCCACGGAACCTCAACGGCATCATCGCTGTTACCCTGAGCTTGATGTCAGGACGTCGTGAAGAAGGCGACCATCAAGATTCCTCGAAGCGCCGCATTCTTGATGCACTCACATTATATCCGTCTCGGCACGGGCGACTCTCTTGGCCACTTCAGAGGCCACCAGACGGAAGGGTGCGTTCGGTTTCGTCGCTGGAGTCTGCTCCGCTGTTGACTACCTAGGTTGTCTTCCTCACTGTCCATGGCCAGGGATGGGCAACAAGAGATGGGCTAATGAATACTTATTAAAGCAATGGGGACAATCTCGAAAGGTGCAGTCAAGAGACAAACTACCTCTGTCTACCTTGCTGTTAAGTAAGAAAGAAGCTGCGACGCGCGTAGACAGAGTGTGGGAAGGAGCGATCACCATGAAGTTTCAAGATGTACAAATAACGTCCATCTGACGTCAATTCTCGACCATTCGTGAGTTAAGGTAGGTAGATACCTCATCGTCTATTATTTTACAGAAACGGTACAGCTTTCCGTGCCATTCCCAAGCGTCAAGACATGGTATGCTATTTCCTGAAAATTGGAAGGTCCAATCTAGTGGAAGTGGTCGTCCGAGGCCATCATGCGAGCCTCGAGGCCACGCTTTCCGAGCCAGGCAGGGTCCTCTTCGGCAGCGGCACGGAGCTTCTCCGTGACCTCATCCATGTCGACGCCGAGGACCTTCTCGATGTAGCGGGGCAGCTCGGTGTTGTCCCAGATGCCGGAGAGGTCGGCCTGGAGCTCGCGGCGCTGGTTGGCGGCGGCGTAGCCGAACAGGGTGATGTCGGTGGCGGTGTGGCCGCCGGTCGACCAGTTGATGCCGGCGCGGCGGGAGAGGAGGCGGAGGAGCTCGCCGGAGACGCTGGAGGCGGCGAGGATGGTGTTGATCTCGGCGTCGCTGGCGCCGGACAGGCCGGCGGCGGGGAGGATCTCGGAGACGAGGAACTGGCGGCGGTCGGCGCTGGAGGGGCGGCTGTTCCAGAGGCTCTGGAGGTACTCGCCCGAGTGGACGGCGTTGTCGAGGGGGCGGGGGTCGTAACCGTTCGTGGTCAGACCACCCGTCTCGTGGTCGGCGGCAGACATCATGATGGTGTCGGGGTGCTCGTCGATCCACTCGCGGACGAAGTTCATGACGTCGTTGTACATGATGGTCTCGACGGCGTGGGCGGCCGGGTCGTTGGCGTGGCCAGCGTGCTATTGAGAGGTCAGCTGCGTCCATTGCATGCCTCACAGATCAGACGTACATCGATGCGAGAAGCCTCGATCATGATGAAGTAACCCTTCTCCTTGCACGAAGTGGCACGGTGCAGGATGTTGAGGGCAGTCTCCGTCATCTCCAGGAGAGAGGGCTCATCCTTGGTGACACGACGATCCATCTCGTAGCGGAGATCGCCTAGTTTCAGTCAGTCAGCGCCCCAGCTACGTTGGCCCGAGTGGTACTGTGCAACCTACTATCGTTGAAGAGACCCAGGATGGGAAGAGGGATGTTGGTCTGGCCCTTCTCGAGTTCCTCAAAGGCCGTGAGATTTGTGGCAACGTGGAAGCCCTCCTCCTCGGCGTACTTGAAGAGGTCGACATCGTTGCTACGGCATGAGCGGCTGTGGCCCTGAGGGAAGAACGAGCAGCGACCACCACCGAAGAGGAGGTCGACCATGGAACCCAGAGGGTGGCTGTAGCCAATCTCGTGATCCGCGATGGTGTCGAGAGACCTGCGGGTGGCCGTGTGAGCGGCGTAGACTGGGCTTCGTTAGCATTCCTTCGCGATCTTGTTACTGGTCTTAGCGCACCGGCAGGGGTCGCGTGGTTGATGGTCGAGGTAACCACCAAGCTGGTCCTCATGCCAGCGAGCTTGGCGGCCTCGAGGATGGAGCCGACAGGGGAGCCATCAGGGAGGACCGAGATGGCATTGTTGTCGGTCTTGAAGCCAGCAGCGAAAGCAGTGCCGGAAGCAGCCGAATCCGTGATCATGTTGTTGGCGGCCCAGGTGCGAACAAGCCCATTGGCCTGCAATGTTCCACATCAGCATGCCGTCCGCGTGTAAGTGAGGCCGTCCTCATATCATGGGGGACATACCAGCTCATCAGCGGCCAGGGGCTTGATGCTGGGGTTCCTGCCGGTGGTGCCGGTCTCGATGAGAGAGACCAGGTCACGGGCCATGGTCTGCGAGGACTGACCGTAGCCATCGGGAACGATGTAGATGACGTTCTTGGCCTGGACCGAAGGGGTCTCAGGGGCGGCGAAGGCGGTCTCGGCGAGAGCCGCAACGGCGGCGACGGCAGCAGCAGCACGCATGTTGAACGGACAAGTAATGACCAATGGGAGGGGAGTCTGATGGGTGGTGAGGAGCTCAGCTGGCCATCAAGGTGCGCATCGTAGGTCCTTATATATGCCCTTGGAGCTCCTCACCCACGACGTGCATGCTGCACCCTCGCACACACCATCCCGCAGGCTCTTCGACCCATCAACGACAAGGTTCCAGCATCGCAGCCAGCCAGCCTCTGGCTAGGGTTCTCAGAACGGAACTATGGGCAGTTCCAAGAGGCCGGAACCCCTCGCAAGGTGCAGAACGGCCTCCTCAACCACCCGACATGAGGTCTGCCAAGGATCGCTTCGAGAGGAGTAATGCACCTCGTGCGGGCAGTCAGCGTGGTGCTGCCCCGCCCCGGACCAGGATCTCCTCGAAAGCCCACGCTTGAGTTGCGCGCGCAGGGCAGTTCTTTGGAAGCTCAGGACGTTGTACATGTTCGCTGGAGTTCTGTACCTGAGTGCCAAGACCGGCCGGCGGAGGAGGTTTGATTGCTCTCGCTGCAGCTCCACCGTCCCGGCCGCTCCAATCGGCACCGTCGGTCCAGGAACGTGCCCTCGGAGGCCCGGAGCATCAGCCACGGCAGGCTGGTGTTGAACCTGATCGACCGCTTACGTTGTAAGGAAGGTGGTATTGACATGGGGCCAGGACAGCTTCGTCTCTCTGGCCCACGTGCCTCACGACAGACGGCTTCCTCGAAGACTGCGAGAAGCGACAAGGCCTGGCTGCATGCTGCCCGTGTCAGCAACAAGGGCAAAAGGTGAACTGAGGCACAGGGCCTAGCACGCAGGTCTACCAGGAGGACAACCACGCAGAGCCAGAGCAGCTCGACGGGAGAGGCACGTGGCTCGCTTGGAAATGAGGCAGAGCGGGGAAGAAGGCGAGGTCGGTGCAGGAGGACGGTCTTGATGGTCGCATGGTGGAAATGCGAGAAACTGCAGCTCCAGAGCCTTCGGGGAGGCAATTCGAACCGACGCTATCGATTCCAGAATCCAGGCCGACTGCTGTGAGTTATTCGGCTTGGTCGGAGGAACCGAAGCCCTCGCGGATTCGCCCATGGCTCGCACCTTGAAGGTGGGCTGGTACCGAGTCGCCTCTCCGTCGGCGATACAAGTTGTTGCCAAACGACCATGCGCGCCCGCAGGCCAAAGAATTCCCTGACTGAGGTCATGTTAAGGCGACACAGGGATAATTGGACACAAGGTAATTGCATGGAGCCTTTTGGGATACTGATAATGCCTGCAGGAGGTGATCAAAGCCGACGTGTCAGGTCGGTATTGCTGGATTGACATCCGGGCCCGATTCTCGATACCTCATGGACATGAATGGCCATCCGAGGAAATGGAAGAGGTAGCACAAAGGTCTCTCCAGAACGAAGGCTGGGGATGGCAGGTCGGCCTTTCACATGTCCTCCGCCAGGACAAGAGGCCTGACCTGACCATCAAAAGGCAAGCATTGGGCGCGTCATGAACGTTGCCAGGAAATCTTGGGCTAGTTCTGTCTACCATTGAGAGGCCGTACAATAAAATTTCGTTCATTGTCTTGTCGCAATTCAATTGAGGTGAGCCTCCTGTAACCTGAGAGACCCCTAATTCTGGTGGAGGGGCCTCTTTCTGGCGAAAAGGTTGACCTCCGGAACAAAGTGACACCAGTGCCGCACCGGCCATTTGCATGAGTCCTGGAAGCCCCACCGGGCACCCCCCAGAAACCATAGGCGCCGGCCAGATGATTGGACATGAGCATTCGAGAGCACGTGCCACACGCGTCCTCGCTGCCAATTATAACCAAGCGCGCGTCTGCATCAAGCTCCGACTGAGACTCAACGTGAAGGAGACAAACAGATCGACTCCTTGGATCTCTTCTCACCATCCTGGCATTGTTCCCAGCCAGGCGCTTAACTGTCGGTACTGACAAGCATGTCCCCGGCCCCGGAAGGCCACAGGAAAGGTCCGCGTCCAGGGTAAGACCCAGACATGGCGTGCATTGGATGAAAATGCCGGCTCCCGGCCGCCACTCCGGCCTCATCATCTCGCCTCAGGGCCGTAGCCGTCTCTCCACCGTCTTCTAGGCATGAGCCGCGTCTCGAATACGGCCTCCTGGGTGGACAGGTCGTCTTGCTATGATGTCTAGGCCCTACCTGCACCGGATGCTTCTGGGCCATTCAACCGGCCGCGGCATGTTTCCTGTCATACATATGCCGTGCCCCTTCTCCCAGGTCCTGGCACCACTCTTGATGGCCTGGATTTCCGTGAACACCACTTGCTACTGTCTGGTCTGATACACTCTCTTTTTCCCTTTCCTGTTCTTCCCTCTCTCTCGTCTTTCCTTCGAGTCTTGCGTTCTTCTTTCTGTGTCGAGTTCAAGTGCTGTGCAACTTCATTCACTCATTCCTTTCGTTGACGATACCTCGTCACACACTATTCTTTCACCGGCTCACTCATTCGGATTCATCTTGCGCTTGCCTCAGGGTACAAGTTAGCCTTTCCTGATTTTAATTTCTGTTCCCGAATCTACCAACAACCGTATTACTCAACTAGACAACATCGCGATATGCGCCGCATTTCACATATTTTACTTTACACGCTGCTCTCTGCCTCCGTCGCGCAGGCTGGCCCCTTCAGTCGTGGCGTGAGAAGCAGGAGAGCAGCTCCAGCTATATCTCCGGGTCCGGAGAACATCTATGAAGTCCTGAGCCCAGCAGTTCAGGCCAGAAAGGAGGAAGATAATGGTGTTGCGCCCTCGCCAATCTTCTCGACCATCGTGCCCGATGCGCCCGAAACTCCCTCGAGTCTCCCGGAAAGCCCGTCGGAGGATCCAAACAGCAACCCTCCAGAAGCACCTTTGACCACTACTCAGCTGCCCGAGCTTGACGACATTCTCACTACCACGCAGCAGATCGATCCTCCGATTCAGACAACTACGCCCAGCCCTGAACCTCCAGTTCTGACAACCACGCCCAGTCCTGAGCCTCCGATTTTGACAAGCTCGCCTCGTGACGAGCCTGGGCCCTCTACCAGGTCGCCCAGTGCGGCCCCCGAAAGCCAGCAACCTAACACCGACGCTCCTCTGTCTTCAAGTGAGGAGGTTTTTCTGCCTCCCATCTCAAGCACCATCTCCCTGCCCGAGGAGCTCCTCTCTACCGAGGTTTCGGAAATTCTCCAGCCAACTGCATCTGATGAGCTGCCGGGCGTCGAGCCCTCCTCTGCTTTCAGCGAATCTGAAGTGCCTGCCTTGCCCACGAGCGCCAGTAGCGAGCTTGAGCCAACTGAATCAGTGCCTGAGACGACGGCGCCCTTGCCGGCTCCTAGCGATGATGGGAATGGTGACCAGGGAGGTGCTATACCTTCACCTATCTTTTCCACCATCTCCGCAGATCCTGTGACGACTGAGGAGTCACTATCGCTCGCCTCGACGCTCACACTCCCCGTTGGTCAGAGCTCATCCGAGGGGCTGGATAGCACTTCCCTTGAAGTCCCGAATGCGTCAGGAGAACCGGTCACCTCACTCCTGACAGAATCCGATATTGTTTCATCCACGGAGACGTTCCCAGGTGGACCTATCTTGACCACCACCGTTGGTATTCCCTCGCCCAGCGAAGATCTGGCTCCTCCACCTCCAGAGTCAGACGTCTCTTCTCCGGTTCCCGAGTCGGAGGCTCCTTTCACTTCAGAGACGCCTGTCGCAAGCACATCGACGGAGACAACCTCGTCCACGCCAGAAATCACGCCGACCGGCCAGCCTGACGACCAAGTCCCCACCAACCGCGGCCCTGCCAACCCAGAAGCCACGGAGAGCGTCTCGCCCGACATCTTCCAGATCAACCTGCGCCACGCCCAGGCGTACCATGAGCGCTTCAAGTCGCTCAACGAGGACTCGGCCTGCGCTGCCGGTCAAGTCGCCTGCATCGACGGCAAGATCGCTCGTTGCAACCCCGACCGCGGCGGTTTCGATCTCGAGACCTGCAGCGAGGGCACGAGCTGCTTCCCGCTCCCCCTCGTCTTCGAGGACGGCGTCTCTCTGAATTGCGCCGATCCGGCCGAGGCACGAAGAATTCTGGGTGTCGAAGGGGAGGACGAGAGCGATGTGATCACCACAACTACCACACCGACAGTCACCGAGGTCATCGCCACCGAGACGGTCGAGGGCCCTGGCGAGAGCCCTCCTCCTGAAGATGACGTCGTCACGGTCACTGAAACGCCCACCGTTACCGAAGTCATCGCCACTGAGACTCTCGAGGGCCCTGGCGGTGTTGAGACCACCTCTACAGACGATGAAGACAGGGATGTAACGACCACGGTCAGAGATACACTCACTCTGACCACCGTAATCACCGTCGACCCGCCTGCTCCTCTCCCGACAACACCAGACCCCGAAACGCACTACGTGACGGTCACCGTCACTGCAGAGCCTTCCGAGGGACCATCGGAGTCCACAAATGAGCCCTCGCCTGCCCCCTCTGGAGACGCGGGCAACGACAACGGCAATGATGGGGACGAGGGCGATGGCGACGACCAAGGCAGCCCCACGTCAGCCCGTCCTGACCCCCGCCCCTCGATCCTGACATCCCTCGACATCATCTTCCTCCCTACCACCTTCGTCACCACCACGATCAGCACCGCAGAGCCCGCCGCCAACGTCGCCCCCACACTCGTCGACGCACAGCTGGCCCAGGAGACTCTCACCGTCACGGAAACCACATCTGTCCCGTTCCTCATCACCGTCACCCAGCACGAGGTGCGCATCCAGCAGGAGACGGTCGTGTCTACTGTCACGCTCCTGGCGGGCTGATCGGCCCTGCAAGGGGCCCGCAGCGGCAACAGAACACACATACACTGAAATTTACCGGGAGGCATGGCAGTATGGGCAAGCGACTTAATGAGGAGGGCGCGTTTCTGCTTTCTTTTTCTTTCTAGCAAGGTGCTCGATGCGGCGTTTACAGTAGGTACCTACATAGGGTAACATAACAAAGCCAGGAAGTCAAGGGCTGTAAAAATCATTGATATGCGTGTCCTTTATTCGATTAAGACAATGAACCATTGTGGCGGCCGACTGTCTCTTTTGATTTATTGTATCTAGCAACATCAGGTAATCCCTGGAAGTATTTTGGAAAAAAAAAATCAAGCCCAGTGTGGGCAGGCTTGCTCCCAGCCAACGCTCTATGATGCAGTGCAAGTTGTAAATGCATGCCAGTGCCATCCATGTTGGCTGAGACAGCTGGCGATGTCCGGCGTGCCCAAATGCTCGTTCAAAATTGCAATGCCTCCAGGCGGGCTTGCTTGAAAGGCCGCTCTGTGTCCTCAGGGGCGGATATAGAGACATTTTGCGCAGAAAAAGCCGTCATCGTGGTCTCGTGTGGTCTTTTGCCGCTGGGCAAGCGATCCGATGTAGATGGAGACATCCCCGTATTGGAGATGGGGTTACCGGTTTGGACAGGCGTACTGCCGTCCCAATCATCGATGATCTCCTTGGCATGATCGCGCTGCTTCTGGGGTGATGTGTATTTGGGATCGAGGAGGAGATCAGCGAGCTCATCGCTGTCCCCGTCATCTGTCGTGAGATCGACGACAGCACCAACACCAGTTGCTTGGGGACGCGATGGCTCCATAGCATTCTTCACCGGGTTGGCGACACCATTCTGAGCTGAAGGAAGAACTCGCAGGTTCTCATCGCCCTTGACGAGAGAGCCGAGCCATGCCTCGCGGAATGATAAACCCAAGGCAAGCGAGACCTCTCTAGCGACGCTGTTGCCTATAGTAGCCCATTGTAGTTTTGGCTCGCCGAGGATCACCTCATGATGACGGAATCCCTGCGCTCGCCTAGCTTCCATAACGGATAGTATGCGTGGCTGATTCCAGTGCATACACCCGCCAACGAAAGAATCCGTTGGATTCGGGGTTGTTGTCACCGTGGACATGATCCTCCGTGGATGGACTCGGCCCCATCCTCTCGCTTTCTCCTGTGTCCTGCGACCAGTGGGAAATACCCTCCTCTCCGCCTCCGTGATGACTTTGGCATCGTAGTAGGCCTTGGAGAAGTTCATGCCATATGGCTGTATGGGAATCAGACCGAATTGCAGACGAACGGCTCGCGTCACCCCGTAGCATTGTCTATGGTCGGGAAATGGGATGCAACAGTCAGCTTTGCCATCGCCAATGTCCGGCAGATCAGCCACGGCGTCTGCGGCAGTGACAGGGGCGAAAGGCGTGGGCGGGAACTGCCGCTGCACCATGGGCTCCCCATTCGGGAGCCATCCTAGCGTTCTGGTGCGTTGATCCGAAGGCAAATGCGAATGGGATTGCTGAGGCATCTCGGGCAACCGGAGCCCAGGAGCCGCGAAAGCCAGAAACACGCGACTGCGGCTCTGGGGAGACCCAAAAGTCCAAGCATCCAGCAGGAAGAAATGTGCCTGATAGCCGAGACCGACAATGGCACATATGAGCTGGCAGAAGACATCTTCTGACCTGGCCTTCTTGCCTTGTATGATCTCCACCACATTCTCCAAGAGACCGAACTTTGGGCGGTACACGTCGATGAAGGATGCAAACGACGCAACAAGCGACTGATTCTTCCGCTGCTCCGGGGTCGTCTTGTCAACAGTAAGACGACTGAAACCGGGACAGGGGCTGCCGCCCGACACAAACTCGACTTGACCGACCTCGGGAACATTTTTCGAGAACTCGCTTTGGAGCGCCAGCCTTTGAAGGTCGTCGATAGAGCCCAGGAAAGGATGGACCTTTCGCTTTTGATTGCCACTGAGATTCGCCATGTATGTATGAATAGCTCGACTGTTTATATCGTTGGCCCATTTCATGTCGATCGCGCCGGCATCCTCGAGACCGCGACCGAAACTGCCGCCGCCACAGAATAAATCGAAGCCTTTGAGCTTGCGGAAGCGTTCTCCGGGGTCGAATCCTTGTCGAATGTTCCCGGGGAAGGGAAACTGGTCGTCAAAAGGGAGGCATATGAGGGACCCGTCGACAATCTTGGCCCTGGTACGGATAAAAAAAGCGTTGCCCACGCCGTCTCGATCATACGGGCTTGACACAGCCTCCTGAGGCTGAAAGTGCCGCAAAATGCACTTGCCGTGGATTCTAGAAGTCTTGAGCTCAGTAACTGCGTCCTCGCAATACACAAGCTCATTCGGCCGGAATTGACCCTGCGGGTCTACCTCCTGTCGACGTTTGAAGATGATTACCGATGCAGTGCGAGCGGTGTCATTGCGAGCGAGAAGCGCACATGGCTCTAGTGTCCGAGTGTTGCTATTTGGCAGCACCAGTAAAGTGTCACCTTGGACATATGCTGCCCGGGCTGTTTGCTTGCGATGGCTACAGATCAGGTGGTCGTCTGCAAATGTGACCCAGCGCCGAGCTTCGTGCAGGTAGGTCTGACGACAAAAGAACTCGGCCTCAGTGGTTGAGGAGCCCCCCCAGTCAACAGTATGAACGCCCAGAACTTCTGCTTCAGTGACCTTTGGCATGCCATCATGGCAAGAACAGTGGTCGGAGACAAATAGCTCATTATTCCAGGGATACTTCATGGTTCCGCATATCGTGTCAACGGGCCTGTAAATCCAGATGACATCAAAAGAGCGCCTTCCGGTCCTGGTAGTGTGAACTTTCTGGACAAGGCCAAACCACCGATCGACATCGTCAAAACCAGTGGCCTCTTGCCTTTGCCAATGACCGTCTTCCTCGTCATGATGTGTTGAAATCACATCGCCAACGACGATAGCCTTGTTTGAAATAAATCCGTTCCGGGATTCCGCCTTCATCTGCTTGGGGGACCCATGAAGCTTCGATGGCTGTTCGAGATGTTGTTTTGAGATCAGGGCCTCCCGAAGCAGCTGCGTTTTGGCGCTCGGTTCCGTTTTTTGCATCATCGATGCAAATGGTAAATGGCTGAAACAATCATAGATGTAGGGTGTGACGATTGTCGGCGGAATCGACTCATCGTGGTCGTTGGGTTCTCCTGCTCCCTCATTCAGAGTGTCGACCTTGCCTCTGCCTGCCCGGGTAGAACCAGATGGCTTGTAGGCAGTAAAATCCCGAATCTCCTTCCACACAGGGTGATAGTTAGCACCCTTGGCGCCTAAGACTCCGTGGGCTTCTTTGTAAATGAAGTCCTGATACGCATGGACAGCGGTACGGAAATCTCTTCCGCCATGCTGCTGAAGCCATCGTAGAAAACCTCCGTCTTGGCCGTGTACACGGAGAAGCCACCGATTGAAGAGGGCCTCAAAGTGCCAGAACTCCACTCGCGTCTGCTCTCGTTCCATATGGGCCATGTAGTCGATGGCGTGTTTTGCAAGGTCTGCAATCCAGAGAAAGCCGGTATGGTAGCGCGCGTACTCGAGAGCTGGCTGCTTGAGTTTGTAATAGACTGTGTTATCGTTGTTTTCGTTGAGGGTGGTGCGAATCCAGATCTGATCGCCAACTGTGTGTTCATTCTGGCCGTAGTTTCCGATAGGCAATGCTTCAAAGGGCATCTTGCGGACGAAGAACGCGGTATCGCCGCACGAAAGATAACCATCAACGTACATAGTTGTGCACCCCCATCCTGCCTTGGTGCCAAGATACTGAAGAGGCTTCATCTCGTAGGGATATCTCTGTTCGTCGTATGGTTTGTTGTGATCAGCGCTCGAGTGGGTATATACTGCGAAATGATCCAGTTCGAATTCGATGAAATCCTCGTCAGGGCCTAGATCTGACACGGCCAAGAGGCTCTTGACGGCCTTCCACTCGCCACATTCGGGTGCCTTGGCGTCAAAATGGTCGTATCGTGAACGAGGAGTGACCAGAGTACTCCGGGGAATCTGTACTGAAAGCGAGTGTGTTTCTCGCGAGACAGCTGAGGGCGCAACATGAGAGCCCACGTAAGTTCCAGCTTCATCGAACAAAGCGTTGCCGTCATTCTCGAAGTGCTGTTTCGCAGGCCGAGATGAGGCACGAGACGAGGGCTCACTTGCCAGTTTCAAGCCCAGGGGCGTGCTCGACGTGCTTGCGTGAATGACTTCAGACGATTCTTCCAGCACAACAGATGCGATTTCTGGCAGGACCTCTGTCAAGTCTTCGAGCGCAGCAGGTGTCCTTCCCAAGGAAACATCGGCCGTTTCTTCAAGGGCAGTCAGTTCGCCGCTTTGAGCAGCTTCACTTCCAGATTGCGCATCATTAGAGAGCTCCCTTGGGAGCTGGTTGAGGGCGTGCGTGTACCAGAGACCATCGTCCAGGTCTTCAATCGGCGGTGGCATCATTCCTTCCTGATACGTCAGATAGAACACAAACAGCGCAAAGGAGTGCCTACATTGATTAACGATGTTGGGAGATAGACGAATGTGTCTGGCAGCGCTTCCACTTCCAAGAGTCGATCCGTTTGTATGAAAGTCTGGCGTGATAATATTGAGCCGAGAAGGTAGGCTCGAGATCAAAGCAGAAAGAGCGAGGCCAAACCGAAAAGCCCACCTCACGTCCTTAGAAAACAAGAAAAAATTCGCCTCGGTGCTGAGGGAAAGGCAAGGCCAGCAAGGTGGTAACAGATCTCGTCCGACAGGAAAAGGTTCTGTTGACTCGAAAGGAAAGGCGTCCGTTTACGCAGCGGCTTTCCGCTCAAAGAGCCCCCCGAGTATGAGTACGGCAGTACTTCAGACTCGAACCGAAGCTGGACGCCCCTTGAATGGCCCATGGAGAGCGCTATTCTTACGTCGATGGCAAGGGTTTTCGGCAAATGTGTAAAAGAAACCTGTGTAAATTGACGTACCCTATGACTCCTCAGCACATATTCATATGATGCAAGTCAAAATATGGCTTTGAAAAGGGCGCCTGCTGTATGATTGCTTGTGAATTCCGGGCGCGCCAGAAGCCACTAGACGCGGTTTGAAGTCATGAACACGCCGAGGCCAAATTAGCCAGCCTGGGCTGGCAGGGGTCCTTTCAGATGTGGGGGGACCGATGATCGGTCGATAATACTCCCTCTCAGTGCCTCCTTTGGCTTGAGCCCGCTAATCAGAACTACCATGCCACGCTGCCCGACAAAAATAGGGTAGTCTCCCTAGCTGACCAGACTAGGATATCACTTAAATCGCCGGTCGATAGACGACCAGGTCGCTTGATGGCCACCTCAATTAAAAGCTCTACTCTTCAAGATAGTCTATCTCTAATAAGGACCCCGACCAGCTTAGAGCTATACTTACATACTACTATAGCTCACTATGGTCGTTATGAGAGCTGCCCACTATTCTTCCACCCACTTGCATGCCTTTCGAGACTTCATCGGCTTTCGCCAACATTGGACTTGCTGCTTGCCGGAAACCCCACGGCAACCGGCCACTTTGATATCTTCTGACGGATCTGGGAGTCTTTTTCGGTGTTCCGAGAGGAAGGCTGTCTCCGTTTGTCTGACTACTGTGGCCCCCTCCTCTACTTGGGCTGGTGGTGCCTGCCTCCGGCGACGTGAAAATGAAGCTTCCCTCTGTTGCACTTTCCCAACTGGATCTGGGCCACAATGATGCGCCCGCCTGATGGGAAGGAAGGGTCCTTCCTGAATCTTCCATTCCGTCCATTTTCCCGGGATCCTACCACATGTCAGTCAAGTAGGTCGGTCCTCCGTCAGCAACGAACCCTTCACGGCACATAGACCGCAGCGCGCCCGCAACAATGCCTGTGCCTTCGGTTTACGCGGCTCTTCGAGGGCTCCTGGAGTCGCAGCAGTATACCGATCTGACCATTTTCGGTGACAGAGAGCCATTTCATGTCCATCGCGCAGTCATTTGTTCCCAATCTCCGGCCTTTGCCAGGGCTTGTGACTCGGATTCTGACTCTGATTCAAAGCATCCCCAGAATCACCTCTCAGATCCCCAGAACAAGCGAATTCTTCATCGTCGCCGCACCGTAAGATTTCTCGATGATACTACGGCGACGCATTTGTTTCTGCACGGGGTTGAAGATGATATGCTGAAGCGTGTCATTGATTACCTTTACACGGGCAACTATCATGACGGGGAGCATCCTCCAATCAACCAGACACAGCCTTCGTCCGCGCTGCTTACAGATCAGGCCGAGTCACAAGAGCCACAGTCGTCCAACTTCATCTCAATTCCATCTTCGCCCGAAAGCCACGGCAGCGTGGACTTGGGTCATAAAGCAGATGGTATGGATGTGGAGCCTGTCGAGATGGACGACCGGCTGATGCTCATGGATTCGCTTGACGAGGAGCTTCTACGGAAAGACTTGATGTACGAGTTCAACGACGACAAATCTGCCCACGACGACCTGGAAATGGATTCGACTGACACCGCCGTCTTGAACACTGCCGACCCGCATGCCATGTTCACCAACCTTCGGCTATACATGTTGGCCATTGTCTTCGAGATTGACTCTCTCAAGGATCTTGCTCGTCAGCGCTTTTTCAAGTCATGTGTGAGACACATAGACCACGAGGACTTTCCGGCTGTGATCGACGAAATCTACACGAACACCGCGAAAGACGATGTCTTGATGCACGAGTTTCCCTGCCGTATCATTGCCCCTCGTATCAGGCTGTTCCATGACAGCTTCAAGAACCGCATCGAGCCAATCATGCATAACCATGGAATCCTGGCCACTGGAGTCATGAATTACATCATCTACTCTAGCTACAGTCGCGTCATTGGTATTGGGGCTGCAGACTCGACCTAAAATCCCTCGTATTTCACCACGAAGCCGACGATCAGGTCACTTGTACGGTTTGCGGTTCACGTATCTCGCGCTTTCAGATGTTGGAAGGAGGAATTGTTATTATCTTGGTCTGTACCATGGGAAGTCCTCGCTACTTGAATCTCGGGACCGAAGCCTGTTCTTACGGGATTGTCACCATGAAGTCAAGTCTATTCAACTATAAACTATTCGGCGTCGTCTGAGCATATTTAGCTACAAAGACAACCCTCACCAATATCAATACCATACCAGGGTTCATCTGACAAGGAACGAAGTGCATCTGTCGAGGGACCATTGGGCGGGGCGAGCATAGCTCACTCCAAGATACCGGCGAGATGCGCAAGCAAGGGGACCCCACAGACGGCAGCTCAATCACGTCTTGCTTCTCGTTTTAGCGGCCATCTATCACGCGCACCGTTCACATGGGCAGTAGCCACCCAGGTTTCATTTACAATGCAATTTACATGGCTGGTCATGTTGCCTTCTTCGCCAAAGAGAACAGAGTTGGGTATCTTCCGGTGGTCTCATGCCCAGATAGACCACATTGTCGCTTCCATATGCCACAGTATTATACACTCAAGCCGTCGCTGTCTTAACCTCCTTCTCCGGCTCAACCATATACTCGAGTACGATGCGGCGCACCTCAAAGATGACCTCGACCGCGATGAGCACGATGATGATCAGCTCCAGCCTCGTATTGTGCTGTTCGCTTGACATCTCCCGCAGCACCGTAGCGATCTCCTGTGCGTAGTCCATCTTCTGATTCAGGGTCCTGATACGTACGTTGACGTCGAGAGCCCGGCCGACCTGCTCATAGTACCCCTCGAGGCCAAGCTCGGACCGGCTGTCCCAGAAGATGTCCGGCAGCGAGTCCGTCAGCTCCGAGTAGTGATTCAACCGGGCGCGGAGGCTGAGCAGCTCGCCCGTCTTGGAGAGGATGAACTTCCGCCCCAACGGAACGCCAGAGCCCTGGGATAGGAGGTTGGGGATGTTTCGCGTGCTCTCGAAGTATGTTGTGAGGGCCGTCTCCAGCACGGCGAGCTTCGTACTTCGAGCGAGACCGGAGGAGAAGGCGATCTTGGCAAGGGTCGTGTCCAGCGTCGTCCCATCGTGCTGCTCCATTTTGGTGCCGAGGACGACAACGTCGCCTTTCATGCCGCTCGTGTCGCGTGCCGGGTCGGGAATGTACTCGAGGTCTTCTACCTCGCGCAGCTCAGGGCGCAGGGGAATTTCCGCCGCTCGGAGAAGCTGTTTAGTCACCACGTCGGGCGGGAGCGACCATGTGACGATAGTGCCGGAGGGGAACACGAAGATGTCGCCGCCATTGACACCGCGAGCGTGAACAACCTCGGACGCTTCAAAGCCAGCCCTGTCCGGGTCGATGTCGAAGCCGTGTGCTTGCAGTATATCGAGAACGGCCCCCATGTCGAATGCTTCGGCAATACATGTGGCCGATACCATCGTGGACGATAGCGGGTCTTCTTCCAGCTCTATAGCGGGCTGCTGATCGGTTGTTCGTGTGGCGGGTCGCTGGGCAATGATGGCGACTCGGCGCAACGAGTTCTTGCCGGCCGTTCGTGCGTTTTTCCTCTTCGGTTGTGTTGGGTTCGGATGAGGTGCTTTGGCTTTATCGATACCGGAAGCTGAGATTTCTCCATTTTGTGACATGTAAACGTTGGATGTGAAGAAGTTTCGCTTTCGTGGCATACTGGGTGCTGCCGTCAAGTGGAAAGAGCGTCGAGGCCGACCGATTGATCGCGCTGTATGTATGCCCCGACAAAAGCTCGGGGCTATCTTATGCTGACACAGCCACATAGTGAGGGTTCTGACGCCATGAACTTTGGCGTGAGCGTGCTTTCGAGTAATCCGTCGAGAACGAGCGTCGAGGAGCCAAGAAAATATCGAATGTTGATGTCTTCACCGACTACACCGAGAGTTTGAGGTGGGTCTCCCACTCTTGCGCGGGCTTATCTTATCGCCGCAATTGGATCTTTTCGACATGGGAAGCTCGGTCGCGACATACACACTCTGGACCAAACCAAGCATTCATTCTCCCCAACGGTGCCATGGCCTAGCAGAATTGGCCGCTCGATATGGCGAAATGCGACGACTCGCAAACCCGCGACACCATGTACCCTCCCTAGCAAACCTGATACGGCCCTCAGCGCTGCCTGGGAAGCAGGTATGTTTACATCACAGCTTGCACAACTTGTCTTGATCGTCGCTGACCGGATACAGCCCCTATTAGGTCGGCGGACTTCCATACAGCTTCTGTCCTCGTTTGCAGAAGCATGGGCTGTTGTTGATCCTCCACCCACTCGTACAATTTCTCGATCGTCAGCCCGCGAAATACCCCCAACACCTGATTCCTCATCCACTCCCGCGCTTTGTAGGTCGTCGGTCCGCGATAGGCCTTTCGACCATGACCACCCGACAGAATACATCAATGCCGCGATCAAGCTCTACTACAGCCCCAAAGATTGCATAGACCCAGAGATCAGAGAACTCGCTTTACGACTAGCAAGCCGACGCGGATATGGACTTGCCACGATCACCGCACAGGCGATGCTCTACAGTACTCCCAACCTCGACCCTGCAATTCAGGGGCTACTTCCGCAGGGCGATGAATGGGATAAGATGCTGTCCAAGGTGGCCGAACAGGGCTTCCAAAGCCAGGAGGTCTTCCACTGGGTCCAAGTTCTTCTCGCGCGGACTCCAGAGGAGAGGGCGAGTCATTTTCTCTCCGGCCAGCCAGTGAAGCCATCGTTCTTGCTGAACTACATCATCAACGGCAAAAGTCTGCATGGGCAACGCCCTATGAGACGACAAACCATGTTTGCGCTCATCGAATACTGCAAGACCGACCTCAAGGGCATCTTGCATTCTCCCAAGGACGCCAGGTCCGCAGCGGGTCAACTGAGTGCCAAATATTTAAACCCGGATTCTTCGATTCTGACTTTGAAAGGGCTTGTTAGTCTTGCTCGTCATGTTGAGCCCAAAGGAATTCACGAAGTTGCCCGTCTTGCGGTCCTCTGTTTGGAAAGACTTGCCACCGCCAACTCAAGCAACCCTAAGGATCTTCTGGCCATGTACCGGTTCAGATGCCGCATTTTCAACGCGATGCTGCAGGAGCTGTCAATTGCCACCAGGCATAATGCTTACAGCAACCGACACTGGAACTGGAAAGGCATCATGGAGCTCCTGGCATATTCGTCGGGCCTCGATAAACCGCTTACTATAGAGAGAAAGAGTTACCGGGCGATTCGGAGCGTTCTGATGGGTCTCGCGAAGGCCACACCAGAAAGAGACACGGCCACGGCGCTCCGGGAGACTTGGCCGCCATACCGAATATTGCGCAATGGTATCGAAGAGGCCACGCCCTTGGCGACGTTCAAGAGTCGAGTAGCTAAGGCGGGCGCCATGATGAGCGAAGCCGGCTATGGAAAAGAGATTTTCGACGCCATCGTCGACGTCCTCGGCGGCGAAGGCGCTGATGGCACGCCAACAATACAGACCAGGGCTGTAGTGGCCTGTTCCAAGGGCGCTACGGCCGCGAATATATGGGCGGCGCGTGTACGGGCAACGCGCAATGCAGAAGAAGCTTGGCAAGCCGTTCTCAGTCCACTAGAGAGCGGGTTGCAGTTACATCGGAAGGTTTGCGAACAGATGATCTACAAAATCGTCTCGAACCTTGCCAACGATCACCACCACAATCTTCCCGGAGACGGAAGGGAAACCTTTCCCTTTAGCGATCTCAACTATAGCGACCACGAAAAAGCGCGGTTGGCGCCGCCGACACTTGACCAATTTACATGCATGATGCACGAAGCTGGTGTTCCCCTTGAATCAGGAAGCCTGCGTGCCGCCATTCGATGGGCTTCGAATTGTTCTGAAGCTCTCACGTACATTCATCGGAGCACTCTGCCTCAAGCACAACAAGCAACCCTTGAGATCGTACTCAGCGGTCTGCACGACCATGCCGACCGGCGCGCCATAGAAGAACGATACGGCGTTCCGCCAGCGGATGTCTGCGAACTGCCAAGAGGAGTCGTCCACGCTGTCGTCGACCAGCTTTGTCGATCACAGCCAAACCTTACCTCGGCGGGGCCCCAGTTCAAGCCTCCCAGGTTGATGAACAGGATTACCACGGCCATCTCGCTGGTTCAAGAGTACAACAACCCGCAATGTCATGAGCTTTGGGAGTCAATCCTCGAAGCTCTTTCTAGGCCGAACATTCTCCTCAAGAACAGCACGTTGGAGAACAATGCCCTCATCATTCTTGCCACGAGCGGTCATGTGCTGGTCGACGCCCAAAAGGGCGGATTGGTCACGATGCGGATGTTCGAGCTTTTTGCTCGGGTCGTTCGCAAGACAATGCAGACCAGGCTCCCCAGCCTCATCAGATCAGCGCAGAGAGCTGACCCTGACATACCCAAGGTGCAGAGCTCCATCTTGCTGGCCTTCCTCGGACTCAGGCCTCAGCCGGATAAGTCAACAACGCGACCCTTCCTTGCCAATGAATGGCCATCTGTGATTGCATCGCGCGACATCGACAAGGCTATTGAAGTGGCACATAGTGCGCTCAAGGCCATGTGGTGGGAGCTCTCGGAGACTCGAGGACCAGGGACGAGCGTTGTGACCGCAACAGCAGTATCAGTCAACAATTACATGAGGGTGCTAGGGTTCCTCGGCGACCACGATGAAATGGCGCGGTTGGCGGGCTGGGCACTGAACAACATCGAAGAAATCGCTAGCAACAGCGAGGCCAAGATTGACACGAAGTGCGAGGAGTACTTGAGCCGAGCCCTCTGCGCCTTCAGGGCCTTCGCAGAGCCCATGCTGGACTGCGAGACGGTCTCCGCGCTGCGGCGGCAGGCCGAGCCTCGGCGTGAGAGTCGCCTGATCTTCGAGCTCCGCTGGCCCAGCGACAGGGAGGTGGACATGTATATGCATTACGACCACTGGGGCGACCGGCAGAACCTGAGGACCTTGGTCGATCTGGCCAAAGAGTTCCGCAGCCAAAACAGGGGCGGCGGTGATGGCGGTGCGCATGTGGAGGCTGACGAGGCCCAGATTTCCACGGATGTGTGGTTCGAATTTAAAGAGATCGAGAGCCATGTATCGAGGATCAAAGCCGGCCTGGCTGAGCGTTACGGCGGGCCGGGGCTTGCACTTACAGCAAGAGCAATGCCTGATGGGGGGGCTCGTTAGGAAGAGTAGCTGAAGAGGAAGGTCGGCCTTCTGTGCCCGAGGAGTGTCACTCATATATGTACGACCAGTGTAAACAGCTGAATAGGATGAATACCCCAAGATACCAACAACTGGAACTGCAAGACGAGGAGACGAGGTCGCCAAGACTCAGTGACTGCCTCTGAGTGCTCCTCCGGCCATCTATCTCGCTTTTTGTACACCAACTTAGCTGGCAATAGCTTTCAACTATCAAGCCATTTCCTCACGATGGCTTACAACCTTACCAGTCAACCAACAGCAGACACACAAACGTGGACATGCTTTCGTTGGTGTCTGTACGATGAACGGGGAGGGTAGTTATGGCTTTGACCGAAGGCATTTGACGACCGATCGCGGCGCCCGAAGAAATATTTACAGCGGCAGACAAGTCATCGCATCAAGTTGAACGAGTAGAGGGCAGCGCCCGACGCAGAACGGGCGTTTCGACGCAACAACATCCATCTTTCAGAGAGATGCATCATTACATGAGTCGCTGAAGGCCACATCAGCTACAAACCTGGAACACTTCAAAGGGGAATCACATCCAAGGTAGGTAATTCGCGATTACTAGTAATACAAGCCCAGCGCATCCGAGGAGAACCCTCAGTCGCCAGACCCTTCGGCGCCCAACGCGCAAGCCTCGACTGTTACAAACCAACGTCATGCGAACAACCTCGGGGCATCCTTTCGACGCCTTTTCTGCCCCTCGAGCTCCGTGCTTCAGAGAGACTGCAGACCCTGCTCCCTGCCCTTTGCCGAAGAACGCCAGATGGAAAGCCCCCCCCTAAACTAAGAAAACAAGACAATGGTGGACAGGACTGTAGCTGGGCCGAGCAGCAGCGAGGCACGGATGCACCAGAGCTGCTCCTGATTGCCACCGCAACCACTCAACGTCCATGATCCTCGACCATGTCAAAGTGGAAAGCTGACACCTTTCTATGCATGCTTTTTGGTGTCAGGAATAACAGCAAAAAAAAGAAGTTGCCGATCAACAAAACCGACGGCTCCGTTCGTTAAGATCCGACCGAGTAGTGCACGGTGCAGGCCATTAGAACCCCTGCACCCCTCACTCACTTCGTTTGCCCTAGGCCTCTCGCCCGGGTGCCCTTGATTCTTGCCCCGTTCCTTTCATCCAGGCTTGTGGGATCCGCTAGCCGATCTAGACTTCAAGAGCTCATCAACCGCACAATCAGCTCACCCGCCTTTGATGCTGTGCCACCCGCCGCATTTCTCGAGTATTGCTTTGGTCTCCGTGAATTTTTTCCGATTGAACGCTCAGACCACTGATGCCCGTGAAGGAGTGACGGATGCCCGGTATGGTGCTGGAAAGATCCGTTGTCCCGACCGAAAACCAGAGTTTTTATAGTCGTGGGCTGACCGTGTATCGACCTGCACTGGGGCGACTTCACTGGACGTAGCAGCGAGGCCCAAAGGATCAGCATGCGTTGCCGCGGCATTGGCTTGGTCCCGCTCTGCTCTGTGAGTAACGCCATCGTCGGCGACTACACAACTCAACGCTTTTGCTTCGTCATCATCTGGACCTTGATAGGTGTCAAGTCCCTCACAGGCGTCTTGTCTCTAACTCCTTTCAGAGGCGTGATGCCCTGAGATCCCGCCATTTTGGGCATAAGACAAAGGTGGCTGACGAAGCGGGCTCGGAGCCATCGGTGGCTGGCCGATTTGGGTCTGAACCAAAGTGTTCATTGATTGGCCAGAGGGTGTTGGCTGCAAGGCAGTCAAGGCAGTGGGCGGCAGGGAAGCAGTACTAGAATTAGGTGGACGAACCCGCCCGAGTGGTAGGTAACGAGCAGCGGATCCATCGGACGCAGTTCCCTCTTGCAGCTGATACTGCTGAGATTCCATCTAAGAACCCTGCTGCTGATGCGGCTGCTGATGATGTGGATGGGCGGGCGGGGGGATTGGCGAGACTCGAGGCATGCCAGGGGTGCCATTAGGCCCCGTAGACGGCGGACGAGGTGATGCGTTCACCGGACTGCCCGCACCGCCCGTCATACGTGCTTGCTGAGCAGCGTATTGAGCAGCATTGAAGTTGCCACCAAGACCGATGCCTCCGAGGCCGGAGACGTTACCTCCTTGTTGCGAGATCTTGTCGCCGAAAGCAGCGCTGTTCTGCTGCGCAGCCGCGCGGGCCCTAGCTTGCTCTAGCATGCGCTGGTTCTGATCTTGGTGGCCGCCCATGGGTCCACCCATGCCCGCCTGGCTGTGAGGCGACGGTGCTTGTTGCGGCATGCCATTAGCATATTGCTGGTGCTGAATTTGCGCACCGGGCATGGTCTGGTGAGTCGGACGGTAATGTTGCTGCTGTTGGTTCTGGGGCTGCTGGTAATGTTGCTGCTGGTAGTGTTGCTGCGGCATCTGCGGTTGATGCTGTGGCTGCGACCCCTGTCGTGGGGGGTAATGCGGCCCTTGTTGTTGCTGGGGTACGGGCGGGGACGGGCTGTAGGGGACATGCGGGGACGCTGTTCTCGACTGAAGATTGCCTGCACCATTGGTATAATTACCATAGTTACCGTGGCCTGGCGTCCCGGGCTGCTGCTGCGGCTGCTGGGGATAGCCCTGGGGATATGTCGGTTGATAACGGGTGCTGGGCGAGCTGTGCTGCGGTGTCCCTCCGTATGGATACTGCTGGGGCCGCTGTTGACCGTACTGCGGCATCTGTTGATGACCATACGGTGTCTGCGCCTTGGCGACTTGGGAGGCATAGTGGTTAGGGTAGCCGTTGGGAGGACGGTAGGCCTGATTTGACTGCGGCCGATGCTGCTGGTGCGGCATGCTGTGAGGGGCAGCTGGGCGTGCCATGCTATGCGGCTGTTGCTGAAGTGGGGTTTGCGCCGGTGGCCGGTAGAAGTTTTGCTGGGCCATCGGCTGCCGAGTCGGGGTTCCGTACTGGTTCGCGCCGTACTGGTTGCCGTAAGACGGGGCGCTAGGCGTCCGATGGCCGGTCGGGCGTGCGGCGCTAGCAACGGCCGCAGTCTGCTGCTGCCGAGCTCTAGCCTGAACGGAAGCCTCATCTTCCATGACACCTTTGCTGGTGGCGGTGGAGACTTCGATCTTCGTGCTCACAGACAACTCCTCGAGCTGATCACCGTTGAGGCGAGCAACAGCGTGAGGCGGAAGGGTACCCATGATGAGGATGAGCTGAGCCTTGAGTGCCTCGTATGTCGCAACCTCCTCTTCACTAGGCGGAGCAAGCTGTGCACTCAGAAGATCGCCGCCACCAGGCTCCCCCGCATACCGGTTCTGTGTCGCACCAGAGGTCGAAAGGCGGATTCTCTGGAAAGACAAAACGGTCTCGATCAGATCCGTCACTTCGTCTAGCAGTTCGTCGGCTTCCTTCTCCGCTGCCGGTTTCGGCTCGCCGAGAATGCTCTCGAGCGCCGGGTCGACCAGTGCCGGATCGAGCTTTTCTTCGAAAGCTTCTTCCAACAGCTTCTCGTCGATCTCCTCCAGCTCAACGACACGTGGCTCCGCATGCTGTTCTTCCTGTCCGGTCAATTTTTCAATCATTCGGTCGAAATTCCGGTGACCAGTCTGGTGCCAATAGATCTGCGCTGCCTGGTTGGCAGGAACCATGGCGCCAGAGTCATCCCGGGACGGCGCAAAACTCGAGAAGGCACCCCTGAACAAGGCTTCGAGTTCAGCCGCTTCTTGCTCCGACGAACACGGCTTACGTCCAGACAGACTTTGTGCCCTCTCGTTTTGCTTGGACGATTTGGTTATCGGCACCGCATTGCTGTAGTCGAGGTACTGGCCAACGGAGACCTTCTGGCTAGAGTATGTATTTACCCGCCATTTCGACTTCTCTGCCAGCTCCGGATGATAGAATGCTACTGTCGTGCCTTTGGATTGCGGCTTGCTCTGATGTTGAAGAGGTGGTAGAGGCCTAGGCGGCCCGAACAGGTCTCCGATGGTGTAGCAACGTTCCGGCTGGCGGTTGGGTAGCAAACGCGTTGACAGGACTCCAGGGGGAAGATCCACTTCAGGCAGGGGTTCAGGCGCGCC
This sequence comes from Furcasterigmium sp. R96-07A1, assembly GCA_037042015.1. Classification (NCBI taxonomy): domain Eukaryota; kingdom Fungi; phylum Ascomycota; class Sordariomycetes; order Glomerellales; family Plectosphaerellaceae; genus Furcasterigmium; species Furcasterigmium sp. R96-07A1. The sequence goes on from JAXQJP010000071.1 coordinate 74,801, forward strand.
CGACTGCAAGGGGAGCGCCGAGTAGAGTTGGCGTCCTTGCAGCGCGTTGCTGAAGAAGCTGAGTACAGTGCTGCTGAGATGCGCATCGGCGGGCATCTTTTGTTGCGGGTCGAAGGCGGTCCGAGGGTAGATCATTTCTCTGCGGAATATGTTCAGAGCCTTGTCCCTGAATTCGGTGACATCTGCTATCGCTTGGATTGAGTTCTTCTGTCCTTGAGGAGGGTTGGATGCCAGATCTGCGAGTTGGGCTTCGACTGCCGTGACAAGGTCATTGGCCACATCGTCGAGAAGCGCGTACTGGCCTTGAGCTACCCTGTCCGCGATAGTCGCGGCCATGGGCGCTCCTTCCGATTTAACTCGCTTCGCATCAGGCTCATTATCCGCGTCGGTCTCGGGTAATTTTCGTTTGAGGATGGACGGGTTCGAATCAAAGCTAAGCAATGTCAGTGATAGATCATCGTAATTGTCATGGAACAGTGTCCGTTGGAAACTAAGAGAGAGGGGGCGACAAGGAGTGGGCGGCCGCGTACCTGCTGATAACATCAAAGAAGTCATGAATTCTTCGCGGGGGGTCCCTCATGTCCTGAATACTCGGCTCCTCGGCGTCGACATCCATCTGCATATCCGTGTCTTCATTGCCAGTCTCGCCAGCTTCGCGTTTACGCTTGACTGGGATGGTGCTATGGGCCGAATCGGAAGCATCGACAGAATCGACAGCATCAGGAATGGCGGCCGGCGAAGGGACGCCGTTGGAGGCGACCGGCGGCGATGGCTGCGCCATTTTGACAGGCGATGCGCCGGCAACGTCGGGCGCTGCACAGACTCGACGAGATGATAGATGCCGTGGTGTTTGCGTGAGTGCGCTGCGTCGGATGGGGTGGTTGTTGGTAGGGATGGCGGGTTCAATCGGGGGACCGTGGGCGGATTTGTCGCGACGCGCTCGCTCAGAGATGATCGGTCGTTGGTGGAACTCCAAAAGAGCTCTGCCGTCAAGCGTCGCAAAGCTAAGCCAGTCTGGGGTAACCTTTCATCCAGAATAAGAATGGAGAAGGGAGCGCAGGGCTCAGTGGAATGTCTTTTCAGGATGAAAAGACGATTCCAGGGATTATTGTTGCGAATCAACGTCTCGGGAGATAGTTTGCAGGGCGAAAGTTGGGAGAGGGCTCCGGCTGCGTCTGCTCGGAAAGAGCGAGCGACCTGTGCTCTACCAGGTCGCCCATTGCCTCGAAAAGCCTGGGAGACGCTAGCATTTCGCGCTAGTCCTACCCTGGCCTACGCGGTGGCTTCTCACGTGACACATGGTGACAGGCCGCCATGGAGTGGCAGAAAGCGGCCAGTGACCCAACATGGCTTCAGCATGCACTTCTGGCTGCAGTGCATTAACGGCCCGCTGGGCTGCCATGACACATGTAGGTGTGCACTGAATGAACATGGCCGTCAAAGTCTTTACACCATCGGGTCGTGAAGTCGCTTGTTTCGATAGCAAAAATGCATCCCATAACGGTCATGTTCATCACGGCAGAATGTGCGGGAGGATAGTTTCATGATTACTGTCATACAAACGGAATACGCTCACCGTGGCGTGGCGTGCTACTCCTCCCCACGATCATCCCACCACATTGTATCAACTTGGAGACCCCGTCCGCTGCATTCACATGGGAAATCAAAACTCACGTCCTCAGAGAAACCCCTGATGACACGATACTTTAATGGAAAAGCATCGAATGTGCATTACTATGACGTACAAAACGGCGGCGCCGCGATTGGAAGTATTACTCCACAAGGAGCGTTTACTTCTTGGCCTTGGCCAGACCGACGGCGTTCTTGCCGAGGTCATAGACCGAGTACCAGCGGCGAAGGAAAGCATCGCCAAGGATCACCAAGGGTCCGACAGGCTCAGGAAGATCCATGCCCTGGAAGGTCGAGATGCAGCTGCCGGAAACCTCGAGAATGTAGTCATAGGCAGTGATGCTGTAGTTGTAGCCAGAAAGCTCAAAGGTGATGTCGGGGAGGTTGTCACGCTCCTTGCAGTCAATGGACCACTGACCATTGTAGCCCTTCTTGGCGCCCATCTCGGTGTTGAGCATGTCAGCCAGGGAGCTGGGGAGAACGTTCAGGGAAGTGCCGGTGTCGAGGATGGCACCAGTGTTCTCGAGATCAGCGGTCTCGTCGCCGAAGCTGATGGAGTCGAGGTCGACCTCCCAGTAAGCCTTCCTGCGGAGGGGAATGTAGTTGATCTTGCCCTCGTAGTGGTCCTTGTCCACACCTCCGAAGACGACGGAGCTCTCATCACCCTCATCGTTGGTGTCGCCGAGGTAGAAGGCGAAGACGGGCTCATCGATGGACTTGTCATTGACCATCTTGTAGAAGGGGGGGACGATCTTGTTGACCGAGATGGTGTCGTAGCCGAGACCGAGGATACCATCGAAGCGACCGAAGGCAAAGGCAAGGCCGGGCTCGCTGGTAGCCTCAGCGAAGTCCTGCTTCTCGATGGAGATATCGCCGATCTTGACGGTATCCTGGGAGACGAAGCCGGTCAAACTGCCGGAGCCGTAGTGAATCTCGAACTCGGATCCGTTCGACTTGTAGGTAGACGAAGCAGACGAGTCGTACTTGCTGTGCAGGTAGCAGGCGATGCTGTTGCACTGCTGCGAGGGAACCCAAAGGTTCGAGCTGCCAGTGTCGAGGACGACCTTGAAGGACTGGGGAGGAGATCCGATGCTGATCTCAGAGAAGTCTGACGGGGTGTTAGCGGGTATCCAACAGGGTCGATGCCGATTCCTGCGACGTACACTGCGCGTTCATGAAGTTGCTGACGGGAACGGGGTGGCCCTTCTGAGGCTGGGGAGCCTTGCTGTTGAACATGAAGTCGGCGTGGCCGTCGGGGCGAACGCCCATGTACTTCTGGCCAAGCTGCTGAACCTGGGCTTCCATGGGGGCAGAGCGCTACAGAGATGCATGGTCAGTGGTAGTTCGATGCGGCGCTTCGCGCAATGAACCTACAAGCTGCTCCTCCAGAGGGACCTTCTGGAGCTTGAGCTTCTGGATCTCGGCAGTGGCGGATCCGAGCAGCGCAGCTGCGGCGATGATGGTGCTCTTCATGATGGGCGGTCTCGCTTGATACGACTAGCAGAAACGATGCAAGAAAGGAAGGTGAATTGGGATGCGGACTCGGCAATGTCGATGCCCGTGTTGACGATGGTGTTTGTTGGAAGAGGGAGGTTTGGGGGAGGAGTTGGACTGGGAACCGTAGAAGAGGAGGAGGCGCCCGGGCGATGACACAAGCGGAGGTAGCAGGATGGGGACCTTGGGCGAGCTTCCGATCAGGTGGAGGGCGGGAGGCAAGTGTTGCTTGCGTACCCTGCTCTCGTGCCTGCGTGGGCCATCCGACGCGAGCTTGCCATTGGTGGGTTGTGACTTTTGGGTGCCTGGAAGCAGCGAAGCATGACGCACTTGGTTCGCTCGAGCGCCAGGACTGGCAGGAGCCTGAGCTAGGGGCACCTTGAGGAGCAGAGACTGGTGCCGCTTTAGAGCGAGCGGTATCGGCTTGGGGCGGCAACGTCGCATTTCAGGCCAATTTTGCGCATTCGGCCAGCGGTAGGGGCTCGCCGACGTATAGCAGCGTCGTATCAGTGAGCTTGTTCATTCCGATCTCCACAGGCAACGGAGCGGAGCAAGTTCAGCGACGAGTCCCAGGGGAGGGAACCTCTTGGCTCCAGCCCCCAAGCCTCGACAAAGGTCATGGGACTCATCAGAGGGAGCGGGCGTACCTGCGTTACCCGCCCGTCGTGCCAGGAACACGAGCCGAAGAAACTGGGCAGGAATCGAGCAATTGCATGACTTCCACAAGCCATAGCTCAAGATTTCCGTTCATCGTCTCTGCTATTCCCAAAACCTGTACGGAGAAGCTGAACCGCGACATTGAGTTGTCGCCCACCCAAAACGCGAGGCCACGTTGATGGCATCTCCATAGCCGCAAAAGCGTTGCTCCTTCAAGATGACCTCCTCGAGTAATACATGGTACGATTGCATGTCATAAAACCCCATGCGAGTGTCACGATTCGAGTAAAGGAAGTCATGGATGATGTAAAAGCGCCGGTCCGGCCCGGAGAGGACATCCCTCACCGACACACCGACAAGGCAAGGTGACTCAACACTTGCAGCGCGTTCACCGAGAATCGCTTCCACCATCGGAGCCCCTCGCCGCCTTAGCGCGTACCCCACTACGATCCCCCGCCAATCACCAAGTGCCCCTCGCAACCCCACCTCTGCTCTCCTCGAACTTGAACCCTCCGGTTCTTCTCAATTTTTCTCACAAAATTTCCCTTCAACCCATCCATCCTTCCCTCAAGTCAAGTTTCTTCGAAGGGTGTCTTTCTTCCTATCTCCTTCTTCTATCCATCCTCTGACTTGTCGAACTCCTCGTCCGAGAACCCAACATCACAATGGCCGCCAATTCCACTTACGCTCTCAGCAACTCCCACAAGGAGGTTTGTCACCCCGCACCGATTTGGCCTCTCGAAGAACCATACTGACTCACATGAACAGATGCTCGAGAAGTCTCTTATCGAGACCGACCCTGAGGTCGCCGAGATCATGGTACGAAGTCCCGCGTCCCTCTCTATGGCTGACGCTTGCTTACCAAACTGCCCTCTTACAGAAGGACGAGATTCAGCGCCAGCGCGAGTCCATCATCCTCATCGCCTCCGAGAACGTCACCTCCCGTGCCGTCTTCGATGCCCTCGGCTCCCCCATGTCCAACAAGTACTCCGAGGGTTACCCCGGTGCCCGCTACTACGGTGGCAACCAGCACATCGACCAGATTGAGAACCTCTGCCAGAAGCGGGCTCTCCAGGCCTTCAACGTCGACCCCTCCAAGTGGGGCGTCAACGTCCAGTGCCTGTCTGGCTCCCCCGCCAACCTCCAGGTCTACCAGGCTATCATGCCCGTCCACGGCCGCCTCATGGGCCTGGATCTCCCCCACGGTGGCCATCTGAGCCACGGCTACCAGACCCCCCAGAAGAAGATCTCCGCCATCTCCACCTACTTCGAGACTATGCCCTACCGTGTTGACCTCGAGACTGGCATCATTGACTACGATACCCTTGAGAAGAACGCCATCCTCTTCCGCCCCAAGGTCCTTGTTGCCGGCACTTCCGCCTACTGCCGTCTCATCGACTATGCCCGCATGCGCAAGATCGCCGACTCGGTTGGCGCCTACCTCGTCGTCGACATGGCTCACATCTCCGGTCTCATCGCCGCTGGCGTCATCCCCTCTCCCTTCGAGTACGCCGATGTCGTCACCACCACCACCCACAAGTCTCTCCGTGGCCCCCGCGGTGCCATGATCTTCTTCCGCAAGGGCGTCCGCTCCGTCGATGCCAAGGGCAAGGAGACTCTCTACGACCTGGAGAACCCCATCAACTTCTCCGTCTTCCCCGGCCACCAGGGTGGCCCCCACAACCACACCATCACTGCCCTCACCGTCGCCCTGAAGCAGGCTGCCAGCCCTGATTTCAAGGCTTACCAGGAGAAGGTCGTTGCCAACGCCAAGGCCCTCGAGAACAAGTTTAAGAGCCTCGGCCAGAAGCTCGTCTCTGACGGTACCGACTCCCACATGGTCCTCGTTGACCTTCGCCAGCACTCTCTTGACGGTGCCCGCGTTGAGGCCGTCCTCGAGCAGATCAACATTGCCTGCAACAAGAACTCCATCCCCGGCGACAAGAGCGCCCTCACTCCCTGCGGCATCCGCATCGGCACCCCCGCCATGACCTCCCGCGGTTTCGGCGAGCAGGACTTCGAGCGCGTCGGCAGCTACATCGACGAGTCCATCAAGATCTGCAAGGAGGTCCAGGCATCCCTGCCCAAGGAGGCCAACAAGCTCAAGGACTTCAAGGCCAAGGTTGCCGGTGGCGAGGTCGAGAAGATCAACGCCCTCCGCAAGGAGATTGCCACTTGGTGCCAGGGCTTCCCCCTGCCCATTGAGGGCTGGCGCATGGACGCCGGTCTGTAAGCGACCGGCATGTGCCGTGGCGGAGGTGTTCGAGAAGCGGGAAATATGATACCAGATGAGGTTCCTTAACGGACCCATTTCAACACGGTGTGTCGGAGATGTGTGAGAGAGACGTTACATCTCCGACGAGACATTTTAACATGAGTCACGAATCGGAGAGCGAAGCAGTGTGGAGGATTGGGATTATATGCATGCATTTCATCTGGCGTTGCAGCAATTGGCTAAATGGTTGTCGACGTACAACACAATCGGAAGGAAATCAAAACGCCCCTATCGGCAGCGGGACGGGAGTTGGGTGGCGTTCTTCAACTCGGCACTTTACAATAGTAGATAGGGTGCGGCCGCTTCAACGCGGCTTAGAATCTCTCAACGAGTATTCTACAAATCATGGTCCGGTTCGAGTGACTTGTCTCCGATGTCTAAGGATTAAAAGTGCTGGGCATTGCTCCCATGTCTAAACATACACTAACATATACATATGAATATCAGATTGAACTTGAACCATCGTCCTACACTGGGAAGTTGACCGAGCCAGTCGGTCATTTGGTAGCAGTGGGGAGCTGCTGGAGAGGCGGGAGTGGGTATGCGTTGTTCAGGATCCGACGCACATCCCGCACCTGTTGCTTCGTGGCAGAATTCGAGTTGCCCAAGGGGAAGCCGAAGGGGTACTCGGGATCGTAGTGGAGGATGCGCCTTTCCAGCAAATTGATGTACTCCCTGTGGCACGCGATGGCGTTACGCGCTGCGTTGAGCTCTTCTCGTAGCGTGGCCACGTCCTCGCCGCCAGAGCCAGCTTCCTCGACAGAGGGCAAAGGAGGCTCCTCGGCGCTTAGGTATTCGCTGGCAGAGTCGGAGTACATGCCATCATCAAGCTCGAATTCGGAGGTCTCCGGGCTTTGGAGACCAAGGGTGTCATGGTCCAAGCTCGGGATGTCTCCGAGTCTGGGACTGCTGGAATATTCGGCCTTTGGCGACGGCGAGTCTCCTCGAATGGCGGAGTGGGCCAGTAGTTTGGCGGCGCGAAGACCGGCACGGATCTCGCTGAGAGTCGGCTCGGACCGGGCAGGTGGAAGAGCCGGGGCGTTTTCTGCGGCGCCAGAGTCGAAGTAGATGACATCTTCAGGGTCCATCGAGGGCCCGCGCGCTTGAATGGTTGGGAGTTCGGCGTTGGCATGCTGGTCGTGGGATCCCAAGAGGCCCTGGCGCGCCGCGAGGGTTTCCTTCAGCAGTCTCTCCTCGCGTTCTCTCCATGACTCTATTCTCGTCTGGGCAGGCTTGGTGTCGATGACGAACATGGGCCCCTCGACCGGGTCAGGACGAGCGGGAACAGCGGGAGCGGCAGGAACATCGCGGACAGCACGAACAGCTGGAGCAGCGGGAATGCGTACCCGCCTCTTGCTCACTGTCGTGTCCCCCTTGCTCACCGTCGGTTTCCCCCTGCTATCCTTCCTCGACTTCGTAAAACCGTGATACGGCGTCGGCGACTGGGAGGCTCGTAGTCATTGCCGTCCATGAAGTGGGCAACGCGACGCGCTTCGGCCGCTCTTTTCGCTTCGGCCGCCATTTTGACATATGTTTAAGGGTCCAAGAACTCGGCGATGCTACGCTTCCTGGACTCTGAAAGCGACTCGAATACATTGGCGTTGCGCGGACCGCAGTTGGCATGGCATTTCCAGATGTTGAGAGAATGACCACAGGTGGCATGACAGTTGTCAGGAGACGACCGGTGTTCGGATGGTCTGTGTATGTGAACCATGATGTAGGAGGGTCGTTGTTCTGAGATATTAGGGTGGTGACTGCAATCTTCAAATTCAGTTCCTGGTGTTCTCATGTTCAAAGTTATACAAAAGAATATCGCGGGTCCAGAGCAGACGCGAACGCGTGCGATGGAGACGCGTTGGTGATAGATCGGCGCGGGGCCAAGATGTGAGCGTGGGGTCAGCCATGCATGGCTGAGACGGCACGGGACCGGCCAAGCCGGGGGTCCCAGGATGAATTGCTTCTTGTGATTATCTGTCTCCACCCCGCCGGCGACCCCAACGGTGACATTGGCCCGCGGGTAGTTATCTGGCATGAATGTCCCGTAGGAAGACAAGTGGGTGGAAGAATAGCGGGTAGCTCTCATAACGACCGCACTGAGCTATAGCAGCATATAAGAATAGCTCTAAGCTAGTCGGGGTCCTTATTAGAGATAGACTATCTTAAAGAGTATAGCTTTCAATTGAGGTGGCCATCAAGCGACCTGGTCGTCTATCGACCGGCGGTTTAAGTGATATCCTAGTCTGGGCAGCTGGGG
>JAXQJP010000072.1:0-76319 GCA_037042015.1 Furcasterigmium sp. R96-07A1
CTAGTAAATTAACCCTTACTAGCTTGGTATATATATAATAAGGGTAGATAGCTATATAGCTTATTAAATAACTTATACTTAAGTTATACCTATTGGAACTACTAAAACAAGGATAGCGTGCTCATCTTGGCGTGCTGCTAGCAGTGCTAGCTATTTAGTAGTCTCGCCGATCGGGGCCCTAAGGTGACCTATTCAGAATGCCCTGGCCGGGGTCGTTGCGACGGCGTCGTCGTCGGCGCTGCAACAGGTTCCTGGATCAGGTACGGCCATGGTGCCAGCAGCAGTAGCTTGACTGACTGCCGCGCGCCGGGCCACATTCCCATCCAAACGTCAGGTCGTCAGATCGGCCACCATCTCGCGCTGGCTCGCCCGCGCACAGGAAGAGCATGGTCTGTACCAGCATCTCATCAGACCTGATGGCCTGATCCATACCCTTGAGGCGCCGATCACTCTTTGCCTGTTTCGTGGAGACGAGCACAATGGACCCTCGTCAATGGGACCGGGTCCAGCAGAGAAACAGCTTCCTGGGACCCAAGACCTTTCCGCATGCTGCGTGTCTCGGTGGGCCCGTGTGCTGAGGCTTGAATTTCAGCTCTTCCAGGCATGCCAGGTGATCCTGGGCACGCCCACGCGCGCGGATCCCAGCACCCTGGTTGCAAAATACAGGGCACACTCTCTGTGGGTGGTGGTGCCGAAGCTGTCGAAAGTCTGCCCTCTTTTTTGCAACCAGGGTGCCCAGCAGGTGAGAAGGATCTGACCTGTGGCCTCTGATGATACCGATACATTTGGCCCGGTTGACCGACACCCGGGGCCCGCGTGACCATGCTGCCCTTCTGTCCGCGCGCGGAAGGAGGGGCGGCAAATCTCCGTCACCGTCCTGCCCTGCTCATCCTCCTGCTCTACCTGTCAGCCCGTGTGGGAACGCATCCTACTTCTCGGGACCGAGGAGAGGGCATTTCTCCCAACATTCTTGTGCCGGTAGGAGGGTCCCGCCTTGGAAAGAGGGTCACCGGGCACTGGCTCACCGGAGACCAGAGCTTCCGCACCAGCTACAGCCTACCGCGACTGGCGAGGGCCCGGGTGAGCGAGTCTGTTCGCAGGCTCCATGGCGGACATTGCCCCGCGCGCGCGATGGCCGGCACCGGCGCGAGCTTTGTGGAGGCTCCCTCTAGCTCTTGCGGGCCCACGAAGTGGTAAGGCACGCACTGCAAAATCGAGTCACAGGACATGGCTTGCTTGGGAACTTGCTTGCTTGCTTGCCTGCTGCCTGTCCTTCCCGCACAAACAAAGAGCGGGCCTGGTGTGGCCGGCGAGCTGAGGATGGGTGACGACGCTACGGGTGACGGATATCCGGCAGTCGAATCGGTTCTGCTGATCATCCTGCCGCTGCTGAGTGGCCAGCCGGGCCAGGCTCGCTCGTCGCCGCATCCCCGCCGCTCGCCTTGATGGGAACATGATTCGTCCAGTGTATTTTAAGAGTTGGGAGGTCTACACGCGTGTCATTGTCGAAGAGGACGGGCTCCACGTCGTTCGAGGCCGGAGAGTTGCACGGACGAGGAGCTCTGGATCAGATGATTTCTCCCCCTCTCTCACTGCCATGGCTCGGTCTCCCTCGCCCTGGCAAGGTTCGTGGCCGATGATCGAACTGGGCGTGGATCTGCAATGTTCGGATGGGTGCTCAGGTGCGGTGGCCGGCCCCCCCTTTTTCCCATCCTCCCGGCTTTACCCCCTTTCCCGCGGCCACCACCCTATTCCTGCCGCATCCGAATATCGCGTCTGGGAAACTCTCGGCAGTTGAATCCTGTTGGATATGCCATGCCTTGATATGTCCTCGCCTCGGAGCACGAGTATCACGGGCGTAAAGGAGGGGCTGGGACCAGTGATGGAGGAGAGCTTGGGGGGCGGACGGGCGCCCGCGAAGACGCGCAGCAGAAGTTCTGCCCGGCCGTCTGCGATGGTGTGACGCGTCTCTCGCGGGGGTTGAGACCTGGCATACGGTAGGGTTGGCCTTTCGCTGCGTGATGTCCGCACGATTCATGACCGTGCCGCTGCGTGCTGCGCGGGCAAGGGGGTGGGCACTGGAAATTGGGTTCGGGCATGCTTCGACTGGTGATCGGGAGCAGCAAACGAGGCGTTCGGCGAGCTATCAGCCGGCAGATGGGGATTGCCGTGATGGCACGATGGCACCTTGTCACCGACTCGCCGGTGCGGCCGGCGCGGATCTGCCAGAAGAGGGGGGGGGAATGGGGATGTCGACAGCACTTGTATGAGATTGGCACTCTCTCGGCTGCGAGAAGCGAGAGGATGGTGTCCTCGATGCCAGGGCGAAGGCGCCGGAGTCATCTCCGTCGGTTCTACGACCTAGTTTTCTGCGGTCGTTACGCCGGCCTCATGTCGGTTCGATGTCAATCTCGAGAAGCGGTCGAGTCGGGTGAAGACCGAGCGAGCGAGCGAGCTCGTCCCACGGGTGACATGCCATGTCCTCCTAGCACGCTGCTAGCACGCGGAGTGACAGCTGGCGCCAGAGAGACGGGCTCGATGTTTGACGGGTTGAGTTGTGACGCTGGCGCGTGCCTGGCTCCTTTCCCCTGGGCGAGCTAGTACTACCTGTTCCCATTTCTCACGACGGCGTGTGCGGATCGGGAGCAGGGCACTTGCGGAGGGGCGAGGAATCTGGGAAATCTCCCGGATATTACGATATTGCCTTTTGGTTTGATTCTACGTGCCTGTTGATCGTTGGTGATGGCGTTCCGTGTGGGATCTGCGTGGTGACATCGAGCCATGTGTGCGTGACATCCTGGAGACGCGTCTGGTGCTCGAGTTGATGTCGTGCTGGTCCGTCTGAAAGTAGGAGATGAAGCAATGAGTGGCTAGCTTGCTGTATGCCCACATCTCATGGATCTGCGCCTGGTATGCTGGGCTGCAATAGGGGCGCACCTGAGTTAGCCTTTTGTCGTTCTCGAGGCCGTGATGTTCCGCCGTGACCCCTGAGAAGGAAGTGTATCGACCGACGAGAAGGGTCCGGACTCCCGGGCTCGGCATTAAAGATGGCAGGAGGGCCGCTTGCCTGAGGAACCAGATGTAGTCATCGCGGTGCGGTATCGCAGTGCGTAATTCTCCGCCTGGGATCCTTCGGTGAGTGGTGCGGTGCGCCTTTGCCAGCCCCTGAGACGTCACGAGGGTTTTGAGACGTGTTGTTACGAGTAGGACAGGTTCATTGGTGTGTGTAGAGCTGTTAAGGCCGGCCGGCTACAGTGGTCAAGCATCTAACCTGGAAGAAGGTCGTGTTGGTGGGTTTGATCTCTGGTGTTTCTACCATTAAGATTGCAGTGGTAACGGCAGAATCGCGCATCGGACTGATGCTGCGTGGAGATGCAGACGCTCACGCCCGTGAACGTACTGCATCAGTGTATGATATGCTCCATTACGGGTGGCAGCACAGACACGGATGCTGAGCGAACAAGTTGACAAGCAATTATGACATGTTACTTGACCTTATTCCATCATTGGGAAGTTGAACCGATGTTTGATGGTGTCCAGCCCGTGCAGAGTCACAGGGGACTATTTACTTACTTAAATTCGCTCTGAACACCCATATTACGATATCTAGAAAACGACTGACTGGAATGGTAAGCAGCCCGTAGCAGGCTCTCCCTTCGTCTCATCGGTACTGGTCACGCTGGCGACGAAGCACACACAACATCCCGGCCGAGCCATATCACGCTGCGCCAAATAACTCTGCACACCTCCATAACTGTTGAAACACAAATGCCAGCCTGGCACTGGCCTGGCGCCATGGTCAGCCCCTCGAGATTCATAGCATTCGAATTGTTTCTGTCATCAACCGTCTTTCATACCAGCCCAACAAGCCTCCGCGGAACCCAAAAGGACAATGTTGGACGGCACATTACCACAGAAACACAACACAAGCGTGAAGGATAGACCACAAAACACCATCTTCTATAGACTCACACTACACACCAGCACCGCTGCCGCGGCACTCGAACGTCGTCTGGAGAAGACCTCAGCCTCGTGGCACCGACCTGCGAGGCTGAGACAGAAACCTCGTGGTCGTGTGCAACACGCACGAATCTTCTTCGTCCCGGCCATGCCACGAGTGTTAGGTTGCCTGGGATTCTGGCAAGCCACGCTCGCTCGTGAAATTAGCCGTGCAGCTGCCACTCGTTCAGGGAATTAAAGTAGTGAAACTACATTACTAAATACATTACAAACTACACTACAAATTACACTACATGTAGTTTTGTAGTGTAGTCTTCGACTGCCTGAATCCCCCAAACCTGAGAGATGGACTCTACCAGCTCCGGATCTGATATACCAAAGAATCCATATCATTCGAGAACATTCACACCGTATCCGTCGCCTGCATGTCGGTGGTACGGTGTTCGGCAGTCCACATCATCGAACCATCCACGATGTTATTTGAGACCTACACCTCACCTTCTATAGTAGTCTCTGCCCCGAATTTCATCTCACCAACACCAGTCCCTGGTCTAGCTCGTTGCCGCACGCCCAGGAGCCGTCAACACATGATCCCACGGGGCAAGCAGAAGACCTCAGCTGCGCGTGTCCGCTCGTCCCAACGCCTGTTCTGGCGCGCGATCCGCAGCCCGTCGGATAACCTTCTGCGCCGCGGGCCTGCAAGGCGCATGGAACGTCCCTGGCGAGGTGCGACAGTCACGTCGTGGACGAGCTTTTTCCACGGAGAAGACGGGCTTTGATACCTTTCCTTGCTCAACGGCGCTTATTCCCACGACAGACTGCGCCTCGGCAACGACGACTGGTACTTCGGGTGACGCGACCCAGCCAGGAAGATACCGCCCGGGGGGCACATCACGGAAGTTCAGTGCTCGCGGCGACAGGTGGTGCCCCTGCATCACCCACGCGCGAGTGTTCAGTCTGGCAAGCCCGAAGCCCGCACGCCAGACGCCCCAGTCCCATATCCGCTCACATGACCCGGAGTCAACTACCATGCTCTCTACCGACATGAAGCGTCGGGCCAAGTAAGAAGAAGACGTTCGGCTCTGGAGCAGACCGCTGGCACAGTCGTCCGCGGAAGCGACTACGAGATACATCACGAAACCGCCGGACACCTGGGCCATCAGATACGACTCTGTACTTTTGCCTTCCTCCGAGTCCTGGATTACGTTCAGAGTCGATCCACAGATACTGAATCTCAAATTCCACGTAGCATAGATGGCGTCCTGGGACGTCTTCGGCATGACATCCTTAGTAGATATGCCATCCACGAATTCGGGCAGAGTGCCTCGCAACAGCCCTATCGGCTGCACAGAGCCCCATCAGCGGTCAAGGATGAGTATGTTGTTACACGGACTTCGGCAGGTCAGCAGCATATACACGAGACTGGATACGCATCTCCAAAAGCCCGTCCGCCGTAGATATTACTCGCATCTGAGCCTGCAGCGACAATCACGACACCAGATCAAAACACGCTCAAGTCAAATTGTTCTTTTAATTATCCGATAATGCGCGTCCCTCATACGTACCCGGGTCTGCAATCCTGTGATGTACAAGCAACCCGGTTCTCGAGAGGCCCAAGACCCCAAGACGAACCGAGTTATCGTCTCAACCCCCGGGGAGGGGTGCCCTCCAGCAGTCTTGACTGCTCCGCGGTCATACGCAGGTATTTGACATAGGAAAAAGCCGCCAGTCTGGGTAGAGAAAAGCCACTTGCCAGACACAAAGTTTGGCGACACAACTGTGCCGCTAGAGTACGTGAAAAGTCTAGACCATCCTGTCTACCGAAACGCCTTGTTGCAGGTCGATAAATCCACAAATGCTAATGGGGAATCCTTGTTCGTCACACCGGTGGGTAGTGGAATCTACCAGCGGGGCCTGCCGCCGAGAGCCTGGTTGTTGGCGTTGGCTGCTGTCATTGTTAGCTGTCAAGCTCGGCATAGAAAGGGGTGGGCAAGCTTACCTCCTCCACGGCCGCCGCGGCCACCGCCGCGTCCACCACGGTAGCCGTAACGGCCACCACCACCGCCACCGCCGAAGCGGCCCATCTCGGCAAGACGGGGGTCAATCTCCTGGTGAGCCTCGCGGAGGACGTTAACCAGATCACGAGCTTGCTTGGAGTCTGCAAAAGTTGTGTCAGCTGCCAGGTCTCAGCGGCACGGGATGGGGATGGGGCACTCACTATCAGCGGTGAAGAGGGTAATAGCGGTACCCTTGGCACCGGCACGACCAGTACGACCAATACGATGGATGTAATCCTCTGAGTTGTTGGGGTAGTCGTAGTTCAGGACGTGGGTGATGTTACGGACATCTTGAGTAGATAGGTTAGCATGCAAATCACGATGGTTGTAGCAACGTTCCAGCATGGAACCAAGTGACGACACGGCCAAGTATATCGGGCCGTGTCCTAAACTCCGCACGCAGGCAGGGCTGTTCCATATGCGTCCAAATGCCATCCCTGAAGGATAAGGTTCAGTGCACCATGTCCTCGGACTGGAGAAATCTTGGGGGGACCACTTGACGAGAATCAAGGAACTCCACGCGCCCGCCTGTACCATGAGGCAAGTTCGGTGGTACAGGGGCGGACAGACGGGTATAGCATGCAGAGAGCTACACCACGGGCCAAGACTCCACACGGTTTGGATCCGAGGAGGCACGAGGATATCAGGCAAGATCGCGCAATCATGAGAAAGCCCCTAGAGACAAGAGAGTAAAGCACAGCAATGGTTGCTGGAAGTTGCCAGAGGGAGGGAGGGGGAGGGGAGGAATGATACTCACCGATACCACGGGATGCGACGTCGGTAGCAACCATGATGGGGCTCTTGCCCGTCTTGAACTGGTCCAGGACCCAATCGCGCTCGTTCTGCTGCTTGTCACCGTGGATGGACAGGGCGGGCCAGCCATCCTGGCGCAGGAAACGGGTGATCTCGTCGGCGACGCGCTTGGTGCCCACGAAGATGAGCAGCTTGTTCTCCTTGTTGTCCATGACCTTCTCGAGATGCTTAATCATGCGGTCACGCTTCTCGCTCTCCGAGACGACCTCGACGATCTGAGTGATGCGGTGGTTGGCAGCCAGGTCCATGGAACCGATGTTGACCTGGATGAAGTCGGTGAGGAAGTCGCCGGCAAGAGCGCGGACCTCCTTGGGCCAGGTGGCGGACCACATGAGAGTCTGACGGTCGGGGCGGATCTGGCCGATGATCTTGCGGATCTGGGGCTCGAAACCCATGTCGAGCATGCGATCAGCCTCATCGAGGACAAGGTACGTGACGCGGCGAAGGTTAGTCTTTCCGGCCTCGAGCATGTCGATCAGACGGCCGGGCGTGGCAATGCAGACCTCGACACCACGGGAGAGGTCGCGGATCTGGGGGCCCTTGGGCACACCACCGTAGACGCAAGTGTTGCGAATGCGGGAGGACTTGCCGAACTTTGTGATCTCCTGCTGAATCTGAACAGCAAGCTCACGAGTGGGGGCGAGGACGAGGACGATGGGTCCATCGCCAGGGGCCAGCAGAGGCTGGGCGTTGATGTGAACGATAGCAGGCAGACAGTACGTAAGGGTCTTGCCGGAGCCCGTCTCGGCAATACCGACGACGTCGCGACCGGAGAGAGCCATGGGCCAGCCTTGGGACTGAATGGCGGTAGGGGCAGGGAAGCCCTGGGCCTTGACCTCGTCAATGACGTAGCGGGGGAAGTTGGCCTCGTCGAAGGTCTCGACGGGCTTGGGAATGTCGGTGCCGGCAACGGTCATCTGGTGCTTCTTGCGGAAGGCGTCGACCTCAGCCGGGCTGCGAGCGGCAACATCGGCGTGCTCCTTGTAGAACGACTTCTCGAACTTGGGCATGGTGGAGAGATCTGAGAGGATCTGGTCAGCACAGTTTGGGGTGAAAGGGAAGGAGGGAAGCTTACCCCATTCTTGCCTCTGAAGGCCAGCGCCGAGGTTGTTCATGCGATCACCACCACCGCCGAAGCCACCACCACCACCTCCTCCGTAACCACCGCCGTAGCCACCGCCGCCGTAACCGCCGCCGCCGCTGTGCAATGTCAGTACGTGCGTTGCCAGAGAGGATGCAGTTCAATCGAGATGCGCCGCTTGATAGGTGCAACACCAAGATCGTACTGTCAGACGAGGCTAGGGAGACTCACCCGTTGGAATAACCACCACCGCCGTAGCCGTTGCGGTCATCGCCGCGATCACGGCCGTAGCCACCGCCGCGACCACCGCCGCCGTAGCCGCCGCCGCCGCCGCCGCCGTAGCCACCACCGCCGCCGCCGTAACCTCCGCCGTAGGACATGATTGCGAGGTTGTGAAGGTTTAGATGGTTGAAATTAGAGCCTGGGGAGGAATGTCGCGGGCGACCGTAGAAGACAGGGAGAAAAGATGGACTAAAGTCGGAAGGCGAAAGCGCGTGAAGATGCTGACAAGTTCGATGAACCTGGCAATGCACGCGATGTGGATGAGGGAGTGTGGGAGATGGAAGAGTGGGAGGGAGGAGGGTGTTGTTGTTGATGGGGAAGATGGGTGTCGGGAGAAGGGGTTCTGATCGACTTTTGGGCAGGCAGAGACTTGGGGCGGGCCGTGCTTTCTGCTACAACTTTTTTTTCCCTTCCCTTTGCCGCCAGAAAATTTCGAGAACAGGGACTGCCCATCACTGCTGCTAGTCCAGATGGGGTCTAGTGGAGGCCTCATGAGGGATCGCGCCTGACGCTAGGCTATGCGTGATTAGATAGCCCAGCTTGATAAGATAAAGATCCTGCACCTTGGTGGAGCCCAAGAGCCTTTCTTTCAGGACGAGCAGACCCTTTGAGCTGGCAGTGACGAAATGGCCTGCAAGGCCTGAAGGCTCCCGAGGTTTCACTGGACAGGAGGTGCCTGACAAACCTACGGACACCTCACTCTGATCAGCCTGTCACTCAGATGCCCTCAGTCACTAGTAACTGTATGGGAGAGATTTCAGAGCACCATATTCCCATATCACAATCATGCTTATGCTCCTCGTGAATAGCCTCTCTGAAACTCGGTGATACGCGCCTAGTGATTGCAGTTTTATATTCCATCCCATCATGATCATCACCCCTTTTCATATATTGTACCACCACCACCGCCACCAGTCCGAGCACGACGGCGCCGACTACTTGTAAGGGAACATCTCCCAGAATCCAATCTCCATCTACAACACAGTCAGCCCACTCCACAACGACGAGCAAACGCAGAAGACAACTCACCTTTGTGGCATGAATGAAGATCTTCACCAGCCTCTCAATGCCCGCCGGGCTCTGCTCCGCCGCATGCCTCTCCAGCAGCTCCGACCCCGTGCGGACGGCCTGCACGTAGTCGTCCGCGACGTAGTTCTCGATCCAGTCCCAGTACCTGTTCCCCTCGCCGCGCACGCTCGCCGCGTCGGCGTGCAGGTGCGCCCCGACGGCGCCGTAGCCGAGCAGGCACGGCGCCAGCGCCATCTGCAGCGCGATCCAGTCCTCGCTCATGCCCGTGTCGAGCACGTAGCGCGTGTACGCCGTGCAGGCCTGGTGCTCCTCCGTCGCCTCGATCTCCGGGACCGTGATGCCGAAGGACGCGCAGTAGTTGATGTGCAGGGACATCTCGGTGGCGATGTGCTTGACGATGGTGGCGCCCTGGGTTGGGTGATGTCAGACGGGGGACTTCATGGGGGGTGAAGAGTTTCTTGATGTGTGGATGGGGGCGTACCGCGGTGATGTCCTGCATGCTCTTGGCCTTGTATGATGCCAGGGCGTTGGCACGGGCGAAGTGGACCTGGGATGCCTCGTTAGTCGCAGGTTTCAACGGGCAGGAGGCAATACGCACGAGGTACAGGTAATCCTGGACTAGGTAGCCCTTGAAAGACTCCAATGGCAGCGTGCCGTTGCCCATGGCCATGACGAACGGGTGGTGGGTGAAGGTCCTCCAGACATCCTTGACATCGGGCCTCTCGAGGAGATACTCGATGAAGCGACCACTGAGACTCGTCAGCTGGGAAAACCGTGTAGCTTGGGCGCTGGGAAGCTCACGGGACAAAGGGGAGGGAGTAATTCGAGTGGAAGTGGTTCAGCGGGCCGTGGCCCTGACCAAATCCAGGTGCCGTCTTAATTGCGGCCTCGATGTACCTGATGGCCTTCTTAACGGCCTCGGGGACTTCCAAACCGTTGGCGAGGTTCGACGCAATGGCAGCTGTAAAAGCGTCAGCATGAAGGAAAAACTCCACCTCATAGTACTCACAAGCCAACGAGCATCCCGTCCCGTGCGTGCTCTTCGACTCCTGGTACGGGCTCTCGATCTTGACGATGACATCGCCCGGCCCGCACAGGACATCCACGACAACAGCCTTCTCCTCAGATACCCTGTACTCCCTATCAAACGGCGAATGCCCGCCCTTGACAAGCACCCACTCCGGCCCCAGCCCCCTCGCCTCCCTCGCCAGCGTCTCCAGGTCCCCCACGCCTCGCACCTCAACAGCCTCCCTCCCCGCCTCAGCCAGTAGCATCCTCGCCTCAGGGATATTCGGCGTCAAAATAGTCGTCCTCGGCAGCAAGCCTCCCAGCAGCTCCCTCACGGCCTCCTTCGGCAGCAGCACGGCCCCAGACGTAGCGACCATGACGGGGTCGACGACGACGCGCGGCAGCGCGTGCCTCTCGACCGCCTCGGCGACGGTCCGAATCGCCTCGGCCGACGCCAGCATCCCCGTCTTGACGACGTCGACGCCCACGTCCCCGACGCACAGGTCGATCAGCGTCCGCAGGAACGGCGGCGGCACGTGGTGCACGTCGTACACGCCCTTTGTGTCCTGCGCCGTCAGCGCCGTCGTCGCCGTCTGCGCGTAGCACCCGTGCGCCGCGATGACCTTCTGGTCCGCCTCGAGGCCGCTGTGACTTGTCAGCTTCTGAACAGAATTGCATAGGATGTAGTGGTAGATGGATGGCCTCAAGCACGAATCGTCTGGCGTGGATGGGTCTGTCACTCACGCGCCGCCCGAGTTGTCCGACCCGGCAATCACCAGAACCCTACCAGGTTTCCCCATGTTGCGACTGGTCTTCGGAAGACTGTTTCTAGTGCAATGATTACAATGAAAAGGCAACCCAGACAGAAGAAATGACTGTCGTCGGCTTGTGAGTGAAGAAATCTCTCATCCGCCGGGCGGGGGAGCCGGTTCCGGGTTCTCTCGGTCATCCGGACTCGGGCCGTCCAACTGCCCTGGGCTTGCGGACCAAGAGTGGAGTCCACCGACGTTGCCGCTACAAACCATCACCGTGAAAGTCACTATAAGGTGGCAGAACAGGTGAAAATACGTAATATACCCTGCCAGATCAATCACTGGCATTCCCTCCTGCTTAATCAAGAGCCTGCCCAGCCATGCCATCGGGGTCGCAACGCCTCTACACTAGAAGCACGCCCCTCCAAATCGTCCCGTATCCATAAAGAGGCCCGTCGTCATATAAATACAAGCAGAATGCGCTTGATTGCTTGCAACAGCAGGTCCGAGAAGCCGTCCGTCTGTGATCATTTGGAACCTCTCGCTCTCAGGTGTCCTGCACCGCCTCGTGCCTGTGCAGCTTGGGGGTATAGTACAGCAATAACAGTAACGCTCCCTCTCTAGAATCTCCTAGGCGTTCGATCGTCCGTAGAACTCGCCGAATCGCTAGAGTATCCACTGTTGGACCGCCTGGGCCGCGCGCCAAAGTTCACGTTTAATGCGGACGTGTTTGATATGCCTCGGTTCCTCGCTAGCCTGGCATCGCTCTCGTCCTCGTCTTCCGACGACGACTCATCACCTCCTGCACTCCTCCTTCGTGTATCCTGCTCCAAGTCAGGCGGGTCTGAGATGCTCCTGTGGCGCTCGGCACGGGTGTTGCTGGAATAAGCCGTACTCCGATCGCCTGGCGTTGCGAAGGAGCTTCCGATGCTGTGCTTTGGCAGCATGTCTTGGGGGTTCGAGACGCTCCTTTGCCGCTCGGTGCGAACATCGTCTCCCGAGGAGGATACGTTCCCGCCCGCTTGGCCCTCTTCATCTTCCTCTATGAGTGTTTCCGGGGGCTTGGCTGTGTCGTCCGGATCCTCGTCGTCCAGGTCTTCCTCGAACACGATCTGCCGTAGCACACTCTTGTCGAACAACTCGATGACCATGCGTCGGATGGGCAGGCGGTAGTGGTTGTATTCGAACATGGCCATTACCCTCCTGAAGAGCTTGGGGTTGCGGAATCCTGAAGCCTTGCGCTGCCTGATCTCCTTCAGCTCAGTCATCGCTCGCTTGAAGAGGATCATGTTGCCTAGATCGACGATGAGGTCCAAGATGCGTTGGTTGACGGCGGCCTCGTCATGAGCCGGCGGCAGGTCCTCCCTGTCGAGAGGAGGGCGTGCGGCCGCAGCAGGCGGTGGCGTCAGTATTGTCTTTTGCGTATCTGGCAACTTGATGCGTGGCGCGATGATGTTTTTCCAGGGCTTGAATGAGAATAGCTTGGAGAGATCGTTCGGGATGCAGAAGCCGATCGAGTTGCCTCTGTGGTTCAGATTCGAGTCCCATCCGCTTTCTGATAGGATTTCCAAACCGTGAACGGATCGAGATATGAGGCCAAGCACGAAGAACGCGGTGCCCCTCATACTCATGACCTCATGCTCCTGCGCAATCTGGACAATGTTCTCGACGACGTCGCAGGATTCCAGGAAAGGAGCACCGGGTTCCATGGAGCCAACGTTGCCGACGGCCCACATTGACGCCTTGACTCGCAGTAGGAGCTCCGGGTCTGTCGACTGCATGCCGTAATCGCGGATCGTGTTCGCGAACTCGGCAAAGTGGCCCTTGTCACTGAGGAGCTTGCAGCCTTCTTTCGTCCGAGCTAGCTCCCTATAGAAGTGCGGCGGAATATGGCTTTCGTGCTCCATGCCTTCGCCGTGCGCTTCCTCCACGATGCTGAGACGACCTTGCTGCGCTTCGAGATTATCAGAGAAGGCCTTAGCCAGGCTGGTTTCTATCAGGTCGACATAAGAATCGTTCTTGCCAAGGAACCAGTCGTCCATCTCGTTGCTGATGTAGTCGAGGCCGTCCAGGTAATGATAGCCGCTGGAGGACGACAGGAAACGCAGGAGAAGCGGCGCACTGAGCTCGCCAAGATGGTCCATGGTCGGTCGGCACTGCACCACATACTCAAGGTATGCCTTCTTATTGCACGCCTTCTCGAGGATCTTGACTGCCGTCCGGCAAACCTCGACATCAGGGTCGTACAGCTGGTCGACAAGCTTGCGGATGGCCCATTTCCAGGCGACCTTGTCATGATGCCGGACATTCTCCTTGAATGGCCGGGTTGCATATTTGCGGAGTACCTTTGTCGCCGTGATGCGGATGTCACGCGTCCCGGATGTGAGCGCCTGCTCTATCATCACTCGCGGATGTCCGGGGACGGTGTAGTCAAAGTTGTTGAGGAGCAGCTTAATCAAGTCGGGGCGCTGCTTGTGCGATAGGATGTGGTACATCATGTTGAACATCCTCCATCGCTGTAGAAGCTCTAGGCCTCTAGGGTCGCTGCTGAGAACCCCGATCATGGGGAAATATCCGGCGCATAGGGTCGTCTGCAACCGACCGGGCGCGAACATGGGGTCGGAGGATGTCAAACCGCTACTCTATCGCGGGTGTTAGGACGCGTCGTGAGACGATGAGCGGGAGACTTACCGGGTCGCACTGCGCAAGACACTCGGCCAGCTGCCTTAGCAGCTTGCTATCTTGCAGAAATTTGACACCCTCCGCGGACTGTAGCAAGGTGTGCATCAAAGCACAGCCGACTCGGATGTACTTCTGAGTATTCTTAGTGCTCACGAGGTCCGAGAAGCGGTTCTTGAATGGCCTATAGAAGCTCATGATCCTGTTCATGAACTTGGAGACCCTGATGGTTTCATCGAGGCGTTTGCCATTCTGGAGAGGGCCGTCGATCATCTTAAGAATCGTGTCCCAGTTCCATTTTAGATAGTTGGAGCTGTTCAGAACATTGGACTCGACCAGCAGCTGCCGGAACACCGTGTCCTGGATGACGACTCCCGGATTGCTCTTGATTTGCTCGTCGCCAACCAGTGTCAAGTTGTCTGTGCTCATGGAAGCCATACTTTCCATATCTGTCGTCCTATAGAGTGTTTTGCTAACCGAGCTGATTTGATAGACGATGCCCGAGGAGATGAAGCGATCGTCGTCCTTGAAGTTGGTAGCGGCCGCGAAGAGTTCTGGAAGCAAAGGCAATTCGGTGCTCCAAGATTCTGGCAGCAATTTGCTGGCGAGTTTCAAAACCTCGCCTATCAAGAGGCATGTCTTTCTTGCAAGCTGCGGCTCGCTGTCCCGAGCGACGTGGAGCAGGTTCGGCAGCAGGTCGGCCTTGACGAAGATGGCCAGGAGCAACGCCGTGTAGTGATCCAAAAAGTTGAGCTCTTCGATGCTGTCCTCGTCATCTTGGGCAGCAGTGGCAGACGACGAAGACGAGATAGATGTGGATATCGACTTAAGACTGGCCACTCTTCCGTAGGTCGTGAGCCGCCGGCCAGCGAGGAAGGAAGATGCCCATGACGGTGGTTTGATTCGGAGAAGAACAAACAGAAGATCAACTATTGTTTCCCTGATGGCCATATGCGGGATGATCATGCTTCTGAGGAGAGATCTAATCGCCCTGAAGTTGTGCATGGACAATGTCATGAGTCCCGGCCAGCTCCTCAATACTCTGGCGATAGCTGTTGAATTCTGCTTGAGTAGGGTCTCCGAGGTTGTTGAGATGTCCGTAAAGGTGGTGAAGAGCACCTCTAGATCATAGCCCGAACGGAGGTATTTCCGACGTTCAGGGTTGTCGAGGAGGAACATGATGGACGTCGCAAGAGTATCTGGTGATTTGTAGCTCCCTTCAATGAGGGCTTCGGACAGAGGAGCCAGCGAGCCGGACGCGACAGCCAATGCTGGATCGCGGAGCAGAATTTCCGCCAGCGTCTCGAGGCACATGGATCGGAGACGGTCCTCGGCCTGGCCGGCGACGGCAGCCACAGCACGCACCACAGACCTCGAGATCTCCTTGACGCCCCCCTTGACGTCAAGAAAGGCACGTACCAATTTGAGAGCCTGCTCCCTCTCAAGGTCGGCCTTGCGGTCTTTGATCAAGGACCTAAGACGCTGGTGTCAGTGCAAATAGTACAAGATTGGCACCGTAGTCACTCACGTTGTCACTAGATAATCCGTGTTCAACTCACGGATCTTCTTGAGCGAGGAGATGTCGGAGACGGCGTAGCGGACCATGCGATATCCAGCGGCCACCACTTCTCTTGCCTCACTACACAGCATGACTTGCATCCGCAGGCCGAAGATGGGCCAGACCAGGTCATACTTGAGAGTGGGATGTCGTCTGAGAAGATCGACCAGGGTGTTGCCTCTGCTGACGTAGTACTCGGGCCCTAGACCCTCACTCTCGAGGGCCTGCAGGATCTCGGTCAGAGCGAACGTGGGTGACTGTTCCACGGGCTCCTCGATATCGGAACCAGCCCCGCTGCGAGATATGCTATGTGGTGAACGGATGCCATTGGGATTGTAGGTGGGTTCGGTGGTGCGTGTTCGAGTCGGCGTAGTCGGCGCAACCTTGATCTTCTGCGCTTCGGCGATTCTATTCCGTAACTCTTTGATCTTGTAGTTGGAGGTGTTGAGCTCTGCCTCCACTCTCGCCCTCTGCTCCTTGGTCTGCTTGGCCTTCTTGCTATTAAGAGCCTCTAGCATGTTTTCGCTGCCCTCCTTGATCTTCATCTCACGATTCAGCTGATCTTTGAGAGAGTTGAGGGTTTGTTCAGCGGCGGAGGCTTCGACATACTCAGACCGATCGTTGTTGTACAGGTCGACACGGGACCCGGCGCGGGACGAAGTCATCTGGCTGCGCAGCTCGGAGCTGAAGCTGCCCGGAGCAACGGAGGGGTTGAGAGACGAGCCGCGCGGCGCAAAGCTCATGGTAGAGGCGGCGACGCTCCGGGGATTGCCGCCCGGGGCGCCAGACCCCGGGGGCTGGAGGTTATTCGCACTGCCATCGCGGTCGAAGCTGGGTCGGGAGGAGGTGACCGAGGAGGGAGGTTGCGGCTGCTGGGACGGGAGGCCCTTCTCCCGCGGCGTCTGAGAGGCGCCAAGCATTCCGGGCGGACCACTCTAGGGCTTCCTCAGCTTCTTGCCTTGCTCCCGGGTGTATTCTTTCAGCGATAGCATTCGGACTAGAGGCGATTGAACAACGATCGGGTGTCTGCTGGTGTGTCGAGAGGATCGTTGCAAATGAGCGGTTCTCGAGCTGCCCAATAGGCTGGCCGATGTAAGGGGCGGAAGCATGTACCGAAGTGAACGTCTCTTTCCTCGCCGCAGTCGTGGATTATCGTCAGGTCGGGGGACGAGGGTATTGGATGTCGCGAACCATGCTCAACACCAAGAAGAACCGGGGCAGGGCAAACTGTTGGCTGGATGATGGAGCAGATGTCCGATAAGGCGGGGATCGCAGGAGATAAAGACTGGTGGGCAGTATCGCAGATACAGAGGAGCCCTGGAGGTGATGATGTCGAAGAGGAGAGTGCGCGCACCAAGCAGGGATCGGATGTCACAGTGTCTTGTCTGGTAGCCAGCCTGCTAGATTGTCTGGGGCAGTGTGGATGGACTTGGGAGAGAGTGAGACCGACCCCACACTCTTTGTTGGTGCTCACCGGCAAGGTGAGGAGCGTGTAACATGGTCCGTGCACCAATACATAGAGGTAGAAATCCAGGTCGAAAGATGGCAGGACTCGGGACGTTGTTGAAAATGGAGAAAGACAAGTCAAATCTCAGTTTGTCAAGAAATAAATAAGGGCATAATATGTCAAGGGTCAATGTAGGTATTGGATGAAGGTAAAGTTGCTCACACAAGAGCTTCAGTGTCTCATTTCGAAGATGAAGATGATCATTTCATTCACGGGCTGGGATTTGCAGTTGCACCAAGTGTCTCTCAAACGACATTGACTGTCACTCGACTCAAACTAATAGACATTTAATCTTTACACAAGCTAGATGGCAGTGTCCTACAAGATCTCGACAGACAGGCTACACCGTGAGGCTACTTGCCGAGACATGAGAGCATTTGGACCATGCAATCTCGCCCAGGTTGACCCGAAGCATTGCTTTGCCTTGCCGTACGCCTGTACAGATCACTGCAGCTTGATACCATTAGTACTACTAGTACTGCGTGAATGCACATGCATACAAAGTCAAAAGTCAGACGGACTCCGCCGAATTTCTGAGCCAAGGCCCAGCAGCTCCCCGAAGCTCAGAAGCCGAACATCATACTGAGGGAGGCTCTGTCGACACTGCAATACTAGTAGCGAAGGCATGGCCCGCGGGACCCGCTCGAGCAAACACCGACGACGAAAAATGGCCCTATAGCGGAGACGACCCTGGCAACCCGGGAGCATCTCCTCGGGTGCAGCCTCAGTGCAGGGCCCCCTCCATCGCGGCAGCCGACGACAGGTCGCGCCCGCAGCCCAGCGCGGCTGTCGAGGGACTTCGGCGGGCTCCGGCGCACAGCACGCTAAAGGTGAGGCCACCGCTTCCAGGACCCTATCTTTCGGGGAGGCTTTGGTTGCTTTCCACGTCCGTGATTGGCCCATCGCGTCTCTTCTGCTCGTGCGACCTTTTCCATGGGGAAGGCAGAATGGCGTCGCCGACTAAGCCTGGAGCTCGACGGCTTCAATCTGGAAGCCGGAGGGCAGAGGGGAGGGCCCCGGGCAACTACCTATATATGAACTGCTGCCCCCCCCGCTTTGCTTCGTGACAGCCTCTAGACGCCGTGATTCAACCTTCTCACTCATCAGATCGAGTCTATTGCTCTTGGATCAGCTTCAATCTCACACATCCATCTGTTGGAAGCTCATCTAATCTACCCCTCGGCTAGACCTTATCGCTTCAAAGCTCCCCGACTTGCCCCTCATCCTTCCTCAACCCCTCCATTGCGCCCAATCTCATCATACACCGGCAAGGTCCGATCTGTCTGTGAATCTACCACGAGCACGAGAACATACTCGATCTCCATTCCGACCTTTTTGAATATTCTGTGATACCCAACAACAACACCGCCAACATGCCCTCCATCGCTTCCGCCCGCTATGGCAAGGACAACGTCCGCGTCTTCAAGGTCGACCGAGACGGCGCCAAGCAGACGGTCACGGAGATGACGGTCTGCTGCCTCCTCGAGGGCTCCATCGAGACGTCCTACACCATCGCCGACAACTCGGTCGTCGTCGCAACAGACTCGATCAAGAACACGATCTACATCAAGGCCAAGGAGACCCCCGTCAACCCGCCGGAGCTCTTCGCCTCGACCCTCGGCACGCACTTCCTCGACACCTACGCCCACATCTCGGCCGCCAACATCAGCATCGTCGTCAACCGCTGGACGCGCCTCGACGTCGACGGCCAGCCCCACCCCCACTCCTTCATCCGCGACGGCGAGGAGCGCCGCACCGTCGAGGCCCGCGTCTCCCGCGACGCCGGCATCGCCATCACCTCGGGCCTCGAGAACCTCACCGTCCTCAAGTCCACCGGCTCCGCCTTCCACGGCTTCGTCCGCGACGAGTACACCACCCTCCCCGAGACCTGGGACCGCATCTTCTCCACCGACGTCTCCTCCACCTGGACCTGGCCCGCCTACGCCGACCACGCCGCGGCGGCGGCCGCCGCCGACAAGTTCACCCCGGCCTTCGACGCCGCGCGCGCCATCACCCTCAAGACCTTCGCCCTCGACGAGAGCGCCAGCGTCCAGAACACAATGTACAAGATGTGCGAGCAGATCCTCGACGCCGTCCCCGAGCTCGCCTCCGTCGGCTACGAGCTGCCCAACAAGCACTACTTCGAGGTCGATCTCTCCTGGCACAAGGGCATCAAGAACACCGGCAAGGACGCCGAGGTCTACATCCCCCAGCACGGCATGCCCAACGGCCTCATCAAGGTCGAGGTCGCCCGGTCATAGGTCACCGGGGGTGCGTCTGGGTTTGACGAGGGGCCGCGCCGAGATGGGCCTCCGAGCGCTGCATTTTCACGGGCGTCTTTCCTTCTTGTAGCTTTTAGACCCGACAGGTAGTCATGGCTTAATGACATGTAATGACCTTTATGGATGCGCATGTACATCTTGACGTGTTTGAGCGTCACTGTGAGCTTCGTGAGAGGATTGTTTACCTTTTCTTCCCACGTACTTGAGACCGTGAGACTTGCGGACTGCCCTGCTGCTGTGTTAGTCGTGGCGAATCGAACATGACACCCAATTGTATCGCAGTCATGAGCCTTTGCTTGGGGGGAATTTGATGAGCATTTTTCCTCTTTAGACTCCGGGTTGATGAAAAATAAGTGTCCATTGATTGACCATGCCTGCCTTTGCCAGCCAGACCAAAAGCACACACAACACCCCATGCCACGGAACGGCGGAGTTGTCTCCCCCGTTCCCGGGTACGAACCAAGGGGCCCCCCTCCCCTCCTCTCGCCCGCGCCGCCCGTCCGCGGGAGCGCGGGGTGGAGGTGGTAGTAGCAGGCACCCGTTCTCGTTTCGTCCATTCTCGTTTCGCTCGATGCAGAAAATTCCGTGGTCCACTCGTTCTCTCATCTTCCTCCTCCCACCGTCTCCTCCGTCCCAGGCCGCCGCATGGTCACCGCGCGACGACGGCGACGATGGCGGCGAGGAGAAGAGACGCGGCCGCCGCGGCAGCAGCAGCAGCCCGCGGCGGCGGCACGCAACGCCACCACAACACGACGGCCCCCTTTTCCCCAGCAGCCGGCGCGCGGCGGGAAGCCTTTTAACGGTAGGACTTCTGGAAGCGGGCGCGGGCGCCGGGACCGCCGAACTTCTTGGGCTCGCACCGGCGGTTGTCGGCGACGAGGAGGGTGCGGTCGTAGGCGACGAGGGCCTGCTTGAGCATGTTCTTGGAGTGCTCGTCGACGAACTTCTGGTAGTAGGCGATCAGGGACTTGGCAATGGCCTGACGGATGGCGTAGATCTGCGAGGTGTGGCCACCGCCGGAGACGCGGACGCGGATGTCGACGTCGGCGAACTTGTCGAGGCCGAGGATGAGGAGGGGCTCGTAGACCTGGGGAGCGAGAAGGATTAGTCAATGCGATCGCGGCGAGTACGTTGCTGTGTGCGTGGGCTTGGCCGCCGTCGCGGGAAAGCTTTGTCGTATTGGGTCGGACCCCATGTCTGGGATCTGGAGAGTTCGGCATACCTTGAAGCGCAGGATCTCAGGCTGAACCAGGTAGAGGGGCTTGCCGTTGACCTTGACGAGGCCCTTGCCAGCCTGTGAGAAAAATCCGTCAGCATCACTGTTCTTCCTATTGCCCATTGCTCAAAACGCCGCCTCTCGATGCATCATCATCGTCCCGTCCCTCCTCTTGCTGGCGTCCTTCTGCTCGTGATAAAATCGGGTTGGCGAACCTTGCACTGGGCGACAGCAGTGGCCGTCTTCTTCTTGCCGAAGCACTGAACGGACTGGGTGGACGACATGGTTGCTGCGGTGTGTTGTTGCGATGTGGGAGATTCGCAGTTCGTTGGGCGGTCGAGATGGGCTTGTCGTTGCGTCTGGCTCGAGTTTTTTTTGCAACTGGGGGAGTTGTGCGCTGCGCTGGGGCTTCGGGTAGCGCGAGAGGCGGGAGGACCGAAGAATTGCCGGGGCACGTGATGCTAACACTTTGTGGGACGGGAAGCGGGGCACTTCGAGCCGCAAGCTCCAGGTTCCTGCTTTCTTATGTAATCCAAACCTCATTCGATAAGATAAGGTAGGCTGGCCAAGACGCGGAATGCAGTGACACAACCGGATTCCTGCCCCTCTGAACCTCTCACGACGAGTAACCATGCCTCAGTTGCCCGCTCTGAAAAGCCTCCCTTCTACGACAGGGCCACCCCCTTGAAAACGCACACGAATTCCAGCCATGTCCCGCAAGGGCATCGGCATCGCGGCCTTTGACCGCTCCCGCCTGACCTCGGCCCAATACGCCTCGCACGGCACGAACCTTCGCACCTCCAACGCCGCGGCCCTCGAGACCCAGCTCTCCGTCTTCCGCTCCCTTCTGCAGCAATTCGCGCAGACGCACGCGAAGGACATTCGCTCCGACCCCTCCTTCCGCGCCCAGTTCGCGCGCATGTGCACGGCCATCGGCGTCGACCCGCTCGCCTCGTCCGCCTCGTCCTCGTCCGGCGCGAGCAGCATCTGGGGCCAGCTGCTCGGGCGGAACCTGAACGACTTCTACTTTGAGCTCGCCGTGCGCGTCGTCGAGGTCTGCACGACCACGAGGCCCGAGAACGGAGGCCTCATCGGCGTTAAGGAGGTGCGGGAGCGCATCGCGCGCGGGCGGCCCGAGGGCGCGCCAGAGGTCACGGACGACGATGTGCTGCGGGCCGTTGGCGCGCTGAAGCCACTCGGCAGCGCCTTCAGCGTCGTCTCCGTCGGCAGCAAGAGCTACATTCGCAGTGTGCCGCGGGAGCTGAACACGGACCAGAGCGCCGTGCTCGAGGCCGTCCAGGTCCTCGGCTACGTCACCATCTCCATGCTCATGGCGAACTTGGGCTGGCCCCGGGCCCGCGCCGTCACGGTTATCGAGGACCTGCTGGGCGGGGGCATGCTCTGGGTCGACAAGCAGTGCTCCGAGTGGGAGTACTGGAGCCCAGGCTTCATGCTCGACGATGTGCACGCGGAAGGGGGATGAAGCGTGCTGAAGTTAAGAGACAGCACAAACAACTACACAGCCACGCCAGAGCCGGAGCGCCGCGCCTCGACATGATCGAGATACGGGCAACATTTCAATCGCCAACGCTCCGAGAATGAGGCGTGCCTCGGCGACATGGTCATGACGCGCAGTAGTCCATAGACCAAGAGCGCTGAGAACATGGTCAACATGGCCATTTCATCATGATGGCAAGGGCCGGGAAGCATCAAGCATGCATATCAATAGACACTAGAAAGCCACATTTACTACAAGATCGCGCAAAAGAACAAATCATCATCCACCTCCTGCGTCATTCCCAACCTTTTCTCACGCCCGTGTCTGCACCCTCCAGAGATCGAAACAGCGTATGTGGTATAGACACGGACTCGGGGGGGAGTCTCCGTGTGCCGTCACCCGGACGACTTCACCCCGCGACTTCCGCCGCACGTGGGATACCGCTCGCCTAGTACGGCGGGTTCGGGCCGCCCATGCCCGGGGGAGGGGGGTAGTCCTCGGGCCTTCCGCCGACGCTGGGCGCGCGGCCGTCGCCAAAGTGCTTCCTGCGGAGGGCAGCGAGGCGCTTCTTCTTGGTGACGGTGTTGATGTAGGTGCCGATGATGAAGGAGACGACGTTGAAGAAGGGGACCCAGAGCTGGTCGGGGAGGAACTTTTGCGCGAAGGCGAGGCACAGCGGCGACGTGATCCAGCTGACGCGCATGACCTTCCAGAAGCCGACCTTGACGGTGGCGCGGACCTGGTGGAAGGTCTTGGCGCCGGCGATGAGGGCCATGGCGGTGAGGTAGATGGAGTTTTGGATGGGGGCGATCTGCGGGGGATGGGCTGTCAGCGGGGAGATCCTCTATCCTTTACTTTACCCGAGGAAGGGGGAAATGGGAAAAAGGGGGCAAGTGTCGGACGTACCACCAGGTTGCTGACGATGATCTGGAGGATCTTGGCCCGCAGGCTCGTCCGGCCGGCGAAGACCTTCTGCAGGAGCCAGATGAGGAAGTGACCGACGGGCGCCGAGACGAAGGCGCCGTAGGCGGCCATCTTGGGCACGCGCGACGTGAAGTAGTTGCCGTGCTTGTTGCGGTCCTTGGCGAGGAACGAGGCGATGAGCTCCTGGGCGCCGGCGAGGGTGCCGGCCGTCAGCATCTTGGTGCGCAGCGGGTTCTCCTCGATCTGCTTGATGTAGGCCTGTCTCCCATGTTAGTGCCGGGACCCGTCACGCGCGCGCACAGGCGGGCGGGAAGCAGAAGCAGAACGTACCGCGAGATAGCCCTTGGTGCCGGCCATCTCCCTGCCGCCGGTCAGGGCGGTGCCGATGGCTGCGCGGAGGGGCCTCTTGCCGCTGGTGCCGGGGATGGGCTCGCCGTCGAAGATGTTCTTGGCCGCCTCCCCGACCTTCTCCCGCACAGACTCGGCTTCGAACTTGACCGACATGTTGCGTTTGTTGGCGCCGGATGCTCTGGCGTCAGAGGTGTGTGTGTGGTCTGGTATCACCGCCGCCTCGTCGTATGGAAATCTTCGACCAGGGTGGTTGGACGAAGGTGAATTGGGCCTGATGCCGCGTCAGCCCGAGAGTCCAGTTGTCGTGCGATTCCACACAACAAGTCGCGTCAGGGGCGAGTTCGACAGGATGAATGCCGTCGTCGCGTCGCAAGGAGTCAAAGGGAATCGTATGGGGGTCTGCGTACAGGGTCTCTTCGGAGGGTGGACGGGCGAGGCGAGGCGAGGTCGGGGGAGGTGGTTGAAGAGCAGCGGACGGGGATGATTTGATGCGAGGCGTGGAGCCAATGGCTGGGTTTGTTTACCGCGTCCAGGTCGCTCAGCCGACGCCTGGTCAATGCATCCACTCTTCCTCACCTCTTCTCACCGGGGTCGCCCTCTCTCACCTCGGGACAGCTTACCCCCCCTTATTCCGGTCGGAGTACTCTGAACACGAACACATGGGGGAATGGTGCGATGCATTGACGAAGAAAGGAATCAAAATTACACGTACCTCGTGGGATGTCACTTGCCGTGCAAGACAAGATGAACCCTTTGGAATGCGGAGAAGACAAGAAAGCTGGGGTTAAGATTTGGGAGGATCCTGGGGGTCAAGTAGTCTGCTGAGATTCATCACTCATCATCATCATCTCCCTCCGATCCCATATTCCGTGCATCCTGCTTCTCCTCTTCCAGCTAGCGCACGACACCAGTCGCGGAGGCCGGGACTCAACATCGGCGCTGGGCGATCGATACATGTTGGGGCGTTTGCATGGAGGAGCCGATAGGTGCTGGAGGGTGGCCTGGCCCACTGCTGATTGGCGGCTCTCCTGTTCCTCGGTTTGAGGTGGGTGATCGAGGGGTCCAGGGGAGCCGAGGTCCAGAGCCTCACCTTACCTCACCTCACCGGGCCACCTCCGTCTGTAGATCAGAATGCATACACTTGTTCATACCAATAGCTACCTAATCGAAGAAGCAATGCCTCTGTAATGTTGCGGACCAACTCCAAACAGAACCCGGCCATTCTTGTCGCGGGGTCTCCGGCCTTCAGGATACAGAAGCCAGGAGAGCCTGTCCACTTGATCAGGGGCAAAACCAGGGTATCAAACGCCATCCAGCACCGGTAATCCAGCTTCAGCTTCCATGCATAACCACGGCAGATAGAAGCCAGCCTGCCAAATCACGAGCCGCCGTCCTCTAGAATCTCCAAAGACCTCTCTCTTCACTCATCAGACCTGCGTCATGACGTCCGGGATGTGCAGCTCGACGCTCTCCTCCAAGACGGCAACACCATCCTGCACCTCCAGTGGCTTAGCCTCGAATTGGCCTTGCATCATCTCGCGCTCTTCCATCTTGGTTGCCGGCTCAGGCTTGTGTGTCTGTGAGTTGACAGTGAAGTTGCGAGCATTGGCAGTCGAGGGTGAGTCGTACTGGCGTTTCCTTTCGGCCCTGGACGCCGTGGGTAGCTGCTCGAGGCTGGCCAGACTGTTCAGGTCGGGAGAAGCAGGCGAGTGTGTGAGGAAACCCGTGTTGTCCCCATCGCCTCGGGTCTCCTTGATATTGTAGAGGGGGAACCCGAGTGTTTTTCGCATGAAGGGTCGGAAGCGTCGACGAAGAGCCTTCTTGGTCTCCAGGGTGAAAAGGGGCTTGGCTGGGAGATCAGTCACGGTGTCGGACGTATCGGTAGAGGAGGCATCCTCGGTGCGCTGGTCACGTTAGTGAGGTTTTTTACCAGACTGCAGACCAGATTCGTTGCTCACCTCGTTGGCTCGGGGCAGATTCGCGACGAGGTGGGCATCATAAACCGGCCTCTGGCCGAAAATGTGGAAGCCGTAACCCGCCGCCGCGGTGGCGGGGACGTGACCGTCCGCGACGCCGTCGAGACTGACGTAGACGCGATCGATGCTGCTGGGCCTGCAGGCTGGACATATAGTGTGGGTGCACTGGTCTTCGACACGTGTGATCCAGGGCTTCTTCTGCTCGATCTCCTGCCAGGTATCCTCGAAGTAGTCATCGCTGGTCCCTTCCTGGATTGCCCTGGCCCTCTTCAGCTCGGCGGCCGCCTGGCGCTTAGCCATGTCCCTCTTGACGACGGCCTTGACGTTCTCGCGCTGCTGGAGGATGATTTTGATCTGGTCCGGGGTGTAGTGTCGCATCTGCTCGGCGTCGATCTCCTTAAAGAATGCGAAGCTGTCGGACCTTTCTTCGGGACCGCGAGGGCGTGGCTTCACGAGCTTGGTCAGGGTCTGGCCGATGTCGTCAAAAGTGGCAGACTGCAAAGTGATCATCAGATGGCAGTTCTGCAAATTATTGGGTCAGACGTACCGCATAGTTCATAGATATCATGTGCCGAAGGAGCTCCTCCTGGTCTTGGGTACAGCAGTAAAGCCAGCCCAGCTCGCCGTGCTTGCCACAGTTGTCACAGCGATTGGTGAGGCTGTAGACCCTGACCATGTTGGGGTGGGTGCAGGGCGGGTGACGACGAGGCTTTGGCTTGACGGCCTGGGGCCTGGGGAAAGCAGAAGTCTGAGCGAGCGTAGTCATGTTGCCATAATCCATACGTCTAGGAATGTTTGGAGCTGACCGGGATTGAGCAGCAGAGGTGCTCGGGGCGTGGAATGGGTTTGTGGAATTATTGATGATGGTGTAGCGAGCCTCGGCTTGGTCGAGCTTGGCTCTGCGCCGGCTGTTGATGCTGCCGTAGGTTCGAGGTTGGTTGGAAGGAACGTGGAAGGTGAACTGTGGCTTCTCCGTCTCTTGAGAGGGATCGTTCTCGCCGAATTGGACAGGAGCAACGACGGGCTGGGCACCGCCTCCCCTGAATACGACTGGCATGATTGTGGTGTTGACGGTGTGTTTCTGGATGGGGAAGAGGAGAAATGGATGTTGAGAGACTCTGAATGAGAAGGAAGGGCCCTCCCCACGCAGCTCGTCGAGAGTCTTTCGGACAGCACCGTGTACATGGCATACTACACTATCTGCCACTTCCTCCACAGCGACATCTACGGCAAGAAGCCCGGTATTGCGTCGAAGCCTATCACCGCCCGTCATGAGATGTTGGGAGGGAAGTGCGAAAAGTCGTTGGCCGAACAGGTGATGCCTGGCAAAAGGGGGTAAAGGAAAAGGAGGCTGGCGAGGTGGCGGCTTTGAAATGTTTTGGCGTAGATACGAAAGCCACCCGACCTGTTCACCGAAAGAAGAGTGAATGCTTGGGCGAGACAGGAAAGAACCAAACTCGGCAGGAGCCTGAAGCCCGTTATCTGAGGTACCTCATGCAGGCAAGAACATGCCCACACACAGCACCGAGGCGAGTATCGCTACAGGCATGGAAAATAATAGTTGGCCATGTGCCTTAATATCATCTCATTTTGACTCGAGTCAAAGTACCATCAACCTCCTACCTCTACTTCGAACTCTCCAAAACAGCCTTCATCATCGCGTTGCCCACGACCGCCGCCTCCTTGAACCTCGGCTCGAAGAACGCCTGTGTCGTCTCGAACCGGTTCTTCCACGTCTCAAAGTGTCCCAGGGACACGCACTCAGCCCATCCCCTCGCGGCAAACGTGAACTCGAGGTCGTCGGACCGGTACGTCCTGTCCTCGACGGCGATGCGCAGGGCCTCGTCCAGCAGCCCCGGGCTGCAGAAGAGGTGCTCCGTCACGCCCAGCCACAGCCGGAAGAGCGGCGTCGAGCACACCATGTGGTTGTACGGCACGATGCCCAGCTCCGCCCAGCAGTCCACCATGGCCAGCAGCGACAGGTGGCTGTTGCCGCGCGCCGACTCGCCCGCGTCCTCCTTGCGCCCGAGGGAGAACTTCTCCAGCACGTCAGGGTTCAGCAGCGGCCGCTGCGCCCACAGCGCGCCCTCGCCCTCCCCCGTCCCGAACACCTTCCTCTTGGCCGCCTGCACCCGCTCCCGCAGCGGCGCCTCCTCCCCGGCCAGCATCAGCTTGTACAGGTCCGTCACGCTGCGCGCGTACTGCGAGATCTGCTTGCGCGCCTCGGGGTTCAGGATCGCCAGGCCCGCGTACACGTGCCACTTCTGGCTGAAGATCCGGATCATGATGTTGATCTTGACGTTCTCCACGCCGCCCACGTACCGCGACATCTCCCACGGGAACTGCGTGTTGGCGTGCCACGCCTTGCCCATGGACAGGAACGCAGCGTGCGTCACCGCCTGCGTGTCCGCCGTGATGCGGTCGTGCTCCTGCGCAGAGAGGTGCACGTGCTTAGAGCCGAGCACCGACAGGACAGCCTCGACCTTGGCGACGGACGCCGGGGCCGCACGGTGCCCGATGATGACGAGCGGCTGGCCGCGCGGGTCGACGCCGGGGCCGTGCAGCGAGTGGCACGAGACGATGTCGACGTCGGGCGGCAGGTGGCTCTCGAGGGCCTTGATCTCGGGGTCCTTGCACGACGTCTGGCCGCCGACGATGGCCCCTAGCTTGGTGGCTACACTCGGGCATCAGAAGGGAGTGGTTCACTGGGGCAAGGGAAAGCATCATACAAGGTCCGTACTGGGCTACTACGCGGTCAATGCCAGCAGCCTCCACGCTGTAGATGATGTAGTCGCTCGCTCGCGAGACGAAGTGGCCGTTGGGGCATATTTGTATATTCTTCTATCAAAGATCTCAGTGTCTGGCACTCGGACCGAGGGAAGACAAGGCACGCATCGTACATTTCCGGCGAACTCTTCCCTCAGCGCCTCGTACTTCTCCTCCCTGTCACACGCCAGTATCCTGCCCGCCGTCAGTATCGTCATGGTGTAGCACCTCTGAAATTCTGTGAATCCGTTAGCCTCGTTTCGGAGGAGCGTCTTGCGAAGGAAGAATGGCTTGGATGTGTGTTGCTCAGACAGTGATTGTTAAGGTAGCTAGGTGTATCATCATGGAAAACCCAGGTACCTCCCGGGGACCAGAATGGCCTTCCAGGTGCCCTTAGGTGATACTCTAGCCAAATGCGCTCTTGTCATCATGGCAAGGGGAGGGAGTGTGAACAGGAAGAGGAAAGGGATGAATGCTTACCCAGAGCGTCGAGGCGCAGAGCTCCCGGACTGGTGTCGGACACGACTCACTTCCAACCAGCAGTGGAGAGCCTCTGCGCGTACATCTTCCCCATGTCACCCATGCCGATCAGGCCGACGACGAAGTCCTCCATGCCCGGCGGGGGGACGATGCCGCCCGCGGGCGCGGGAGCTGAAGAAGTCATTTGCGTGTTCGCGAGAGCGCGCGCAAGAAATTGGGTTCAAGAATGGGCTTCTGCAAGAATCTGCAGGGAAGCTCACATTCTGGGAGCAAGACAGAGAGGCAGGTCAGTTCTACCAGCCAACGCGCCGACGGTGAGTCGCAGAGGTTGGTATCGGTGTTGTGACGAGCTCTGAGCTTGGGGATGAAGGAGAAGGAAAAATTGCTGGAGGAGGTCCGCAGCTCAGATTTTGTGTTGGAAGCAGAGTGGGGCACCAAGCTTTTAGCTGCAAGTCGTGCTGAGGATGCATAAGCGGGGCGGAGACACGGCAGACCTCGGTTTGTGCATTAAATGTCACCTTGGACCTTCATCTACACAACGACCATAGCGAAAAGAACTTGAATTCCTTTGATTTCCCCGGTTGTCAAATTTACTGTTACTATGTCGGTTCTCTTCAGCTTGGGATCGAACGGCTCCGGCCAGCTTGGTATGGGCCATAAGGAAGACATCTCTATCCCGAGACAGGCCCTCTTCCACCCCTCTCCACCAGAAACACCCGTCACGAGAGTGGCCGCTGGCGGAAACCACACGATCCTGCTTACGCAGGCCGGAGAGCTCTACTGGAGCGGCGACGCCACATCAGGAGCCTGCGGCCTCACCGCAGAAGCCGCGACCGCCGAACCAGTCTTCCAGCCCGTCCGCCTCGCCAGAGACGACCCCGCGACTGGCATCACGGAC
Source organism: Furcasterigmium sp. R96-07A1 (assembly GCA_037042015.1). NCBI lineage: Eukaryota > Fungi > Ascomycota > Sordariomycetes > Glomerellales > Plectosphaerellaceae > Furcasterigmium > Furcasterigmium sp. R96-07A1. Next base: position 29,118 of record JAXQJP010000072.1, read on the forward strand.
GCGGCCCTCATCGCCGCATCCTGGGAAGCATCCTTCGTCGCCAGGAAAGACGCCAGTGGAAAGGCAACGAGGCTGTGCAGCTTCGGAAGCGGTGCCAAGGGCGAGCTCGGCCACGGCGAGGCCCTGGTGCGCTCCGCCTCTGCGACGGAGTTCAAGGACTTCCCGCCGCCGGGGACCGAGGTCGTCGACCTGGCTGCGAGTATGGGTCATGCCGTCGCGGTCCTGAGCGATGGCACGGCGTACGCGTGGGGGAACGTCCGGAAGGGCCAGGGCGGCGAGCCGGGCGCCGTCGTCCATGCACCGCGCAAGATCGATGATGTTGGCTTCCGCGCCGTGCGCGCCGTGTGCGGCCGCGAATTCACGTGTCTACTCGGCAATCCCGCGGACGGCGAGCTGATGGTGCTGGGGTCAGACAAGTGGAACGTGCGCTCCTCGGCACCGGCAAAGCTTCCCGGATGGAGGGACGTGGGCGCGGGATGGGGCAGCATCTGCGCGCTGAAGGAGGACGGGTCACTTGTGTGCTGGGGCCGCGACGATCACGGCCAGCTCGCACCGCCGGGGGTGCCCGCGGCTTCCAAGATCGCCGTCGGGAGCGAGCACGTCGTCGTCCTCACCGAGACGGACGACGTACTCGCCTGGGGCTGGGGCGAGCACGGCAACTGCGGACCGCAGGTCGAGAACAACGATGTCAAGGGACGCTGGAACGTCATTGCGTCGGCGAGGTTCATACCGCCGGGAGCTAAGATTACAGGCATCGGCGCCGGGTGCGCCACGAGCTGGGTCTCCATCAACATGGGCTGAGCAAATAGCCAGCCTCCCGACTCGCACACGACCGACTCGACTACAAAAAATGATCAAACTTCCTCCTCCGGGTATCCTTCCTACTACGGTCTTGACGGATGCGGCCGGTGGAAGAGGCTGAACTTGGCCACTTCCGACAGCTGCTGCGTGGGTTCCAGTCCGAAGCTGCTAGCTGGTGTCGTGTTTGGATGCGAGCCGCCGCTATCTTCTGCCGCCGGGTTGCGACTCAGCCGAAGACCAGAGTCATCCTGAGGAACATGTCAGCCACGATTAAATGTGAAGCGGGAGCTCGAGACTTACCCTTTGAGCACTGTGATCCCACCCCAGCTGCGCATCATCCTCCGCCTCGTCCTCCTCGTCATTCACAGGCTGCCATTGGAAATTGTCATCGTCCACAAACAGCCCCTCTGAGCGCATGGTCGCCGGCGGCGGCTGCCGCTGCGAAGGGCGCAGATCGAACAGCGAAGCCTGAATGGTATTCCTAGCCGACGCCGTCGACGGCTGAGGCGGTGGCGGCGGCGGCATCGCACTCGCCCTCGGCGCTTCCTCCGGCGCCTCGGCCTCGGGCTGCCGAGGCTGCTCCCGCTGCGACGGCGCCTCGGACGGCGCTGCGCTCTGTCTCCTAGACGCGGCCTCCAGCTGCTGCCGCTGCGCCGCCTTGCCGCCGCCGGCGGCCTTTGCCTTTTTCGTCTTCTGCGCCGGGTTGCCCGCGCGCTCGCCGATGGTCATGAGGAGGAACTCGCAGCTGACGGCGTCGCCCGCGTACGCCAGCAGCACGGGGCGCGCGGGCGTCGAGTACCGCGCCGTCAGGTTGTTGCCCGTGATCCCCGCGTGCTGGACGATGGCGCGGAAGTCCCGGACGTTCATGATGATGTGCAGCTTGTCTTCGAGCTCGATATCCTCGAACTCGTCGACCTCGATGGCGATGGACGTGTGCAGCGGCTTCTTGAGGACCTCTGGTTGGGGGTGTCAGCTCCTTGTCCGGTATGCATAGATCAATAAAAATCGGCAAACGCACCGTCCCCGTTGACCGTCTTCTCCGTGAAACACGTAAACTTGACGTGCTCCCCGTCGGAGCTGATGTCGAGCAGCTCGACCCCGGGCCCGAAATGCTCCATCAGCTGCCTCAGCGTGCGCGAGGGAATGGTCCAGTGGTTCCCCGCCTCCTCCCTGGCGAACTTTGCGTGAACGGGGACTGCGACCTCGAACGGCAGCCTGTGCGTGGACGCGACGCCGTTGCGGAAGACGAGCCTGGCGACGAAGCGGCTCGGCCCGTCGTCGCCGTCCTCGACGGCCACGTCGCAGCGCTCGATGGTCGTGTCCTTGTCCCTGTCGCGCTGGGACTCGCCGCCCGCCCGGCTGCGGAAGATGGAGAGGAGCGCGCGTATGTAGAGCGTGCAGTAGTACCGGTCCCTGTGCTGCGGGGTGCCCTCGAACGCGTACCGTGAGCAGAAGCGCGCCGTGGCGAAGGAGAAGCAGGCGTACGCCGACTTGGACGAGTTGAGGGCCGTCAGGATCAGCTGCGGGGGCGTCAGTATGGGCTGGAAGACGCAGAGCTCTCGTTCTGCAAAGAGTGTTTGGCACGCACCTTGTCCTTCTGTGCCTCGAAAGATACGTCGTCTGAGAACTTGTTCAGACAGACGAGGGCATCCCGCAGGGCCGCGACGCCATCTTCGCTGAGGGTGAAACTGACGGCAGCCATTTGACGGATCGGGGCGGGGTTGGACGAGAATTACATGGAGAAAAAACAGTTATGGAGACTCTTTCAAGATCAATGAAATTCAGGTGGAAATACGCGAAGGCTGGGACTTGAAAACTATCGTCATCGAGATGTATTGAAGGGAATCGACCGAAGCTTGAACAGTCCGTCGAACACTTTACGCGGGTCGCGCCTGTTGTGGATCCACCTGGCACCATCTGTGCACTCATTGTGCTGTCCTTGTGTTTTACCCCTGAGCGTACCTATAGTGCGAGCGACGACGCCTGTTGAATAAAGTGCTACCAGCCAGCCAGTTCGCCGAGTTGACTTGCTCCTTTCCTGGCTTCCTCATAGATCAACCTGACTACTTTTCAATGAGGCTCTTTGTCGGTGATGTCTTGTTCGGCATGGCAATTTATCACTAGGCCTCACCATGGACAGATCACATCAAGAGACAGGATTTTGCAGAGCAATGGACTTGATTTTTACGCGCTTGCTATGACAGAGCAACCGATCCCGGGAGAATTGTTTCCCAGGGTCACCATGGCTTGTTGTCTTGCTTGCTGGCGAAAATCAGTGATAAACCATCCCTCCGCTTCGTGCATGTCATTTCTCATTCCTCATTCCTCATAAGGGGAGCAATCAGAGCCCATTCGTGTCGCCCTGTAGCTCTTTTTCACAGCAATACAGTAATTGTCGGCTAGATGTGCCGCGGCTCCTTCAAATTTTGGCGGCCAGGGCCATGACGCCGGCCGGAGTCACGGCCTGAGTCTGGGAAGTCGTGAAGAACAGTTTCAGATCCATGTGCTGTTCGACCAGGACGCGGTCCGCGCGGTGCATCTTCTCCCAGGGAGCACGGTCGAGAATACCGATGATGACGGTGCGCTGGACTCCGTTCTTCTTTCTGGTGAGATGGGTGCCCTTGATGTACTTAATGAGGTCCTGGGGATTCCACACATTGCCAGTGAGCAGGTTGAGGCGGTTCAGTCCGGGGAGGTAAGACAAGAACTTCCACATGCCGACCTCCTGGGCGCGGTCGGCAGTTAGGAGCGTCAGCTTGCGCAGGTTCCGATTCTGCCACTCCGTGTTGACGATGACCTTGCCGCCTTTGCGAGCGAAAGAGAATGCGTTGCGCTTCAGGTAGAAGTTGAAGTCGCGGATGTCGGCCGTCTGGAGAGCACGGCACTTGATTAGAGAGGCTGCGAGAATCTCCGAGTCGCGATTGAGGCGGCAGCGGAGACGAGGAGCGATGGGGCACAAAGCGGGATCTGTGACCAAGCGAAGGTGCTTGAGATTCGGCAGGTTCGGAATACGAGTGTAGACGAAGGTGCGCTCGAGGCCAAGGTAGAGGTCGACATCCTCGAGCACGGGAAACAGGCCCTTGTCCGCGGCGTCAGTACCCGGAAGAGCCGTCGCCATGAGCTCAGTCCAGCCGGTTCCGAGACCGAAGCGAGGGAGCTGCTTGTCGTCGCGGGAGCTCCAATACAACTTGCGGAGTTTGCGGCAGTTCTTAAGCCACTCGACAAAGGGAGCGACCAAAAACCTGGCAGGGACCGTCTTGCTTCCAGGGTTGCCTCCCCAAATTTTGTCGGGGAGGACAAGATGGAGCTCGGTGAGAGAATCTGGTAGGCTGTCGAGCTTTGGAAGGTCGACATACGCCTGCGGATCGAGTCGGACCAGCTTGAGCTTCTCGAGCTTTCCCTGGCGCCTAAGAGCCTGGAGCAAGACTCTGCCCTGGATGTAGTCGAGACCGACAGGATCATCTTCCGTGTACTCCTTGTGCATGTAGTCGGTCCTGTGCAGACAGGCGGCGAAGCTCTTGAGGCTGTTCTCGGGAATCGCGTTCAGGAAGTCCCGCAGAAGTTTATCAGCGTCCTGAAGCTCAACGGGAGTCAGACCAGCCTCGGTGCGGGAGCGAAATGCTAGTTTGGCACTGGTAAACGGGAAGCTGATGATGATGCTCTCGAGGCAGGGGCAACCCTTGACGATGGCCTCGCCCACGGTCTTGCTGACGACGGAAGAGCTGATCTTGACGGAAGTGAGAGAAGCAAACGCAGCGTGAGCGACGATGCCGAAGCCTAGCTTCTTGGCCCCAAGCTGACGAAGCAGGGGAAGTTTGTCCGACTGTTGGCAGAACCAGACGGACACGGTGTCGGAGATGGACGAGAAGTTGGAATTGGCGAGAGCCCGTACCGCGATCTGCCCCGGAACCTGGAACTGTAGAACACGACTGTAGAACACTTCGATGCTGATCAGATTCTCGATGAAGCCGTAGACGATGTCGGTCATATCGAGCTCGTTGACCGTGTCGCAGTAACGAAAGATGGAATCATTCGTCATGGAATAGAAGATGGACTTGGCACGACGAACGAGCTGACGGCTGGTGAACTTGTCCGTTGAGCCCCTGAGCAGCACATGTTAGTGCCCTGCACTGACGACGGCGACAACAAGCTGCCATACCTGTAAAGAATACGAGAGGCGACATGGCCAATGTCCTTGGTGAGCGCAACGCACTTGGCGACGGTGGCATGGTCGCCATTGACGATGAGGAACTCGAAGATCCTGTACCAGATATCGGCCTGGTTGGCGATGTTTTTGGCAGGCTTCGATGACTGCTTGGCTACGAGAGCTGTGGGGGTAGAGAGAGAAGGAGAACGGCTGACTGGGGGCTCGAGTCGGCGACGCTTGGCCTTGAGAGCTACTGAGCTGGGGGCCTCTGAGGTCGCCTCGTGATCAACGTCGGAGGAGGAGGCTTCGGACGTGAGGTCAGGCTCGTCGTTGTAGTCGGGCTTGGGCCGCTTCTGCACCCTGGCGCTGGTTCTGGTAGGAGGCGTCATGATGTAGAGACGGTTGAGAGAGGGCAATATTCGACAGGCGTCTTGTCGAGGGAGAGGGTGTTTGAAGATCGACGTCGCCAAGGTAGCGGGCGACAGAGGAGAGGGTGGCTCAGTGAGCGGAAAGGGTGAAGAGAGAGGAGGAGAGTTTGTCCGAGAAGAGGAATCGCCTCTGAGAATTTTAAACCAGAGGAGACGCGGAGCCCACGCGGGTCCTAACACAATGTGGTACGTCGCGATTTCCTCATGAATGCTACTTCAATAGGAAGGCACGATTCAAAGGCCATGCGACTCACCAGGCAAAGAGCGGAGACCTGACAACAAGATATCCGGTTGTTGCCTAGTGATAAGGCGAACAGGAGGAAATCACCTTGAGGGATGAGTCGTGAGGCTATCGTGAAAGGTGCTATGACTGCCAAAGATAGGAAATCACGAGTCGTGGCAGGCACTTATCATCAGCTAAAAAATGCAGCGTAGCATGCCTCCGTTGATGAAGTGAGCATTGCCGGGAACTGGATTTTAAAAGACTGAAAGGAAAGAATCACCTATTGCGATGCTAAGCTGAATGTTGAGCTGTCATTTTGGGATATATCGGCCAATTGTTGTATCGACACGTACAATGGGACGACAAGAGATATGTGGTAGTGATGAAGAAAATGAGAGCCGTCCGTTTGCACAAAGAACTGGTCAAGCAAGATGGCTGGACTTGAAAGAATTCTTCAAGCAAACTCCCCATTGATCCCACACGGAGCAGCAAGGTGCCTTTCTCTCTATCTCTCTCTTTCTCTCTCACAGGTCCTCAGACCAAGGTTGGTTTTCTCCGTCGTTTGTCTCCGCTGAAGGCGCTTGCAGGCCAACCACGACGGCCACCGCAGGCGTCGTCACCAGCGTCTTTCCCTGCGATCCGACAGCCTCGGCAGTGACGACAGCATCGCGATCGAGCCTGGATGACTCCAGCCTCAGATGAGTCTCGAAGCCTCTCCTCTCGACATCGCCCAGCAGCACGCGCGCACCATCCTTCGACTGGGCCCAGAACCGCCAGCTTCGGGTCTCCGTGTCTCCATTCCAAGAGACGTACAAATCGACATGGTCGTCCTCGGCACCCCTGACGGCGACCAGAGCGGGCGTCTCGCTGGGCGTGCCGTGCCACTCGAACCGGAAGCCGCGATAGCTCTGCACCTGCTTGCCGACGGGCGCCGAGTCGAGGTACGCGTGGAACAGGACGTCGCCAGCGGCGTTAAACTCGGTGACGGCCCCGGCCTGGCCCCAGTTCGCGAAGACGTTGCCGCTCGGCAGCACCTGGACGTTGCCCTGCGACCAGGCCGTCAGCTCGTCCGGCGCCGGGTACTTGGCGAGCAGGCTGGCGGTGCCGTCGGTGTGGTTGAGCTGGAGGATCTTGCCGTTCGTGAACAGGTCGTCGCCCCAGCCGCCCGTGTGGGCGGCGTTGTCGTGGAGCGAGATGACCTCGATGGCACCGTCGGCGGAGCGGTTCAGGAAGTGCGCGTCGTGCTGGAAGGCGAAGCGGGCGGAGGGCGCCACGTCCAGGGTCGAGCGGCCGTGCAGGCCGCCCAGCTGCCAGATGATGTCGCCGCTGGTGCCGTTGATCTTGAAGATGGCGCAGTAGTTGCGGGCCGAGATGAGGTAGTGGCCCTCGTCGTCCTTGTCGACGCTGTTGATGTGGAAGTGGTTCCAGGCAGTGTTGGACGTCCTGCCGTCGCCCACGTCGCCGCCCAAGTAGGAGGTGTCGTTGATGGGGAAGGCGGTGTCTGCAGTCGAGTCAGAAGTCATCGGGCTTTTGATTGCGAGCTTCCACTTACATTGAGGGTCGATATGGTCCAGGTGCTCCCACTCGAACTTTACCTCTCCCGTCTCAAGATCAAGCTCTGCCACCAGGTCAGTCGAAGACGCCCGACATTGTGTGCCACGTGAACTTACCCTGGAACCCGTTGGAAACAATCCATTCCTGTCCCTCCGAGCCACCCCACGGCGCCAGATCCACCGGCTTGATGATCGGCGTCTCGATCAGCACCGTCTTCCCATCCAGCAGGCGGAACTCATGCGCAGACTCGAGGCGGTGGTTGCCCGCCTTGACAGTCCTGATGACCTCGTACTTCTGGTTCAGCACGACGTGGTTGCCGTGCATGATGCCCTGCTGGGCGGACATCTGGCCCTGGAAGGCGAACAGGACCTGCTGTCCGAGATACTCGCCGGGCCTGAAGTGGGCGCCCCATCCGGAGACGTAGCCGAGGCCCGACCAGACGAGCTCCCCGTCGTCGCGGAGGATGTAGGGCGCGGGCTGAGCGGGGCCCTCGAAGCCCGGGGTGAAGCCCGGGTAGGCGAAGACGAAGATGTAGCCGGGGTCCACGGCGGCACGGTCGGCGGGGACGGTGATGTTGAGCCGGGGTGGGGACAGGTCGGGCCGGGACCGGAATTGCCAGTCCGCGGAGGCGGCCGGCAGACGGCCGAGGATAGAGAGGCCGAGGGCCTGGGCGAACAAGGCTGAGGACTTCATTTTGAACAGGCAGGGACGGTCATTGAAGTTTCTGGGACGTGTTTCTATCCGTCAATGCTGCTTTATAGCGGCCCATTGCCCGCGCCTTCGAGCCAGATGAGTGACGCGGACCAGCAGCTGTAGCACGCCATTTCTACTCGGGTTGCGATGTCGGCGTCCCACGCGGTGATGGCTTGGCTGTCTGTGCCGTTTGTCCGAGTATGAGGGCAGCAAGGAGACTACTGTCTTTGATACATTCTCTAGAGAACTTATACTGGGACGTGTTACATGAGAGGTATGTCGGCATGGCTGTTGCTGGAGTCTGGGGAGTTGGACTGCTGTGGGTCACGATGCCGCTCGAGAGTGCGATATGAAGCGTGGCAAATACATTGCTAGACTTCAATTGCGCGATAACCACTGGCCAGCTCTGAACCCAGGCCACAGAGGCCAGCCAGGGCAAAACGAAGGTTATCTTGTTGAAGAACATACCGTTCTTCGCCCGAGGTTTTGGTCCACGGAGCGAGCACTGGTCCGGGAGGCACGTGCTCTCTGCATCCCCGATATAGTCCTGAAATACGTTCATTTTAATCAAACGGGTAAATGGATACGCTGTACACGCGAAGGAAGTAGCGAAACCCCCACTCACAGATTCTGAGGCCCCCTTTGAAGCTCGTGATAGAGGAGATCAACACAATTGGACCGTTGACACTACAAACATCCAGCAACAAACAGGAAATGCACACCGAATGCGACCGCACCTCCAGGGGGGAAGCCCACCGACTGACTTGGCAAAACTTGGCTTCTCAGCACAGTCTCTAAGCGAATACTAAGCAATGGCCCAATTTCAGATCCCCGTCTCGGCCCATAAGCGAACCAAGCAGGAAAAGGGGTCGTCCCGGGGGCCCCCTGAGCCTATTTGACGTGAGCCAAGTTGGGCGGCGACCCAATCAACAATTAGCCCATCTGACAGACACTGTGCGGCTGAGGCGCAGTCCCTCCGTTTGATGGGCACCCCTGTTGCCTTTTGCAGACCGTTCGAGGCCCGCCAACCCACCCAGCCCGCTTTGTGATGCAACTCGTCGAGATGCACAGTGCGAGCCTACGGGAGGCAAGAACTCGATCGAGGTCCAACAATCCTCCAAAGTGCCTCCTTCAGCTTTCCTTCCTCAGTACTGTCTCCGACCAGCCTTGGAAGATAGCTCTTCGCCATCGCGCAAGTCGGCACGCGCCCATCGTTCGTTTTCACCTCGTTCGTTCTTTTCATCCGTCTTCCACCTTAATATCCTTATCGGACGCCATTCAGCCGCCACCATGTCAGGCACGCAAAACGGGCAAGCCACCGAGCTCGAACGGCTGTACTCGAGCGAGAAGCGCGACAGCGACGAGGAGGAAGACGACCCCCTCCTCCATGATGACGACCTCAACCGCGAGCCCAGGACCAACGTCGCCGCCGTCGAGAAGGTCCCGGAGCCTTCGCAGGGGATGAGCAAGCAGACGATCATCTGGATGGTCATCAACATCGTTGCGACCGTCCTCATCGTAAGGCCGCCCCTCTCATCTCACTCACGCCAAGCAAACGACGCGCGCGACCAGCTCACTGACAACCCACCAGGTCTTCACGAACAAAGCCATATTCGAGGACAAGTCGTTCAAGTCGATCCAGATCAGCTTCGCGGCATTCCATTTCGCCCTGACGGGCCTCGCCCTCTACGTGCTGTCGCAGGACCGCTTCGCCTTCTTCAAGCCCAAGCACGCCTCCATCACGCAGATGATCCCCCTCGCCGTCGCCATGGCCCTGAACGTCATCTTCCCCAACCTCTCGCTCGCCTTCTCCACCGTCACCTTCTACCAGATCGCGCGCATCCTGCTCACGCCCTGCGTCGCGCTGCTCGACTACGTCCTCTACCGCGTCACCATGCCGCTGAACGCCGGCCTCATGCTCGTGCCCGCCTGCGTCGGCGTCGGCATGGTCTCGTACTACGACTCGCGCCCGTCCGACGACGCCAAGGTCAAGACGACCTCCAGCCTCGGCGTCATCTTCGCCCTCACCGGCGTCTTCTTCTCGTCCCTCTACACCGTCTGGATCGCCGCGTTCCGACGCAAGCTCAACATGTCCAGCATGCAGCTGCTGCTCAACCAGGCCCCTGTCTCGGCCTTCCTGCTGCTCTACTTCATCCCCTTCGTCGACACGGCGCCGACGTTCACGCAGGTCCCCTTCAGTCGCTGGTTCCTCATCCTGCTGGTGAGTCCGGCCCGTCTCCTCTCCCTCTGCACTCACCCCGCTGATTCTCCTAGTCTGGCGCCCTCGCCGTCCTCATCAACGTCTCCCAGTTCTTCATCATCGCGCAATCGGGCCCCGTCTCCAGCACGGTCGTGGGCCACAGCAAGACATGCATCATCGTCGTCCTCGGCTGGCTCTCCTCGGGCCGGACCGTCGCGGACATGTGCGTCCTCGGCCTGCTCATGGCCCTCGCGGGCATCATCGGGTAAGCCGGGAGAAGAGTCCCGACAGACAAATCACACAGGCTAACAACTCGGTGCAGGTATTCCCTCCTCATGATCAGGGAGACGAAAAAGACAGCCAAATAGGGCACTTTCCTCCAAGCGGACACGGCGCGTTTGATTCTTCGATTCTTTTGGATAGAACATGTGTTTTAGAATATTGTGATATGAGGTCTGGATGGCATGAAAGGGGCGTGATATGTTTGGTATGCCGGGACGCGATGCATTTGTACAACAGGGCACGACATGTCGGACAGGGCTGTCTGAGACAGGGGCGTGGTGTTACATGAACGATTATATTAATAGACGGGAGGCCTGACTCTAATTTACTCTTGTCGCCGAGGTCTACATCTTGAACATGCACATTGTGACTTCTTCGATTCCATACTCCCTCACGAAGCCTCGTCCGTGATGGGCTCGTGGTCCGACTTGACGTCCTTGTCGACGACGATGGGGAACGGGCTGAGCGCGTTCTCGATGTCGCCCCACCACCTGTCGCCAAAGGCCTTGTACCAGTCGACCGTCGTCCGCAGGCCGTCTTCGAAGCTGGTCCTCTGGACCCATCCGAGGCCCTTGAGCTTGGTGGCGTCGACGGCGTACCGGTGGTCGTTGAAGGGCCGGTCGTGCGTGTACTTGACCCACTTCCGGAACGCGGCCTCGTCGTCGGCGGCGGCGATGCCCATGACGGCGAAGAGGCGCCGGCAGAGCTCGAGGTTGGAGATCTCGTCGGCGGAGCCCACGTTGTACGTCTCGCCAATGACGCCCTTGTGCAGGATCGTGTCGAAGGCGTCGGCGGCGTCGCCCGCGTAGAGGTAGCGGCGCGTCGGGCTGCCGTCGCCGTGGATGACGACGGGGCGGCCGCGGTGCAGCAGGGACGTGAACTTGGGGATGATCTCTGCGGAGGACACATTCGTGTCAGTATGCATTGCTTGTCTTGGGGCAGACATCGAACGGGCGTGATGGTGGGCTGGGTGGACTCACTTTCCGGGAACTGATGCGGCCCGTACACGTTGTTGCTCCGCACGATGATGATGGGGAGCTTGAAGCTCCGCTGATACGAGTAGATGATCATCTCTGCGGCGGCCTTGCTGGCGGCGTAGGGATTCGTGGGTGCCAGGATAGAGTTCTCCAGCAGGTCGCTGTCATCGTCCTTGACCTCGCCGTAGACCTCGTCGGTGGAGATGTGGATGAAGCGCTTGATGTTCACCTTCTTCGCGCACTCGACCAGGACGTGGGTGCCGTAGATGTTGTTGTAGGTGAAGCCGTACGAGTTACCGAAGCTCAGGTCGACGTGCGACTGGGCGGCGAAGTGGAAGATGGTGTCGATATTGTGGCGCTCGAGGCAGTCGATGACCTCGTTCGGCTTGGTGATGTCACCCTGGTAGAAGCTGAAGTTGCGCTTCTCGTTGAGGGCGCGCGTGTTATTAAGCGACGCGCAGTAGTCCAGCTTGTCGAAGGAGACGATGTTATACGCGTTCGGGTACGTGATTGTCAGATGTCTGACGAACCACGATGCGCTGTGCGGCCGTGTCAGTCAGGACGCGCGAGGAGGAAGCCGGCTTTGCTCACATGAACCCCGCACCACCGGTGATCATGATGTTCTTCACGTCCGGCCGGGGCTCGAACTTTGTGCTGCCCGTGAGGATGGGGGCATTCTGCCACACGTCGGCGTCTTGTTGCCAATGCATCGTGAGTAGTCAGATTCAACAGGCCGCTAGGTCAAATGCTCAACACTCGAAAGACTACACCAAAAGTCGGACGGCAGAGACTAATAAATAGCAAGCGTGAGAGAGATGTCGCGAGAGAGGGCTGGGCAGGGCTTTCGGATCCGACCACCCCTCCATCCTCCACCCTCCATCGTGGAGGGGCACTTGGGGCTGTCTTGTGAAGCGGACGAGTCGAGACGACAAGCAAACAAGCTTAACCACGTTGGCGCCAGGCTCCAGCCAAGGCAAGCCAAGGGTACCTAGGTGGTCATGCAGGGTATGTTCTCTTCTTGCAAGCCCCTAAACCTCGCATGCCCAGAGGGGTCGGCTCGAGGTTTTCCCCCACCGACCTCGTGTCATGCATGTTGTCAGAGGCTAGAACGTAGATGCCAGGGGTGCTGGCCAGTCTTGGACGCTGCCCACGAGGGCTGGATCGTCTCTCGTGGTTCTTCAAGTTGGCTGTTGGCGGTTGGTGGTCGTCGGTGGCCTCAGAACCGGTCGGTGACAGGGATTCATGACTTGAGCTACATCTGAAAAAGGCGAGGGGTGATTTTGGGTGACACTGACAGCGGATGGACTCTGACTTCCATTCTGGAATCTGGAATGAGCTACTGGGTGGGCCGTGCGGATAAACTCGCTCTTTCTAATTACAACCTATCGAGTCGCAATCTTGGGCTCAGCCACACTGAACGGTCCCAGGTCCCACTCGGAAACCGGGAATTCCACGCGGGCGAGCAGGGCGAGGTGAGATGCCGTTCCTGACTGGTCTGGGCATGCAACGTAATCTATACAGTGCCCTGCGTGACCGTGTGGCATTCTCCGTTTCTCCCTCGCGCTCCACGTCCCCCCTAGCGTTCCTCCGTCCGCCCCTTGCCGGCTGCACCGCTGCACCACATCTCTTGGACAAGCGCCCCGCCTGTTGAACACGGCCCCTCGACTTTTTTATTTTCCAGTGACACCACGCGCGCGACTCGACTCTTGGACACACGACACGACACCACACGACTGGGCACCGGAAAGATGCAGCTCCCACCGAACATGTCGCGGCTGCTGTACGCAGCAGTGTCGCTCGTCCTGGTTTGGGGGTTCGCTCTAACGTATCGGGACGCCATCTACGACAACGTCCGCGGGCACTCCTCGCCGACCGTTCCTGTTCATCACGCCCCAGACGCCAACGCAACCACTCCAAGAAACGCCGCCGTCATCATCGACACGCAATACACGCCGCGGCTGCTGCCCCTCATCCTCCACTACCAAGCCGTCCTCGGCCGCTCGTGGCCCATCATCTTCTACACCTCGCAGGAGACATACGACCTGCACCTGGCACCGACAGCGGTCAACGTATCGGCCGTGTTCCAGCGGGCCGTGGCCGAGGGCGGCGTCGAGGTGCGCCTCATCCACGAAAAGTTCGACCTGACACAGCGCGAGGGCGTCAACGTCTTCCTGTCGGACCGCTGGATGTGGGAGCAGCTCGCGCCGGCCGAGAAGGTGCTCGTCTTCCAGGCCGACAGCATGATGTGCGCCAACGCGCACCGCACCGTCGACGACTTCCTCCAGTGGGACTTCATCGGCGCCATCTTCCACAAGAGCCGCAAGGTCTACAACGGCGGCCTCTCGCTCCGCAACCGCCAGATGATGCTCGACATCCTCGACGAGGGCCGCAACTGGGAGGAGGAGACCAAGAGCGGCAAGTGGGACAAGGGCGGCGAGGACGTCTGGTTCAGCCACCTCATGGGCGAGCGAGGCGCCAACCTGCCGCCGGCCGAGGAGGCCCTCGACTTCTCCCTCGAGTTCAACTGGCAGATCAACGAGCAGAAGGCACCACTGGGCTATCACAAGGTGCACAAGAACGCGGCGAAGAGAATCGCGGAGATCCGCGAGTGGTGTCCCGAAATCGACCTGGCTGCGGCCGGCATCCTGGCTCCCTCGACGTGAGAGGGAGGGACGGCAGTCGAGCGATTGAATAGATCGAGTTTTGTACTACTAGCAATCAGGATCTTGTACACCATGCACCTACCAGCCCATAGTGACCCTCGGGACCGTCGCACAAACACTGCATCTTCCATTCCAGAAGATGCAGTTCCGACTCTGGATAGTCCAAACCAAAAACGGGGATGGAGAGAGACAAGACGTCGCACACTGTGTGGGCTTCTGCATTCAGTTCAAACGTCAGTTGGCTGACGCGGTGCATTCGCAAGCACAGCGCTACTGTACCTAAATGTACCTAGCATGCTGGCATGAAGAGCCCTGGAGACCCTCGAGTGCCCCCTGTCACGCTAAGATGACCCCCTGAGAATTAGCGCCGATGCTAGCACTGCAAAGACAGGTAGCTTAACTGCTCTGGACGGTCGGACGACGGCCAGAACGGGCGGGACGGGACGTCGTTGTGTTGTGTCTTTCTCCCAGGCAATCTTCCTCTCCATTACTACTCCTCCACGCCGCTTCCTCCCACTTCCATCTCGCAACGAACCGCCACACACCTTCACACAATCCATCTCTCTCTCCTCTCTCAATTACCATCATGTCTCAGAACAGGTTCCTCATCTGGGGTGGCAAGGGCTGGGTGGCCGGCCACCTGAAGGAGCTCCTCGAGAGCCAGGGCAAGGAGGTCTTCACCACCACCGTCCGCATGGAGAACGCCGTCGAGGCCGCCGAGGAGCTCAAGAAGATCAAGCCCACCCACGTCCTCAACGCCGCCGGCTGCACCGGCCGCCCCAACGTCGACTGGTGCGAGGACAACAAGGCGCAGACCGTCCGTTCCAACGTGATAGGCACCCTGACCCTGGCGGACCTCTGCCACGAGCAGGGCATCCACTGCACCATCTTCGCGACCGGCTGCATCTACCAGTACGACGAGGAGCACCCCATGGGCGGCAAGGGCTTCAAGGAGGAGGACAGCCCCAACTTCACCGGCAGCTTCTACTCCATGACCAAGGGCCACGTTGAGCCGGTAAGTCCTGATTCCCATGATTGTTGCGTTGCTACCCCGCCTTGACCCCGCCACCGACCCCTCCACATAAAATAAATCATGCATGTCCCAAGCTGACAATTACGACCCCTCGTCCCAGATCCTGGCCAGCTACGACAACGTCCTCATCCTCCGCCTTCGCATGCCCGTCAGCGACGACCTCCACTCGCGCAACTTCGTCACCAAGATCTCAAAGTATGAGCGCGTCGTCGACATCCCCAACTCCAACACCATCCTCCACGACCTGCTGCCTGCCTCGGTCGCCCTCGCCGAGCACCGCGACACGGGCGTCTACAACTTCACCAACCCTGGCGCCATCTCCCACAACGAGGTCCTGACCCTCTTCCGCGACATCGTGCGGCCCGGCTTCGCCTGGAAGAACTTCTCCCTCGAGGAGCAGTCCCACGTCATCAAGGCCGGCAGGAGCAACTGCAAGCTCGACACCGCCAAGCTCGAGACCAAGCTCAAGGAGTACGGCATCGAGATCCCCGAGATCCACGAGGCCTACAAGCAATGCTTTGAGCGCATGAAGGCTGGCGGCGTCCAGTAAAAAAGGGGGCCCCCGTATCGAACCGTAGAATGCATCTTTTAGCATAGAATCAAATCAATGCCAACCCGGGACTTCAAGATTGGTGCTTCTCGAGCAGCTTGCCCTGCACCACGACCCCGAGCACGTGCAGTGTCGCGCAGTTGAGGATCTCGAGCGTCGCCACCTCGACGCCCATCCATCGCCGTATCCAGCTCTTGAGCTCCAGGCCCACCAGCGAGTCGAGGCCGATCGAGGCCAGCGGCGCCTCCACGTTGACCACCTCGTCTGCTCTCATGATGAGGTCGAACAGGGCCCTGCCCATCTCCGTGCCCAGGTAGACGGGCGTCTCGGGGGACTGGAGGAGGCTGATGTTGGACCGAGCATCGCGGATGAACCGAGTGAGCTCGTCGTTGGTCGATGAGCCCGAGTCACCGGCTGCTGATGCCTTGAGTTGGTGCGCCTCGAAGTTGCGGTAGGCCAGCATCCTTCGGTCCTTTCGCCACGGCACACGGCTGGATGCCACAGGTACAGTCGATCTCATGCCCATGGCCAGTATCCCTGGTTGTACATTGCGCTGATCCGGGCCAGGTTCATTCGTACTGACGCCCCCAAGGCCGGCCTCACCTCCTGGGTGCTTGAGAAACAACTCAATGCAGTCGAGGAGTTCCGTCTCCGAATTGAACCACTGTCCCATCGATCGTGCAGCCTCGGCCGCCGCCGCATTCTCCGCGACGAAACCGGCATCCCTGATGAAGCCGACGTTCAGCACGCTGGCCGCCATCCCCAAACCTCGTCGATAGTTGGCAAAGGCTTCCACAAAGGTGTTCCCGGCGTGGTAGTTGGCCTGGCCGTACCATCCCCCGGTCGCCGCCGTCGAGCTGAAGAGGAGGAAGAAGTCGAGCGGCGCGTCCGGCTGCTCCCTCAGCAGGGCGTTGTGGAGGTTCCAGGTGCCCTGGACCTTGGGCGCCGAGGCCGCGATCCAGTCTTCGTATCCCATCTTGGGGAAGCTGGCGTCACGCAGCACGAGGGAGGCCTGCAGGACGCCGGCGAAGGGGCGGCTCGCTGTCCTTACGGCCCTGACGACGTCTTCGTACTGGGAGACGTCGCCGGCTACGAGCTTCGCCTCGCACCCCAGCGCGGCGAGCTCTTGGGCGAACTGGTCGTGTTCGGGCGAGGAACCTGCGGAACGCGAGAGGAAGACGATCTCGACGGCTCCTCTCTCTGCCAGCCAGGTCGAGACGACGCGACCGAGGCCGCCGAGGCCCCCGACGAAGAGGTATGACTTGTCACTGCTGAGCTGGAGGGGATCATCAACGGCTTCCGCGGGGAATGCGTCAGCCGTGGGAATCGATAGGACGAGACTGCCGGCGTGTTGGCCGAGCTGCACGTCCCTGAAGGCTTCCGAGACCTGGAGCGCCGAGTACACTCCAAATGTGGACAGCGGTTCAATGCGCCCTTCTTTCCACAGGGCTTGGACGCGCTGCAGGACGTCCCCGACCAATCGAGGCCGACGGATGGACAGCTGGGATAGGTCGATGCTGATGTAGGACTGGTTCGACCTGTTCTGCACGGCGGGCATGTCTTGCCCTGCCGATTCCCCGTTGCTGATATTGATCATGGTTCCAAAGGCTGATAGGCATGTTAAGTGCGAGGCTGTCAGATGGTCAGGCGAGGAGTTGAATACCACGTCGACGCCGCGGCCGTCGGTCAAGGCCATGATGCCGGGGACGCAAGTTTCGCTCGACTCGAAGACATGGTCTCTTGGAACACCGAGCTTGGTCGTCACATGGTCGATCTGTTCCTGGTCGACAACTACACAGAAGACCTGCCGTTCACACGTTGATCAGCCCTCTGTGACGGCGGCAAAACAGGACTCAGGTTCGTCAAAGTAACTTACCTCTGCACCGGTCATCTGCGCGACTTGCACGGCGGCAGACCCCACATCTCCAGCAGCCGAAGTTATCAAGACACTCTGAGGAACACGGTCAGCTCATCATCTGTGGTCTGGGATCGCGAGTGAGTTCGCTGATCAGGTGGTCACTTACCATTCCGTCTCCGAGATGCGCCCTGTCGACCAGGGCGTGAACGGCGGTGCAGTAGGGGAAGGGGACGCGGGCGGCCTCCTCGAGGGTCTTCTCGTCTGGAATGATGAAGCACAGATTCTGCGGAACAATGTTGCTCGTCGCCAATGATCCGGGAGCAAGGCAGCCGACGCGGTCGCCGATCTTGAGATGGTCGACTCCGGGGCCAACTTCGGAGACGATGCCGGCGCACTGGGCACCGAGCTCATCGATAGCTTCCGTGGAAGTAGAGTTGTTTTGGGCAATGGATATGTCCTGTGATCAGACGTCAGTCAGTGAAGAGATGGATGGCCTCGAAGCTATATTCCCGCGCAACAGACCGTCCCTTCATCGTGGGACGAGAAGTAGAACAAGAAGAGTCTCGGTACTCACCCTAGAACTCACACCGACGATCTTCACGGCAACCCTGACCTGGCCAGCCTGGAGAGGTTGCTGCCTGCGAGCCTCCCAGAACAGGGAAGTACTGTTGATCACGCCCGGCTTGCGCTGTGCGAGCTTCCTGACGACGAGATCGGCTGGCAGATGACTCTCGAGCTCGTGATGGACCTTGACGTATGAATACCTGCTGATGAGCGTGCGGCCGCCAACGTATGCCCACTCATGCTCAGGCTCGATATCCTCAGTGGCGACACGCTGCTGGAACCGGCCAAGCACGCTCGGCAGTATGTTCAGGGCGACATCGAAGTCTTCGAGCTCGAGCGTGGCGATGTCCAGTTGCATGTCGTTGCGCCAGACGCGCGCGGCGCCCAGGATGGGAGCAAAGTCCGGGTTGTTGACGGGGCCGATTTGACATGGCCCTGTGAGCCACAGGATTCCGCACGACGCTTCCTTCGCCGCATCGAGGAAACGTTGAAGAAGGGCAAACCTGTCGGCGTCGAGAGGGACGAAGAAAGGCGAGGAAAGATCCAGCACGACAACGATGTCTTGGCCGGGATGAAGCTCCATAGACAGGCCTGCTTCCAGGGTAATGTCGTCGACGTCGTAGCCGCCGCCCGCGAGAGAGGCGACGACTGACTGCGGAACGACCTGCGACTCGTGTCGGAGGACGCTCACCCGTCTGGCTGGCTCGAGAGAAACCCGCGGCTGGCTGACGATGTTGTTGTTCATGTAGCCGTCGTGCATCGACGTCACGTTCTCGAAGCCCGCGCCGGCCAGCTCCTCTTCCCACCGATCGATCTCGACGTACGGCGCCTCGGTCCGGCCGTCTTCCTTCCCGTACCACCAGCCGGCCAGGACGCCGAACACGCCAGCCCACATGGTGCGAGGCGCGAGCTCCTGCAGCAGGAGGCGGCCCTCGGGGTGCATCAGCGTCCGCACGTGGGACAGCGTACGGTGCAGGTTCTCGGTCGCGTGCAGAACGTTGTACGCGATGACGAGGTCGAAGCTCCCGGCCGCGAAACCCTGCTGCAGCGGGTCCCGGGCGATATTGAGCACGGCGAACTCGATGCCCTCGTGGTCCTTGAAGCGCTCCTTGGCGTCGCTGAAGAAGCCGGCGCTGATGTCCGTGTACGTGTACGACAGGTACGCGGCCTCGCCGCGCGCCGACTTCAGGTTCGGCAGGATCGTGGACGTGGCGCCTCCGGTACCCGCGCCGATCTCGAGGACGCGCAGGTTCGGACGCTTGTGCGCCATGAGCGACAGGAAGCCGGAGAGGTCGGCGTACTCGAGGAGGAAGTCGTAGACTTTCTGAAGGGCGCCGTCGGCGAGAAGGATCTCGAGCTCGCTGGCGCTTCCGTCGAAGATGGCACGGCAGTTCCGGGCTACTCTGTACAGAGCCGTTGCGGGCCCGTAGGCAGGGCTGCCGGCCAACTGCGCGTACACGTCTTCGATCATCTGGTTCCTCTCATGGCTGTCTAGATGCAGCAGGTCGACCGCGTCGGGCACCCCGAACCAGGTGGACCCTTTGGATAGGACCTCGTCGAGCCGGTCGTCTATCCATGTGCGGAAGCGGTTGAGGAACTCGCGCGTGGGCGGCGGCGCATCCTTCAGGCGGTCCTGGATCTCCGCGTAGCAGAGGAGGGACAATCTGTCAAGGGGCTGGGGCTCCCGCCCCTCGGACTTGATGCCGGTCTGCCGGATGAGCGAGGCGGCGTTGACGAAATCTAGGTCCTCTTTCCACTCGAGCTCGGCAGCCCCGTGCGGATTGCCGCTCTCGTCCTCGCCGACGGCCTCGGCGATGTAGCTGAGCTGCCAGCCCCTTGACCTGACGACGGCCTCGCCGCCACCCTCCACGGGCACGGCCAACACGTCACCGATCATGCAGCCGGGCTTCTTCTGCGTGATCTCGCACCGCAGTCTCAGCTCCTCCGTCCCTGACGGCGGCGGACGCATGTAGAACTCGTCGACGTACTGGATGATGGCGAGCCTGTTGAAGCCGCGGGTCAGACCCCGCGAGGACGCGGAGAACAGGGCCTGGGGGATGCCGTCCAGGGACCCCGGGAAGATGGAGTAGTACCGCTCCTCGCCGGGGCGGAGACCTATCTTGACCGAGGCCGCGAGCCGGTCGCTCAGGGGGTCGGCGGACATGTCGTGCAGCGGGGTGAAGCGGGCGCCGTATTCCAGGCCGAGGGAGCGGAACTTGCGGTACCACGCCTTGGAAGAGCACTGCCTGGCGAAGTGCTCGGGGGTCTTCGGTTCAGGGTGTGCCTCCTCGTCTCCGCCGCCGCGGACTCGACCTACGGCGTGCTCGGTCCAGCTGCCGTTGTCGCAGCTCGAGATGCTGAAGTCGTACCAGGCGCCGTCGGCAGGACCGGACGACCTGACGAGGTTGAGCTGCGTGATGACCTCCCTCTCGTCGTCTCCGTTTAGCACCAGGGCGTTCTTCAGATGGACCTTTTGGCAGGTGAAGTCGCCTTTGCCGGTGATCTGCCTCGCGGCCTCGCCGGCCATGAGGAGGTACGAGACGCCCGGCACGACGACGTCGCCCTCGATCTCGTGGTCCTTGATCCACGTCGCGTCCTCGAGGCGCAGCACGTTCCGCCACGCCGGGCTGAAGGGCGTGCTCTCGACGATCCTGGCGCCGAGGAGCTCGTGGTGCAGGAACTCGCGGAGGCGGTACTCCCTCGCCAGACGCGACTCCTTCCAGATGGGCTCCTCGTAGTGCCACGGGTACGTGGGCAGGTCCGTCAGCAGCGTGCCGCCGCCCATCAGTCGCGCGAAGTCCACTGGGTGGCCGAGGAGGTAGAGTTGGCCCAAGGCACGGAGGACCTCCTCGTGAGAGTTCTTGCCGCGCGTGAGGACGCTGACGTAGTCGTCTTTTGAGTTCTCGGCTTTCAGGATCTGTCGGATGGGGCCGGCGAGGGCCGAGTGCGGACCGACTTCGAGGAAGGTCTTGCTTCCTGAAAGGACGTGGATGGTTCCCGCCAGTGCCTGTGAGAATTTGACGGGCGAGATCAGGTTGTCGACCCAGTACGAGGCGCCGAGGTCGCCTCCCTGGGCGAGATCCTTGTTGGTCACGCTGGATATAAACGGGATTACCGGGCTACGAGGCTTGAGGTGAGGAGCTATGAGCTCGTGATACTCACGCGCGCATTCTCGCATGTGGTCTGTTCCAGGAGAAGATCAACCGTCAGAAGCAGAACAACACTTGTGGCTGGCGAGGGATCTTACGAGAATGGTACGCCCTGTCAACCTGCAGAGCGCGCGCAAACACAGCGGGGTCGTCCTCCTTGATCCCGGCCACGACCTCGTCCAGCGCCTCCACGTCACCAGTCAGCGTGACGCTGTCGGGCGAGTTCTCGCAGCCGACAAGGACGCCGGGCCGCAGGTATCGCTGCACCTGCTCGGCGCCGAGTCCCACGGCCGCCATGCCGCCCCTGGAGGGTTCGATGCCGCGCAGGACCTTGCCGCGGTAGTAGGCGATGACGATGGCCTCGTCGCGCGTCACGGCGCCGCTGGCGTACGCGGCGGCGATCTCGCCCGAGGAGTGGCCGACGACGGCCGCGGGCCTGATGCCGTAGTCCCGAAGCAGGTCGACGAGCGCCACCTGCACGGCGGTGCAGCAGGGCTGGGAGACTTCTGCCTCGGACACGCGGGAGGTCTTCTTGGGCGCGAGGAGTTGGGCTTGGCGGCTGTGAGCGAGGGGGGAAATGTGCCTCGGGTGTGGGCTGCTTACCTTGGAGTTCCCAGTCGGGGCCGTCGCCCAGTTGCTTCAGGACCGCGTCCATGGCCTCGATGGAGTCGCGGAATGTCTTGACGCCCTTGATCAGCGCCTTGCCCATGGTCGCCCACTGCGCCCCCTGGCCGCTGAAGACGAAGACGAGTTTCCCGGGCTCGAGGGGACCGCTGCGGGTCGCGTAGAAGGGGACCCAGTCGTCTATGCCGTTCGCGACGCAGAAGGCGCGGTGGCTCAGGGTGTCTCTCTTGAGGGCCAGGGTGTAGGCCATGTCTGCCAGGCGGTCGCCGTGGGCGAGGGCGTACGACTGGTGGTTCTGTAACATCCTCTCCAGCGCTGTGGGGTGGTTCGCCGAGAAGACGACGAGCCTCGGGACAGGGTTGGATGAGGGCCCCTCGGTCACAGTCCCGTTGGTATTACGAGACGTCTTGGTCGCCGCCAGGACGTGGTCTGCCGAGGCCAGCAGGGCGGACGCGTTGGAGCCGCCGATGCCGTAGGAGCTGACGCCGACGACCCTGTCCTTGCCCTCTGGCCAGGGCGTGGCTTTCAGCGGCACCTTGAGCTGTGCCTCCTCCCAGGGGATCTTGGGATTGGGCGAGGAGAAGTTCAGGTTCGGCGGCAAGATGCCGTTCTCGAGGGCGAGCGTCATCTTGACGACGCCGGCGAGGCCCGCGGCGCCCTCGGTATGGCCGATGTTGGACTTTACGGAGCCGATCCAGACGCCGCCGTGCGGGCCGAAGACGCTGGCCACGGACGCGGCCTCGAGCGGGTCGCCGACGGCGGTGCCCGTGCCGTGGCACTCGATCATGGCTGTGCGGGTCGGGTCGGCGTCGCCGGCGAGGGCGTGCGTGCGGCGTATGAGCGCGGCCTGCTCTGCGGGGTTCGGCGCCGTCATGGTGGAGGACTTGCCGTCGGCGCCGACGGCCGTCGACAGCACGACGGAGCGGACGGGGTCGCCGTCGCGCACGGCGTCGCTGAGCTTCTTGACGTAGACGGCGAGCACGGCCTCGCCGCGCGCGAAGCCGTCGGCGTCGGCGCTGAAGGGCTTGACGAGGCCGGAGGGCGAGAGCACGCCGTGGCCGCGGAAGGCGACGGTCACGGTGGGCGCGTAGATGATGCTGGCGCCCAGGACGAGGGCGGACTCGCACTCGCCGGCGTACAGGGCCTGGCACGCCTCGTGCAGGCCCGTGAGGCTGGAGCTGCAGGCCGTGTGGACGGTGACGCTGGGGCCGACGAGGTTGAACTCGTAGCTGACGCGGTTGGCGAGGACAAAGTCGAATGTGCTGGTGAGATCGTAGGGGTGGCGGGTCTGGGTGTCGCGGGCGTCGAGCTCCTGGCGGTCGCCGCCGAAGTTGCAGGCGTAGACGGCGACCTTGCGGCCGCGCAGGGCCGAGGGCTTCTGGCCGGCGCTCTGGAGGGTCTCGTGGGCGACCTCGAGGGCGATGCGCTGCTGGGGGTCGAGGATCTCGACCTCGCGCCGCGTCATGGACCAGCACGACGTGTCGAGGTTGCGCAGGTCGACGTGGTCCAGGAAGTAGCCGTACCGGCTCGGCACATGGCCGTCCTTGTCCGGGTTGTACCACGCGTCCACGTTGTACCGGTCCTTAGGCACCTCGCACCGGCCGCTCTTCCCGTTGACGAGCATGTCCCAGAAGCTGGGCACGTCGGTGACGCCGCCTGGCAGCCGGAGGCCGATGCCGCAGATGGCGATGGGCTCCAGGCCGGGGTGCTTCTCCTCTCCGTTGGTCTTGGGCTCGCCATTGGTGGTGCTGGTCCCGTTGTGAATGTTTGCGAAGACCATTATGTAGTGCTTTGCGTGACCACCGGTGAGTAAGTCTATGTCTGGCTGGTTTATTGATATATCTTGGTCTTGCAGCTACATGTCGACTCTGCGTTGTCCTCACGCAGGCCAGGCCATGGGCGATGATATATGCCCCTTTACCCTGTGCCTGTGGTATGATGCCAACCAGGACGAAGCATATCACCAACACTGTGGGATTATCTTCTATCGGCAGCACGCTGGGGTGCATACGCCGAGAATCACCTGCAGATCACTCATGCACCCTGGATGAAGGGTGCGATACATGGAGAGACACACTGAAGATCCAAACATGACAGCAACGAATGATAGGCACGCGGATAATATGCCTCGCCTCTGCAATCAACACACACCTCGCCAATGATAGAGGACTCCGCGGACAGCTGCTGTCTAGATACTGCCCGCATGCTCCCACTGGCCCATCAAGACCATCACCGGCCTCAATCTGGCTGCCCCCTGGTCCTTCGGTCATGCTCATTCACGGCGCAGCAGCCCATAGACACCAGCAGCCACGAGTGAAGCAAACAGCACCAAATGACCCCTGAAGTTCCCCTCCGGCCCACCCCCGATATCATACTCGGACCTGCATCCGCCGCCCGCCACGCGCCTCCTCTGCATCCTGTCCCACGCCCTGAATATGGGGAAGACGTGATATGTCGAGAGTGACCACGACAGCGCGGTACCGACGGTGCCGAAGCGGCCGACGCCCTCGAGGAGCATGTACAGGCCGCATATGACGTTGAGGGTGAGGAGGGAGCCGGCGTAGCTCTGGCATACGAGGACGGCCTCGCGGCTGGGGCTGGGGTCGTGGAGCTGCAGGCCGGGGTGGCGGAGGAAGGAGGCGATGGCCATGAGCTCGAGGGCGAAGTGCATGATGATGGGGGCGTTGGCGAGGTGGAACATGATGGTTGCTGGCTGCTGGCTGCTGACTGCTTGACGTTCTGGGACGGGCCGAGGAAGTTGGAGGGGAGGCTGGGGCGAACAGGGTGTGGTTTGTGTTGTTGGTGCTGCTGTTTCTGTTGGTGATGGTGTCGTTGAGAGACGTACTGGGGCGGGATCTACTGCGTCCATGAGCATTCATGTATTCGGCCAGACGGAGGAGAAGGCCCCGAGACGAGTGAAGACATCACTCTTCCCTCTCCTGAAAGGTCCAGGCTCACCTGCATGCATATATGCGCAGCTCTCACCAAGACGCAGGGCGCTCACTCACTCAGCCCCTGGTCTGAGATGCATGAGAATACGACGCTCCCACGTACAGTGTCACACCAAGTATGTATGCGCCGCAGAACCGCATCCCAACTGATCCAATGAGTGGCAGTATTTACGATGGAAATTCACGGCCTGATGATGTCGGGCTTGAAGCTCATCACAAGCTCAGCATCAACCAACATCCAACTACTTCGTCTTGAAGCAAGCTCTTCGATCAAGAGATGCAATGCACCAGTAATCCGCCTCTCCATGGCTTCCGCGCCATCGTCATCGGCGCTGGGTTTGCCGGGCTGTCCGCCGCCATCGAACTGGCGAGACTAGGCGCCACCGTGCAATTGTTCGAATCGTCCCCGGATCTGGAAAGACAAGGTTCGTTAGCTCATCCCATGACCTCATGTTGTAGACGCTGTGCTCACGCAACCGCCAGGAGACGTCATCCGCTTCGAGGCCAACGCATCCAGGGTCATGGAGCCCTGGGGCAACGTCCTCGCGGAAGCCGTCAGGGCCGCCGCGCCGCTGGACAGGCTGGAGATCATGAACCAGGACGGCAGGCTCCTGCTCGAGCAGCCCCTGGACACGCTCTTCGACGGGTACCCGAACGTATACGTCAACCGCGGCCACGTCCAGAAGCTGATGCTCGACTACGCCACGTCTCTGGGGATACAGGTCACGCTCGGCTCCCCGGTCTCGCACGTGTTCGAGACGGACACCACGGCAGGCGTCCGCATCGGCGACGTCACTCACGAGGCCGACTGCGTCCTTGCCGGGGACGGCGTCAAGAGCAGGGCCAGGTCTGCCGTCACCGGTCTCGCTGATCGGCCCAAGAAGAGCGGTTTTGCTATCTACAGGGCCTGGTTTCCACTGAGTGCGCTCGAAGGGGATGTCGCGCTCGAGGACCTTATGTGCGAGAACCGTCCGCTGTGTAAGCTGTGGATCGCGCCGGACTCGCATGCCATACTGACGACGAACCTCAACATGCGCGCCGCGACCTGCTTCCTGACGCACAAGGTACGGTGTTCTCATGGGTCTTGACCCGCCATAGCTCCGGGACATATGTGCTGACGTACTTCTTCATGGCAGGACGAGTCTGACGTCCATGAAGACTGGAACCAGCGCGGCGACGTTCAAGATATGCTGGCCGGAGTGCAGGGATGGGATCCTCTGCTCTCCCACATCATCAAGAACATCCCGCCGGACGGACTCATCGACCACAAGATGCTGTGGCGAGACCCCGTCCGGCGATGGGTATCCGACAAGGGCCGCATCTGCCTCCTCGGCGACGCCGCCCATCCTCACCTCCCGACCTCGGGCACCGGGGCCGCGCAGTCCTTCGAAGACGCCGCGACCATCGGCGCCCTCATGGCCAAGTCCTCCGCCCAGGGCCCAACTGGGCGCCCAGACACAGCCTTAGTCTTCAGGGCCTACGAGAAGCTAAGGCGAGTCTCCCCATACCTGCCACGGCTGCCAGATGTTAACTTGCATTGTGAGCCAGATACGAGCGCACGAGCCTGACGCAGCGCATGGGCTGGGAGACGCGACACGTCTGGCACCAGACGGACTGGGACGCCGTGGCTCGCGACCCCAACTTCCTCCGCATGCCGCAGCCGGCATGGCTCCTGGGCCACGACGCGAGGCGGTACGCCGCGGACAGCTACGACGCGGTCGTGGGCCACCTGCGGCACGGGACGCCGTTCGCGGCGGGCAACGTGCCAGAGGGACACGTGCATGAGGACTGGACTGTGGAAATGCTGCTCAGCCGCGAGGGGAAGCGTGCCGATAAGGAGTTTTACAAGGTGAGGGACTGGTAGGGACACCACATCTGTCGAGGTAGAGGTGTAGGGGTGAAGGGGCTGGAGGATCTTGTGTATGCCCCCCTGTCTGATGTTGCATTCAACGTCCTGTGCCGCACGCGTGCTTGGGCATTGCCACCGAGGACACATGCATGACATTTTGGCGTGGGGGCTCTTGAGGGGAAGGATGAGGTGTGACAGGCGTGGCACACGGATGTATGGTGATATCGCTCTTTGCCTCCGTTACCTGGTCTGGCATGCTGATCGGCGCGTTGAGGAGGATGGATGTACGTCTTACACACCACCTCGGTCTGCTCTGCTATATAGCCTAATGAGCAAACAAGGTGTGCACATGTGGCAGAGTGGTATGAGATAGCATGTGATCTTCGGATTCTTCCTTGCTGTTGGACCCAGACTCATCTGTGTAGCGGCGAAGGTGTTGCTTGGGGCTCACTTGAATAGCTCAACGACTCTCTCGGACCTCGGAACAAATACTTCAAGTCGAACTCTAAGGAACAGCAGGCAACTACCCACCCAGTCAACGCTACGATGGGTTCTGTACCAGAGATGTCATCGCCATGCCCAGAGCTATGGATTACGGGCCTCGGGTCTCAGTATCCGCCCTACTTACTCCCGCCGGAGAAGTTCAAGGCCCTGGCGTCCAAGTTCCATGACCTGGAGAAGCCCGTGTAAGTGTCTCCATCACTCCAGAGTTCAGGCAGGCCCTACGCAGTCACCTTGGAAGAACTAACCCGTGTACCCCGGCCAGCCTCAAGAAGCTCTTCCGCATGACCTTCTCCAGCGGCATCGAGACGCGCGCCTCGACCCTGAACCTCGACACGGGCTTCTGCTGCCAACAACAAGTCCCCAGCATCAGCGACATCGACACGAACTTCCTCAAGTCGGGCGTCGACCTCACGGCGCAAGCCTGCCGCAAGGCCCTGCGCGAAGCCCACCCGGACCTCGACCCGGACGAGGCCGCGTCCCGCGTCACGCACACCGTCTCGTGCCAGGGCGGCATCCAGACGTTCCCGGGCTACGACTTCCACGTCGCGCGGCAGCTGGGCCTCGGCCACGATGTCGAGCAGATCCTGCTGCAGGGCGTCGGGTGCGCGGGCAGCATGTCCATCTTGCGCGTGGCCGGGGAGATTGCCCTGGGCGCCGAGGCGCTGGGGAAGCCCGCGCGGATCCTGTGTTTCGCGTGCGAGCTGAACGTGCCGTACTCGAGGCACTTTTACGCCGAGGCCGAGAGGGCGACGGACGAGGAGAACATGGACATCGCGGGGTCGCTGTTCAGCGATGGCGCGGCGGCGTTTGTGCTGTGCAACAAGTACGGACTGGAGGCCGACGAGGACGAGGCCGATGATGGCGGGCCGCTGTTCAGGCTCGTGGACTGGGAGCGCGCCGTGTCTGCGGGGACGGTGCAGAACATGGGCGCCCGTATCAAGCCGACGGGGTACACGAGCACCATCACCAAGAAGGTGCCTGAGCTGACGAGGCGGTCGATACCGCCGCTCTTCGAGCGCTGTCTTGGGCGGTACAAGGAGAAGACGGGACGGGGACATCTCGGCATTGCGGACTTGGACTTCGTGATCCATCCCGGCGGCATGGCCAGTGAGTTTCTGCGGCACTTGTTTTTGTGTAAGGCATACTGACGTGCTCGCCCTAGTCATCGAGGGCGTTCAGCAGGCTCTTGGCCTCGATGAGAAGCAGCTCGAGGCAACGCGGCAGATTTATCGGACGCGCGGCAACAGCGGCAGCCCCTCGGCGCTGTGTGTGCTGGATCTCCTCCGGACGCTGAGGAACCCTGGCAAGGACGACGTGGTGGCCATGGCTTTCGGGCCTGGTCTCGCGAGCGAGATGGCGGTTCTAAGCCGGTGTCGTCGTGGTTGAGGCTCCTGTCCTTGCTCAGCTCGTTTCCCCTTTTTTCTCTCTCTCTCATCTAACTGCGCATGACTGCAAGGGTCCTACGATGTAGCCACCAGGCCTAGGCACTTCTTCGATACTATGATTAAATGAAGTCCCCTTGGCGCACCATGGATGCTACCAGTAATATGCGTGTCAGACGGGCGGCACAGAGAGAGCCTGCCTCTATCACAATGAGGCCCATCACTTGCAGGAGCATCCTACTTATGCAGAAGCGTCACTCAGCGTGTACATGCAGAAACGCTTGCTGGTTCTAGACCACCACACGCGTATAAGTAGGGAACCCCTCACAGATCATCCAAGAAAGATCATCTACCTGCCTTATCAGCCGACGGCTCGATGTAACCTGCATGCTGCCGCCGTGACAAGGGTCGGCCCGTTCACCCGGTGTCACAACGAACCCCGCACTTCTCGAAAGAGGCTGCATAGGACGCGGGATATGGTGTGGGTGATTCTGACGAGAGAGTCCGGGGGACGTGGGGTGAAGAGAGGGCGGCGGTTGGTGCTCATGTCTCATGAGGCGGGCGGTGCCCGGTCTGGCCGTCTCGTCGGCCGCGGACGAGGTTGATACATGCAATGCAAGTAGGTGACAACCGTATGAGTAAGAAGATGAGATGCAGCAAGATGCCTGTCAGCAGATGTTGAACCCTGTGTGAAATAGACCCTGAGCTGGCGAGAGATGATGCTCCGGCCAAAGGGTCTTCGTCAGGATAGGTCACTCCGGTAGAGAGGTAGAACCCGTCCTATATCAGACGTCCCTGAGATACACGATCCAGCGTGTCTAGGTCAAGTCACAACAACAGTCTCGCTACTCCAGTATCAGTGCAAGAAAGCCGAGTCTCCTATCACGCCGCCACAATGTCTCCAGCTCCTGATGCAAAACACGACAAGCTCCGCCAGCTCGCCGCCACGCTTTCGGCCAGCATAGACCAATATGACGAGACGAACAAAGAGTCCCGCTCTAGCATAGTTTGTGCAGCTCAACAGGTCATCGCGACGGTAGGCAGAATTCCCGAAGAGCAGATGCTCGAAGACTCCATCAAGGCCGGCGAGATGGTCTCGAAGCACCTCTTCAGCCTCTGGGGCGTTTTCGATGCCATACCCGCCGAAGGCTCCGTTGCGCTCGCTGACCTGGCCGCCACGGTGTCCTGCGACGTGAAGCTCCTGGGTAGGTCTGACAGATGAGACGCCCACCCTGCTGAAGTGCTGACGGAGCGCGGCTCTCATCGTGTAGCTCGTTATGCTCGCATGCTGGTCGCGACCGGCATCCTCGACCAAGACGGCCCTGACCGCGTGGCACACACGGAGTGTTCCCGGATCTTCGTTGACCAGCATCCCAGCGGCGATCTGACGCAAGTCATGTGAGTCTGCCAGACAGCCATGAGCTCGAGACAGCGCTGCAGCAAGACCGGGAGCCCCGCCAGCTAACATGTCTCTCAAGGTACGCCCAGGGCTTCGTGCCGTATGGCAGGATAGACGAGTTCTTTCGCTGGAACGGGCTGCGTGAGCCGAGCGGCCAGAGCCGCAACCCGCTGACGTTCGCGTACGGGGACCCGGACAAGTTCATCTGGGAGGTGTCGTACGCGAACCCGGAGCAGAAGAACATCTTCATGCGGTCGCAGGCCGCCGTGCAGTCGTTCTACCCTGCGGCGGGGGAGTACGACTTTGCGTGGCTGCGGGAGGCGGCTGAGACGGCCGACCCGGGGCGTGTTCTGTTCGTGGACGTCGGGGGCGGCAATGGACATGCCGTCAAGTCCATATCGTCTGCTTACGGAATCCAGCTGGACCGCTGCGTTCTGCAGGACATGCAGTCTGTCATTGATGAGGTTTCGCTGGACGGGGAGGCCGGGGACCTGCGGTTGATGACTATGGATCTTCACAGCGAGCAGCCGGTGAAGGGTGCGTCTGTCGGGATGTGTGTGGTCTCTTCATCTGTCAAGTCGCTGATCATGAGAACAGGAGCCTTCGTATACTACCTGCGACACATCTTGCACGACTACGCAGACGACGCAGCGGTAGAGATCCTGCGCGTGGTGAGGGACGCCATGGCGGACGACAGCCGCCTCCTCATCGCCGAGCAGATGCTCGCCGATCCGCCAAGGCCCCAAGCCACGGCGATCGACCTGATCATGCTCAACATCGGGGGCAAGGAGCGCACGCGGGCCATGTTCGATTCCGTGGTCGCGGCCGCGGGCCTCGAGGTCGTCGACCATCACGCGAGGCCGGGGTCGGAGCATGGGGTTCTCGAGTGCAAGCGCGTATAAGTAGGAACAAAGAATAGTAGCAACAGCAGCAGCAGAGTACAGGGGTTCAGAAGTAGACCGCGCGGGTGCCCGAATACGGAAACGCATGAATCGCCAACGGCTTGATGCACGCGTACCGCGGCCACCCACTCATGTGTCTTTGTCCCCTGCTGCCATGCCACGGCGGCTGGACGGTAATGCATCCTGCAGCGTAGCATTTGCCCGTCACACTCGAGCTGTGGGCCGAGGAAGACAACTTCGAGAAGCTGGACGTCGAGGGCCTTCATTAGCCCTCCATCCGCAGCCTCATGTCGTCTTCTCTCGCCCACCTTCTCACCTCTCTTCCTTCATCGAACTCCCTTATAGACCCATCCCATTATTACACCCAGATCCTCACAATGGCATCCCCCCTCAGCGCCCAGACCTACCTCGACCTGGCCAAGAACCGCCGCACATACTACAACGTGACGGGCGACCTGCCCATCTCCAAGGAGCGCGTCCAGGAGATCGTCAACGAGCTCATGCTACACTGCCCGACCCCCTACAACTCGCAAGCCACCCGCGCCGTCATCCTCTTCGGCGACTCGCACAGACAGCTGTGGCAGATCGCCGCCGACATCATGGAGCCCGTCCTCGCCCCCAAGATCGGCGTCGAGGCCTTCACCGCCCGCTTCAACAACTTCAAGGACTCTGCCGCCACCGTGAGCACCCTTTTTCCTCTATTTACTCCATTCATCCCCATCTCACGACATGTCAGGTCATGTTCTTCGTGGACACGGACGCCGTCAAGGTCATGCAGGAGACCTTCGCCTTCATCGCGGACAAGTGGCCGGTGTGGGCCGCGCAGGCGGACGCCATGCTGCAGTATTCCGTGTGGACGGCGCTCGAGGCCGAGGGGCTCGGGTGTAACCTGCAGCACTACAACCCCGAGGTCGACGAGAAGGTCGCGGAGGCCTTTGAGCTGCCTGCCGGGTGGAAGCTGAGCGCGCAGCTCGTCATGGGGGGCAGTCCTGACCCGAGCGAGCTTCCTGAGAAGGCTGTTGAGCCATTGGAGAAGCGCGTCAAGGTGTTTGGTGCGTGATCTGGCTGCGGTGTGTTCAGTCAAGGATTGCACGGGGTGGGTTTGACGTTGGAGTTTTGCGGTGGACAGCTGGCGGGAGGATCGGGACAGGATGGTTCGTCATGGTGAGGGGCCATCTCAGCCGTCTTCGTTGCTTCGAAAGAGTAATAGCAACTGTGCTGCGAGACGGGGTCTCGGTTTCCTGTCCTTGATATGGTGCTGAATACTGAACACCCGACATGACGTACTCGACCTCACCAGGGACTGGATAAGAATCTGGCCTGATAATAGCCGACGAATGCCGGTCATATATGCCTTTACGTTATTCTTGGCTTGTGATATGGAAGTCTTATCGAGTTAGTATGTGCCGAACTGTCGCCTCGGTCCCGACTATCATGTCCGCAGCCAGAGAGCCAATAAAGCCGAAGACATGGTGAGGGCCTGCGCTTCTTGAAGTTCATCATGATGTGCCAGTTGTTGACGTTAATGAAATCCAGCCTAGTGAGATATATGCATCTCATCTGAGAAAAGACGTTGAATTAGACTTTAGCTTGCTAATTGTGGTATACGAGAAACACATGACATCTGGACTCAGAACTCGCTTCAAGGTCATCAACGAAGACAAACAGCGTCAGCATCAGCCACAAACCCCAGGCCGAGCAAACCTCACGCGGAAACCTCTCCATCTTCCGGCCTGCGGCCCCAGACGTGGCGAACCTTGACATACGGGTGCAGCGACCTGTCCCTCAGCTCCTGGCGCACCGTCATCAAAAAGACTTCGAACTCCTCCGGAGGCCACCCAAGCACCTGATGCCACGTGAGCTGCAGATACCCCGCCAAATCCGCCGTGAGGCTGAACTTGGCAAAGGCACCGATCTGCGCGAGTCTGGGATCTCGGGGCCAAGGGCCGATGGGGAGCTGCACGGCGTCAACGATTCCTGGCCATAAACCTAGTGGCGTGCCTGCGGTACTGACCTTGAGCGTGACCTCCTGGATATCAACAAACCCCGCCTCCCTCATAGCCTTGACCTGCGTGCCGTCCGAGATGAGCGACATGGAATTCCCCGTGATCTTGCCCGCCTCCCTGAACATCCTGCCGAACTGGCCGCCCAGCACGGTCTTGCCGTCGTCGGCGACCGTGCCGTCGTCGCTGCAGTAGGTAGCCTCTGTCTCGACGGACTCGAGGTACGCGCCCGGCGTCAGCACGCCGTAGGCCTCGCGGTACAGCGCCGTCCAGTCCCTGACGGAGCCGAAGAGGTAGCGCATGTGCACCAGGTCGAAGCTGGCGGGCTCCCGGGTCCAGCTCTGCGTGCAGTCGTCGATCTCGAAGGCCAGGTTGGGCGGGACCCAGTAGGGCTGGACGGGGGACAGGTCCGTGCCGATGACGGTGATGTCTGGGTGCCTGTCGGCGAAGTCACTGAGAGAGCACTGGTAAGATGGCGCGCGGACAGCGGGCTAGGGGTGAACGCACATGGCCCAGATGCCTGTCGATGCGGTCAGCTGCGGCGTTCATGTTGCCGAGTGACTCCGGACGTCATGACCTACCTGTGCCGGTACCGATATCCAGCACCTTCTTCGCGCCCGGCTTGAGAGGAGACAGATGCAGTTGGTCGTTGAGCAGCAGGGTCAGGAAGTGGTGGATGAGGTCGAAGTTCTCCAGCGTCGGCTCATCAATAGGGAGGAAGTATTCCGAGTTGTGGACGGCAGAGTGGTAGCTACGTCCTTTGAACTTGCGGTACTCCAATATGCTCGACGTCAGGGACTTGGTTGACATGGCTCTACTATCGGACGCATTAGCCATCACGTCACATCACGAGCAGAGACAGACCCATACCCCTCCGGGCCGAATGCCGAGTCGGCATCGGAGCCATCGTCCTCCTGCGGCTCGATGAAGTCGGCCACGGGGGCGGGACTGGTCGTTGGCTCCGCCATGACAGCTAATGGATGCGTGACGACGAAGAAAGGACGTCTCTCATGGATGCTGGGGCGAGATTGGATTCAGTGCAAATGAGGTGAGGGGTCGCCGGAAAGCGACATGGGTCATGATTGGTTTCGTGAGCCGTGCAAATGGGCCTCTCCTCTCAGCCTCAAAGACTGGCAATGGGAATCGCAAATTTGCATGGCTTGGATGGAGTTGACCCCGGCTGGAGATTGCGGCTGTGGCTGTGAACAGCCTGAGCCACCCCCTGGCGCCACAACGAGGGCCCCCTATTGCACCTGTCGGCCCTGGCCTTGCCGTCCATGAGCTTCAAACTGTTGTATGCTCACTACAAGTCATGTTCGCAAATAACGGAAGAATAGAGGCTATCTCTAAGGCGTGTCAATATGCACATCCATTCCACACAGGTGGTCTTGAAGAGGGCGAGCCAGGACAAGCAACCAGAGACCATTGGGACAAAGTAGTCTGCCAAGCATGTACGAAAGATTGAAGGAAATGGACAGCATTACTGAATATAAATACTTCTGAAACTGTAGGGTGAGTCTTTGGAAAGCGAAAAGTCAACTCTTGCACCTTGCGATGTGCCTCCAGCTACGTGCTTGGCACGAAATGCAATCCTCCTTTGGTGATGAGGTCTAGGGCGAGCGCTTCCCCTGTCCCTGCCAAGAGAAATAAGCGGTCTCTATAGTCAGGTATGTATATTTGAGCAGACAATCATTGCGTACTTGGGCAGTGCTCCGGCGCGAGGGACAAACGATAAGGTCTGCAAGGATATGGGCAAGTAGATGAGTTCTGCAATGATCTCGAGTAAGTATCACGAAAGCTGGTTTGCTCTCAGCGAGGAAACATCCTAAAGCCCATGATTCCTCAATTACAAGTCTCACTGATTCATGCCTCTTCATGCGGTTTCACTCCCTTCTTGCCAACCTCGTGGCCATGAAGGGATCAGGGAAACTCGGGCTCGCGGGTGGAAACCGACGCGCGCAACGATACGGACTGGACGCATGCCAGATGGCGCAGGGAATGGGGAGAACTGCCCACCGACGCGTGTGATGTACAAGCTCATCAGGACAAGGTACGATGGCTAGGCATTGGCAATGCCTGGGACTCGGCGGAACGGTCCCTCGTTGCCCTGCCATGGTCATGATGGCAGTCACTTCTGGTTCGAGGGTACAAGGTGCAGTCGCAAGGCTAAGAAAATGATTATTGGATAATCGTAGCTATGTGTCATGTGGTGCTGCCACAAATAAAGTATGATCAAGAAGAAAACCGCCCACATGCGTCTCTGCCATCGCGAGGTCCTCAAGCCTCGACTTACGACTCGGGCCAGTTTATCACCCAGTCGATGAATCCCCTCTGACCAGCAATGAAGGGCTGTGAACCACCCTACTGCATCATCCCCACACCGCGTGCTTAGACCCAGTGGGTGGTCGCGCCGTAGTTGCGCCCGTTGCGCGGGCGCAGGAAATCGCTGCGCGGGATCTTTCCATCGGCCGAGCGGCGGCCCATGACGAGGCTGGTGCTGGACGCGACAAAGTCGCCGTCGCGGAAGGAGCCGCCGTCCTCCCAGTTGTTGCCGCTGCCGCGGACGCCGCCGCGCAGGTCGTTCTGGCGGCTGAGGTCGCTCGTGTCCCTGTTGTTGGCGGCGAGGTTGTTGCTGTAGGTTGCCGTGGAGGAGCGCTGGTTGAACCCTTCCTCGCGGTTCTTCCAGGCCGTGTTGTGGGACAGCGTCATGTCGCCGGGCATGTTGTTGTCGCTGAAGCCGCGGCGGTTGCGGAAGGAGAAGTTGTTGCGCGCGACGTGGTTGACGGGGGCGCGGTTGGAGGTCGAGCCGCCGCCGAGCTTGATGCCGATGCCGTCGCCGCGGTACGGGTTGAAGTTCCAGCGGTTGACGCCGTTGTCGAAGATGACGTTGTCGAGGATCGTGACGGAGGACGTGAACTCGTACAGGTCGATGCCGTCGTCGGCGTTCTCGTAGCTGCGGATGCCGCGGATGATGTTGCCCGGGCCGGAGCCTTCCTTGATGGCGATGCCGTCGGCGTTCTGCCCGTTGTTGCGCGGGTCCGCGTTCCGGTAGGTGTCGAGGTACGCAATCTCATTGTTGGACACGCTGTTCTGCATGTGGAAGCCCGTCTCGTAGTTGTGGTGCGTCGTCAGGCGCTCGAAGTAGTTGTTGTGCGAGTTGCGGACGTACACGCCGTAGGGGCCCTTGGTCAGCGTGAGGCCGATCACCCGCCAGTAGTCGGCGTTCTCGAGGTGCAGGATGCCGCGGTCGCTGCCGGCGAGGCTGCCTCCCAGGGGCGCGGGGGTGCCGGGCATGTTGTCGCCGTCGATGATGACGACGTCGTTCTGGTAGTTGCGGATGGTGTAGGGGTTGCTGGAGGTGCCCTTCTTGCGGATCTGGATGTTCTTTGAGGGGCGGTAGGTGCCGCCACGGAGGAGGATGACATCGCCGGGGTTGGCCGAGTCGACGGCGGCCTGGATGTTCCCGCCAGGGGAGACGACGATGTCCCTTGCCAGCACGGCCGGCAGAGACGCCAGGGCGGCGATGAAGTAGTTGACGAAGGGAGCCATGGTCCCGACTTGCAAGAGTGTGTAGAGAAGAGAAGATCAGAAACGGAAGAGGGCAGTGGCAGAAGGTGAAAGAAAGTGTAAAGGATGGGCAGCTTGGGTTGGATACGTAGATGGTAGTGAACCTGTCGATCTTAAGTAGACGACGGCAGTCGACGACGGAGCCCACCCGCAGGGCTGCCCATAACTCCGGGTCGCCGACCGACCTCGCGGGAAACTCGGTGCATCTCGCAGCCGGGCCCCATCGAAAACCCCTTGTGCGATATTAGCATCCGGGGTGCGTTGGCTTGGTCGGCTCGGCGGAGGGTTGGCTGCGGGGGGGGATTCATGCCGGCTCCCCTCGCGACATTTCGCGGCAGTGCCAGAAGAGGCAAGTCGCCGGCTCCGACAGAGACGCAGCCTTGTCCGCGGCACATCTCCTGTCCGCGAGGAACCACTACCCACGAAAGTCAGGGGGGGCCGATCCGGCTCGGGAACCGACCGCCGTTCCCATTCGAGCGGGCTGCGGGCCACGCGTGATCAAGGATCCCAGATCCCTCGAAGCTCGCGCTCACATGACGAGGCTGGGATCCGTCAATTCTGCACGTCCAGCATGAAATGGGCAGAACATCCCCGCGGAACAGTTCTTCATTGGAGCAAATTCTCTTTTCTGGGCCTCGTTCGCGTGCTCGAGTCGACGGAGACCCGCTTCAGCCAAGCAAAAGACTTACGAGTCCACGTTGCAGCCAAGCACCGTCCCAATGTCCGTGATTGCCGTCCTCCCTCACCAAAAGACTTCTTGGCCTCTGCCAAAATTTCCTGGGCAGCTCGCGCGATCCCTGCGCGCGTGAGCGGCCAAGACGGCCACGCGGCAGAGTAAATTTGCTATCTACAGCTTCAGGACTCATGCACTCATCCCCTCGGAGGAGACAGCTTATTCTCTATGCTTGGCCCGGTCTCAGTGCTATCGCATGTGGGGATGACAGAGGCGCTTACGCCTGGGCGCTGAACGATGCAAGCACCAAGCATGCTAGTGAGAACAACTGCTTGAGAATTTGATTAATTGAGATTGGGAGGGGGGAGTCAAGCACAGGTACAATATATGAGGGTAATCAGGTGCCGGGTAGAGCGGATGGCTTCCTCTTAGAACATAGCCAAATACGGAAACCCGCGCGAGGTCAATTCAAAATATGCTCTCTTCGACTCTTGCAGCTACGGGGTATTCCTGACTGGTGGAATCGCGGGGAAACCAACACACAGCTTAGTTGGCGCATACGGGCCAAGACGACGGACCGAAGCTTGATATTGGGCGGTGTTGTCTCCTCTTGGTAACAACCACGGACGGCTTGGTAGCCGTGATTGGCCCCTTTGGCATGGTTCTGGGCAAAGAGCAAAGATTGGCGGGAATTTGTCTATATTCCGCCATCATCTTGAGCCGGTGACGAGAGCTCATCCAGGGTGATGTGCTTGTAGATGTCTTGCTCATGTCTTGATTTCCGGCCTCAATCCAGGTCCCGGTGACCATGGATGAACACATCAATACAACCGTGGTCTGCGAGTTATGATAAGACTATTTTGCTGTCATCTTGTCCGCTGATGGATGAACACCTACAGGATCTCTCCCAATTGGCCACTCTATGCGAGAGGCCTGCATCGCTTATAGTCAATCAGGCATAGTCGTCGAATCCAAAACTAAGCTCGTCTCTCACTGAGTGTGGGTTTGCGAGGCTGCCTCGGCTACTCGTTTCCAGCAGGAAATTAGATGACTACTTATTTCCGAGGAAAGTAGGCTACTGTGAAATTAAGCGGACTACGAAAGAACGGAGAAGATTCATGGTAGCAAACGATTCAAATATTAAAAGTTATTATTGAGGCAGGAACTAATAAGCCCACTCTTCTATATCTTGTCTAACAATTGCACCATCAACAATGCACAACCCCGAGCACCGCGCTAAAAGATACCAGAAATAACCTGAGAGACATATCTCCTACAGAGCGAAGAGGGCAAGAGACACGAGACCGATGAAGGCCGAGACAGGAGAGGCCATGATGCTGGAGGCACCGGCGGGAACTCCAGTCGGGACGACGACAGGGTTCGTGCTGTTGCTGGTAGGCCTGGGGACCACGGGCACGACGGTGGTCGACATGCCGGTGGGGCGGAGGAAGTAGCATCCGTCAACCAGGATGCAGGCCTGGCCGGCGGGATACTGGTGGGCAGGGTTGCAGCTGTAGTCGCCGTTGGCGTTGGTAGATCCGGGGGCGGGGCAGGCCGCCGTGGGCTGGGGGGTGACGCTGGTCTCGGTCGGCTTGGAGGGAGTGCCGGTAGTAGCAGGGTAGACGAGGAAGTAGCAGCCGTTGATCAGCTCGCAGGTCTGGCCGGCGGGATACTGGTGGGCAGGGTTGCAGCTGTACTGGCCGGCAGCGTTGGTCGATCCGGGAGCAGGGCAGCTGGTCTGCGTGGGCTTGGGAGGGGCAACGGTCGTCGTTGTG
The DNA here is from genome assembly GCA_037042015.1 of Furcasterigmium sp. R96-07A1. NCBI lineage: Eukaryota > Fungi > Ascomycota > Sordariomycetes > Glomerellales > Plectosphaerellaceae > Furcasterigmium > Furcasterigmium sp. R96-07A1. Next base: position 67,869 of record JAXQJP010000072.1, read on the forward strand.
CAGTCCTCATCCACCAGGATGTAGCAGCCGTTGACGAGGTTGCAAGTCTGGCCCTCGGGATACTGGTGAGCGGGGTTGCAGCTGTAGTCTCCGTTGGCGTTGGTAGACCCAGGAGCAGGGCAGCTGGTCTGAGTGGGCTTGGGGGGAGCACCAGTGGTGGTCGTGCAGTCCTCCTCATCGACCAGGATGTAGCAGCCCTTCTCGAGCACACAGACCTGGCCTTCGGGGTACTGGTGTGCCGGGTTGCAGCTATATTGACCAGCGGCGTTGGTCGATCCAGGAGCAGGGCAGCTGGTCTGGGTAGGCTTTGAGGGAGAGCCAGTGGTGGTCGTGCAGTCTTCCTCATCGATCAAGACGTAGCAGCCTTCTTCGAGAACGCAGGTCTGACCCTCAGGGTACTGATGCGCCGGGTTGCAGCTGTACTGTCCGGCAGCGTTCGTGGTGCCAGGGGCCGCACAGCTGGTCTGAGTAGGCTTCGAGGGTTCGCTGGTAGTCGTCGTGCAGTCCTCCTCGTCGATCAGGACGTAGCAGCCATCCTCGAGAACACAAGTCTGACCCTCAGGGTACTGATGAGCCGGGTTGCAGCTATACTGGCCAGCGGCATTGGTCGATCCAGGGGCCGCACAGCTGGTATGGGTCGGCTGAGGATAAGCGGTGGTCGCGATGGTGCCAGTGCTGGAGACGACAGCGCGGAGGAAATAGCAGCCATCGACGAGCTCGCAAGTCTGGCCTTCGGGGTACTGGTGGGCGGGGTTGCAGCTGTAGTCACCGTTGGCGTCGGTCGTGCCTGGCGCAGGGCAGCTCGGCACCATGGAGGAAGTCGGGACGGCGCTGTAGGCTGCGGCCGAAGCAGCGCCGAGGCTGGCCAGTGCGGCGAGGATAGAGGAGGATCTCATATTGGGGAGGCAAGCGATTGTGTGAATGGAGGAGCGGGCGAAAGAGTGAGAGTGAGAGAGGGATGAGTTGAGGTGTGGAGGTGTGAAGAAGGTCGCAGGATGAGTGCCTATTGGTCTGAAGACTGGATGAGAAGGTTCGAGTGTGATGAGTGATGAGTGATGTGTGAGTTCCAAGTGAAGTAGAGGTAAGGTAGGTGCAGGTTGACTGCGCTTACTTGTACTCGCGGCTCGCAGTCGCGCGGCTGAGCTTCCTGCGCTCAACTTCGTGTTTGGAGGTTGCCACGGGACTAAGGTCGCGATGATCGCATCTCGTATGACCGGGGCTGGTAGGTCTGAATTAGCGTTGAGAACGATCTAACGGAGCCGCCCGGTGAGCTGAGCGATGCGCTGAGTCGCCTTAGCTTGGATCGTTCTCCCGCGGCCTCCCACCGGCGTCGCCGACTGACCACGACATTTCCGCTCTTCACCACCGACCGGCTAGTACTGATGCGGGCTTGGCGGGTACCTTGCATCGGCTTTGCGTCGGGCTGAATCACGGGGGACGATCTCGGGGAGGCCTATGTTTAGGCCACGAGGCGGCGCGCCCGGCCGACTTGCACCAACAGAGCTTAGACCCGGGCCGTATGCCAGGAACACGAACAAAGACGGCCCAATTTTGGTGCACCCGACCAGCTCGGAAAAGACTAGGACGAGACTACTGCTACTGTACTTTAGACTTTTCTCCCTCCCGTAGACTGAACACGCCGCACGATGATTTATTTTTAGGACCGCGTGATCACACTGGCAGCTTGCAAGACACCCGCCACGATGGAACCACGACCAGATCACGGCGATGGCCTCGTCCCATTCGTTGTCCGATAGTTCTCGGATTGGCCTTGCTCTGGCGAACATTCGAAGCCATTGAGGTTGCATTCGGAAAAATCCTGACGATCGTGGAATCGTCCGCACCCCGGTTTGATTGCCCTCGGCAGCCGGCAACGCATCCTCGTATCGTATCGTGGGTCCGGTCCCTGTGTCCCGCTTCAAAGCGATTATACCGCTCGTCCATGACCTCATCGTCCTCGACGATCTTCATTTCAGCCTCGTGTGTGCAGAGAAGTTCTTCCGTTGGCCCATCTATCCTTCGTCTGAAGGTTCATTCCCTTCCTTTTGGCCTTTCCAAACCCTCCGAAAAGGCGCAAGCGTGGATCTCTTCCATTCGAAATGCAAATGCTGCAACACAGTCAGACACGCTCCAGCACGAGACCATCTCAAAGGAGACTCATGAGCACACGGCAAATATGTCCCTTTTGTCCTGGAGACGGCTTCAGGGAGATGAAGAAGAAGCTGGCGGACCGTGCCTTGGTCGTTAAATTGATAAATCTCATCGGCTCATGGTCATTGATGCCGATGGCCATCCCTTCGAAATGGTCTCCTTGAGAGCGCTTGAAGCGGCAGACATGATGTGACTGGGTTGGAACCGAGAAGAAATGGATTAGCGGTGGTTTGATCTGAAGCCCAGTCGATGTGCTCCTCTCCCAGCTTGCTCCTCGATCGATCTGGGAATTCATTGACGATATATCTTTTCGGTATTACGCTCTCTCCTTTAGGCCCTTGATTGACGTAGGCTCAGCAACGAAGCTGTCGACTAGCTGTCACTTCCAATGTCTGCCTCCAAGGCCCAGTCTTGCAGGCCATGACTAGAGGTTCGCAAGCCCGATGAGGATTTAAGGGGCTTTGTGAATCTGAAGGCTGGCCATGATGACGTCCTTATCAGGAAGGGCCCCATCGACTGCGCTAGCTACATGGACTAGTCGTCGGAGAATGGCCCGTCGACTGGAGAGAGTGCTATTCTCATCGCCTCAATCATCGAGCACTTTCCTGTAGTGCAGGTGCGAGAAGTCATGGCCTCGAGACGAGCCAAACTGTATTGGCAAGGTCTATAATTGCCAGCCATAAATCGAGAGTGACGAGGGAATCGATCATGAATGACATGGCGGGCTTGTACTCCGGCGGCAACGTCACATACGATGGCCGTCATTTCCGTAATCACTTTTTTTCAGCGACAAGTGTTCCACATGAGGCAGGCAGATGTACTTGGCCGCGTTCTGAGAGCTTGTCATAGCCTCAAGAAGACAAAGAGGAGCGGACAGCATGGATCTGCCCCGAGATTTGATATCGACTGCGTATCCATTTTCGACGGATCAGGACCAACATACAGGAGTCTGTGGGAGATACATCACCATCACATCCGACCTGCATAGAGAACTTTTGGTCCCCTGTCCGCCCATTCCTCAGCAGGTCCTCTTGGTCCGCTTACCTTCTGCCAAGAGGCAGACGTGGCGTTGCGATTCGAGGGGAACGCGGCTATCACACCGTCTGCCGGGGTCTACTGCCGGCGAAATCCCCCTTCTATGTCTTGGCGGCCAGGGTGAGACCCCCTCAGATAACATGACTTCTGCCCTGGTCAACACCTCGCCACCAAAGATAGCGCACTCGAGGTTGCTACTCCGCGCCAGTCTGTGCCGTCGGGAGCTCCCTAGCGTGTAGGCAACCGAGCACGTCAGCGTTGGCGGATGGCCACTGCCGAGATCCGGGGTAAGAGACGTCTAGACTCTGAACCTGCCCAAGCAATCGTTTCAACCTTCAGCGAACAACAGTCTCTGGCCGGTATCCCAACTTTGCACTCATTTTCGCGTCTAGCCTCTCACTGTTTGATCGTCTCCGTCAAGTGCCTAAAAGAGCAGCCCCCAGCGTGAGGATCGTAGGAGGCACAACGTACGGGACTTTTGTACACGATCCACCCTCGAGATACGCTGGACCTGCCGTATCCAGCAGGCTTTTTGATACGCGCCCCAGCTGCACCATTACCAAAGGTCCCTCTTGACCCCCGGAAGGATCGTCATCACGCGGCCGGCCTACCTGATTAGACGAAGGGAAACGCAGCTCTTCTGTTGTGATCTGCGGCCGTAGACGAGCATGCACTCAAGTCGTATCAGCCTGCGCTGGTCACATACCGACCTGCCCGTCTGAGCAATGATACTGCCTAATCAACGGGGGACTTCTCTGGGACCTTGACACGGAGGAAGGGGGTGTCGTGACAAAGTGCAGCTGGCCTCGAACCTTCAGAGACAAGGCCGATGGCTATAAAAACCGAAGCGTGCACTCGCCAGATTCACCTGTTCTCACCCATCCTCCAACACCTCCAACGCTCCAAAGGATCTGAACAGACACCCTCGTCCCAACCCCAAAATGAAGGCCTTCACCATCTTCGCCGCCGCCGTCGCCGCGCTCTCGGCCACCGTCGCCGCCGCCCCCAACCCCGAGCCCCTCCTCGAGGAGACCTACTGGGACCCCATCAACAAGCGCCAGTGCTGCTCCCTGACCCGCTGCCTCCGCGGCCAGGCTTGCGTTGTGAGTGCTTTTTTTCGCAGACCGGGAAAACGCGCCCTGCTGACGTGGACTCTAGAACAGACCTTGCTGCTACTAAGCGGGGGCATTCGCTCGCCAACGGCCCTTTCGAGGATATTTTGGGGTTTCAGAGGTGGGAAGATAGGAGGCTAGGAGCTAGAATCGTGAGCTTGGCTTTTTGGCAATGAACAAGTCATCTTCCTGCCGAGACATGGCGCTATCAAGCTGAGTGATGCTGTGTCCGTGAGCATCATCTGGGAAAACAAACGCTCCGCATATTCAGACTGTCGTCCGTGGATGTATTGTTCCATTTTTCACAGACTTGGACTCCCCCAGGGAAAGATAGACAAGCATGCATATTGGCCTGAACATGAGATTCAATGATGTTTGGGCCAGAGGGCAACTTCTGAGGATGGCTTGAGGTGGCTTGAGGTTCTGCATACGCATCTCAGCTGCTTTGTCCAAAGCTTAGACAGATTGCAATCTGTGTTATAGGCAGTGCATCGGGAAGCTACCTAGACTAGTGACAGAATCAGGGTTCGGTACAAATTGACTCCTGCCTCCTACGGCTCTGAGTAGGCTCCAATGACCTTGCCCGTCCCCTCATCATGATGGATCAAAGGACCCTCGGGGTCCTTTTGCCATGGCTTTCGTGACAAGAAGTGATCCCTCACCCATCTGTTCCTTCCCCTTCCGTACTCCTCCTCGCCCTATCCGTGGAAAAGCAGACGCCATCCAGTGCCCTCGGAAGGCAAAGCCACAAATCTTCGGCACCGAGCTCTCGACGCTCAGGGAGTCGGGGCCAGTGCAATAGCAGCACAAGCAGCCTGGCAAGTACCAAAGGCGGAGTTGCAGGCCGCGATGGTCGCAGGAGCAGAGGCACCAGCCGTCGCGCCCCAGGTGGCGCCGCCGGCCGCGTAGCACGCCATGACGACGCTGGCGCAGCCGGCTTGGCATACGGCGTACGCGGCGGGACCGGCGCAGGCGGGAACGGCGGCGGTGGCGACGAGGAGGGAGATGATCAGGTGCAGGCGCATGTTGGTCGGTCGGGTGAAGGACTGCTGTGGTTGTTCTCTGGCTGTTGATGGTAGATGTGGGGGTGCGTGTGGTAGTGTTTGTGCAGTGTTTTTCGTCTGGGTTGAGGGATGGCGGGGAAGAAAGATTGCAGTTGTCTTTCCTGCGTGAGGTTCATTAGGCTGGGAAAGTATTAACTCACGTGCCAGCTCATGCAGGAGGCTTACCGTCGCGTCACATCGAGACGCTTCTGGTGCGACCATACCATCATGCCGGTTGGGCCTCCGCATGTCTTAGGCTGCTATGTTGCATTTTCGAATCAGGCTGCACCTGGATGCGTCCCCTCACTGCTTGGTAGAGGCTTAACAAAGAAGACATGAATGCTTCAGATATGGGAATATTCTTTGAATCTGACTTCTAGCCCTGGCTACACTATTCTCGAGGTTTCCTTCCCTTCTGGCCAGAAACGCATAAGAGAGTGGCAGTCAAACAGACACAGTGGTTGAAAAGGGTCGCAAGATCTCTGGGCCCTTTCTGATGTGGCAGGAGAACTCCATCTGGGGTATTTGATTTAGAGCTTCACGAAGGTGCTAGTCCTTTATCGAACATGCGACAAGATCCCTCCTTTGCCACATCCAAGCCAGACCAGAACGCATAGTATCGTCGGCCGACCCTCATGAGAACTCTGACCGCACATTCCTCCAGAAATCCGCATACAAAGCTTGCTCCTACCGTTTCAGTGCCAGACAGTCCACTTATTGTTCTTCTAGCATTCGTAGCTGCTGCTGATAGTCAAGCAGTACAGGAGCCCTCTTGACATACCCGAGCTCGGCAAGCTTTTCCGCAGCCACGTACGGACGCTCGTGCCCGGGCTCGCACAGATCAATCTCCGTCCCAAAGCCGAGCGTGACCGGGTTGAAGGGCGAGGAGTTGTCTTCGAAGGGATTCGGGCCCTCGCCATACACATAGTCTTCTATCTCACGATCGAGGCAGATGATGGTGGGGCCGATGGGCCGTGGCGGGTCGAGGCGGACGGAGATCCTCGGCTTCAGCGCGGCAGGCCGCTCGCGCCATCCGAGCTGGTTTCGCACTGCTTCGAAGAGCTGCTTGTATGTGCCCCCGGAATAACAGAAATGAAGTTGACTGAGCTCAATGGATCTTAGCGTTGGCGGGAGTGCTGCGAGCAGATCGAGCAGGTCCGAGTGCTCTACGGGGAAGCGCGATAGACCGAAATGCCGAAGCCTCGCCCAGTTCTCTATTGGGAAAATGGTGCTTAATCGAATGAAGTCGCTCAAGTCAAATCCGTGCCAGCCGTTGAAGTTGGTCGAGATACTGAAGCGCTCCAGGTCAGGGGCTTGAATCAGTGCTTGCCGCAGAAGGTTGGCGCGAAGTGTGTGCCAATTGTCCATGTCCTGTTCCCCAATGAGAAGGCTAAGCTCAAGGCGTGAGAAGCCTGGCTGCCGTAAAATGGACATCAGATTGTTGTACTCTTCATTGGGCTGGTCGAAGATGGCCCAGTTCAAGCCGGTCCATAGATGATTGGTATCAACGACTAACTCGGTGACAGGGCCTACCTGGTTTTCCTGGATGGACTGGGCCAGAGCCCTGGTGACGATTCCGAAGCCGCGCCATCTCCCCTTTTCCTCTTCGTTTTCCCATGGTCCAGTAACAGGGGGAGAGGGAAGAGGGCGGTCCGTTTCCGGTTGAGGCCAGCCGTCGGGGATTGGATAGATGAAGCCATAGGGCAAACTCCTGATCATGGGTGTTTGATAAAGTGGCCTGAAATCGAGACCGTGGGCAGCGGGCGTGAGGGTTATTCGGCGAAGGTTTGGAAAGCGTGACAGCCCGTAACGGAGAGTCTCAGCATCCGCATTCGCGTTTACTACCCTGTCTTCGTCATGTAATAGTTGTTGATATATCTCGTACGATCTCTGAAGGCTGAGAAGCTCCTCGAACAGTGCTTCTCGAGCAAGATGATAAGGGCGCTTGACGTCCTGGGGTCTCCAATGCCAAAGACTGTCGGCGAGCTTGCAGAACGCCATGCGGTAGTGATACGGAACCTTCAAAGACGGAAACTCGTACGAGTCATACGTGTCGTCGATCCATGCATCTGGGTCTTCTTCTCCCCATTGCTTGGCTGCTTCGTCGAAGGATGGCCGAAAGCGAGCATCGTCGTAGATGATTTCGACGATCTGATGCCGGAACGTATCGTGACGTGCAATTTCCTCGAAGACTTGAATGTTGCGGGAGTTGGGAGAGAGGAATACGCGACGGAGGGGCAAAGGAAATGCATGCTGGAACGCTTTGCATGTCAATCGTAGATTCTTGACGTCTCGCGTGGTCAGCTCGGCACAGACAGCCTGCCGTAGCTCGACGGGGAGATTTTGGAGGCAGATGCTCCGTTCGGCGGTCGTTTCCTGATTACAGGACGAATCCATAATCGCTCAGGATGTCCCAGATGATGGTATGTATGGGGAGGGTGATGGTCTGCATGTGGAGGAGCGATGGGAATGAGAAGCAGGAGGCCAACAAACTTGGGTTGAAGATGGAAGGAAGCGGGGTTGTGAGCTGACGGCGGGCAGGCACGCTGCAGTTGGACAGGCCAGGTGCTGGCTCAAGGGAAAGTACAGGGCACGTATTCCTGCCAGGGCCCTGAGGTTCCCCCGTACCCGCTGACAAGCCTCGATCATTCTACTCGACCCCTTTCACATCACAACATGAACTCGGGGTGCTTGATACTCATGACGATGTTTAGATTGACTGTGAAAATCATCTGCCGTTCCACTGATGACCACGCACAACACCCCAACGACCTGTCAGACACGCCTGATGCAGCCGGCATGTTGCACGGCCTCGCCTTGCGGGCTCCCGCGCGCGAACGACGAGACCAGCGGCCTGGCCTAACGACTTCCAGTCTGCCCGCACCGCCATGTTGCTTGGCTTTAGCAATGCCTCCTCAACGTCTTTACTAGGGCGACGGACATTAGGTGGGGTACTGTAACGTTTCCGAAAACACTGTCCCCAAGTCGGCAGTTGTTCACGATTTCCTGGGCACCGTCGGCGATGACGCTGAAACTGTCGAGCTCCACCGTGTCGTTCGGCTGTAGGACGAAACAGCATCGTGTCAGCACAGCCCACGCGTTCCAGCCTG
>JAXQJP010000073.1:0-74857 GCA_037042015.1 Furcasterigmium sp. R96-07A1
GTAATATAATATATATATAGGATTAACTATATAAGTATAAAGAGTAGTCTACTAACCTATTAAAGATAGGGACTAGATCTAGGTAGCTACCTAGATAGAATCAAAGTAACGTCCACTTGCAATACTATACCAGTGAGCGTCATGAATATCCCTGTCACGTCGACAAGGTCCCCCGAGGGGGACCGCCATGGTACGTCGAAACAAGCGCCAGACACTGTCAAGCGCACCATCCGCGTGCCAGGTGCTGGACCATGTGATTGTGACATCTTGGGGGGACTGGGCTGAAGACGTCCGGAGAATCGCGGTGAAATGATCACCATCCTTCTGATTCCACACTTCCAAGACCTTGAGCCTTGGCATGCTTTGCAGAGCCGCCCAGCCAAAAACTTTCAGGAAAGCAATGTCTTCCTGCCGCTTCACCCCGGGGTGCAGGTCCTTTGAAGTGATTGTGAGAGTCTCCACGTCGACGAGCTGCAGGTGGAGTATCGGCAGAAAGAGCTCACTGGCGTCTACCACGAAGGAGACATTGAGAGTCGTGAGCGCGCTCCTGACGACGATCTGGGCGAGTCTATGACCGAGTCTATGACCGGCCTCTTCGCTTGACATGGTGAGGGGTCTAGGCGTGTATTTTGTTAGATAGTTGTTCACAAGGCTCATGTGGCGCAGCGTGAATGGCAGCGCTCCAAGTACGGCCCAGTATTCGCGCTGGAAGGATTGCCGCCCATAAGGCCACGCGCGCTCCCACATTTCATGGCGGAAGCAAAGCAACCTCGGCAGGCCTGCCGCGATGAGTTTTGCGAGTATGCGAGGTGAAATCTGTCGGTAGTAATGCCTCCTGATGAATAGAGAGGTGACTCTGGGCACCGGTTTGAAATGCTTGTAGCCCAGCCCTTGCTCAATCCAGCGCCTATTGAGCCACGGTGACTCTCCATCGCAAAGTGTCGAAAGAAGTCTGCGTTTTGTGCCATTGAGAGGATATGTTCCCTTCAAGTTACGCTTCCACCCGGGGCATTGATTTGTAGAATTAGTTTGTTGAAGGGCACTCTCGTGGTCGTTGTAGACTTTTTGATCTGCGCCATACGGGTAGCTGGAGGAGAACCGGCAGTCGCGAAACGCATGTTGTCCATCGCTGGGGGAATAAGCCCCAATATCTAGAACGATGCCGTCATCTTTGACTGCGTTTGTCGGCACATTCCATGTTGACAGCATGTCCATCAGACGTCCAATAGCGTTGAGAAAGATATGGTCGTTGTTGCGGGCTGTCGTTCTGTCTTCGGGCTTTTGGCAGACTTTACAGTCGTACTCGGGAAGCTTGATGCGCAGGACGATGACCTGGACGTAAGCTTGGCGTTCTGCATTGGCGCAGACGTGTCGTTCGAAGTCGTCGAGGCGATCCTGGTCTAGCACGAGAAGGCGAAAGTTTTCATGAGAGAAATATGTCTGCCACTCGCGAGAGACGAGAGGAAGTGAAGGGAATAGCGGGCTCGTGGCGATGGACGGCGATGAAGCAATAAGCAGTCGAACTAGATCGAAGATCATGTCGCGAATCTCGCGAGGGAGATAGTTCCAGCCGCTCATGATCAGTGAGACGTGGAGGTGACCTAAAGGGACTGTCGGGGCAGAGCAGTTGCCGCGGAGGCCGTTGTCGAAAGTCTGGCGAGTACTGCCTACGTGTGGAATACTGAATGATTCAATGGTTTTCACATCAGATCCGGGGCGCTGCCTTGATTTATAAAGCGCCTCGGGCGCCACACACATACGATAACGCGACGTATCGGCCAGGTGGCTTGCGCTGTAAAAGGTAAATGCTCAGATCAGGCAAAGGTGAGTCAAAGGGTTGGTCATGCCACAGACTTAACTCTGCCTCTGGCTCAGTGCTCATGGCTAATGAATCTTTGGACGGCTGAATCTATACAGATGACGAACAGTTTTATTGATGCACAAGACACCACCTGGTTTCTCAGAAGTGCAGCATGCCAGCCGTAGACCTCACAGCCGAGCCGGAAGCTCGATGACAACCCCTGCTACCCTGGACATTGGCTGGTATCAGCCTCTTCGGGTGTCGTGACAGTCAGCCTCAATCTCATGCGCAACGGCGTGGGGGAGACTAAGCACCGCATGGACCGGGTCGGACTTTCTACCTACCTAACATCAAATACTCTTTCCCCGTGAGAGCGTATCATAGAATTCCTTCACAACGGATACCCACCGTGCTTGGCTGGGGGTACGGATGGGTCCACAATGCCAGCGTGGCCAAGTGTTAAGGTCTCAAGGTGCAGGTGTCCACGAGGATCGTCGAGGTGCCCCAAAATCTACTCAGTTGACGATGAAGAGCCCTCTTGTATCTGCGGCGGGATGATATGCAAAGCTGCGTAACCGTGCTCTAAACTTCCTTTCCTTCGCGGACGTGAGAAAATCAGGTGGCCTCAATCGAGCTACAATTCAAGCTTGGCATACGATATCCCCGCGCCGCAGTGGGCCAACATAAGCGAAATAGCGAGCCCAGGGTTCAACGCACGCGTTTCTCCTCATCATCAGGCTCCAATCCCCTCGACACCATCGCCGTGACCGCCATAGACACCCATCAAGATGGCGGCGCAACTCGAACCGGAGCTCTGGGCAGCCATTGTTCGCTTCGTCGCCACCCCCTCGCCCCCAGACAGGTCTCCCGAGGCGAGGAGAGCAAGAGCACGCCGTCGCAGAGAGTTTCCGTTGCACGACGCCTTCACCGCCCAGTCTGATATTGGGAACATCTGCCTGGCATCCCGTCAGCTGAATTCCATTGCCACCCCGTTCCTGTACGCGGCGCCTGTGACGGACAAACCGCTGCTCTTCGCCCGGACCATCATGGAGAATCCCCATCTCGCCCGCCTCGTCAAGTCCCTGAGCCACACCTGGTGGAACGACTGGCCATCAAACGTCCCTCCGGACATGGATCCGAGGTTCACCGACCTCGTGCGGGAACATGACGCCCTCCACATCCAGCACATGCGCGAGGCGTGGAACGCAGTCAAACGGACGCCATTTGAGGGGCCCACGGCTATGCCGGAAGGCGAGATCCCCCGAAACACCGAGCTATGGGACACCGCCGTCTTCGCCATGCTTCCCGGTCTGCGCGACGTGAAGATCAAGAACGCTTTCATGCCTGTTTGGCGGAGCCTGAAGCGCAACAGCCTCCCCGACCTTCGCGCCCTCAAGATCCAGTTCGACTGGGAGCAGGCCCCCGAGCTCTCCCCGCGGACGCTGGACTGGCTCACCGTCGTCGCGCCGAACATCCGCTGCCTCACGCTCGTCAGCATCGCCCAGAAGCGGGAGGGTGTTCAGATCCCTCGGCGCGAGTTCTGGGGCGACCGCGCCGACGAAAAGAGCGCCGACGACCAGAACCAGCAGGACGACGACGCACCATGGACGCCGTCCTATAATGTGCCAATCCAACCGCGCTTCTCGCACGTGACGCACCTATGCATCAGGCGCTGCCTCCTCGCCGAAGAAACCCTGCCCTCCATGCTGCATGCCTTCCCGGCCCTCGAGACCCTGCACTTCGACATCGAGCCTCGCGACGGCCACACCTTCAGCACCGCTGTCCTCGAGGCCGCGCTGCTCGAGCACGTGCCCCGGTTACGTGGGCTGCGGGTCGACATCTCGCGCTGGCACGCCTGCATTCCGTACGCGGACCGAGTGGCCATGACGTGGTCGCCCGCGCTGGCTGAGATGGAGAACCTGCGCGTGCTCGTGACGAGCGTCAAGTGCCTCGCGCATGGGACGGGCGGGATGCTTGCCGAGTTGGGCGTAGCTGGGCTCGTGGGCGTCATGCCGCCGAATATCGAGGTACTTGTCTTGCCGGACGTGAATATCCCGTGGACGGGGCATGTTTCGGCGCTCAAGGGCCTCGCTGAAGCAGTTGGGGAGGGAAGGTTCTCGGCCCTGCGAAAGGTGGTCTATGGTAGGAAGAAAATCGATGAGAAAGGGTTCCCTGAGGTGGTGGGTGCATTGGAGGAGCAGGGAGTGACAGTTGTGTTGGAAGACATTGCCGTTGCGTGTTTGAAAGCGGGAGACAACGGGAATTGCTTGAGACACTTCCACGCCTGATGATGCGAGAGGTCTAATCTGGCTAGGCGTGGGCTGCGCACACGGCTGCATGGGTAGTTGTGTGGCATGGGCGCTGGTTTCCAAAGGTCCAACCACAAAATACATCCCGTGAGCGGTTCAATCAAATTCCATCTCCTGCAGGTAACTTGGCACCTCCGATTCCTCCTCGCACCTCGGACATGCGCACGTGAAGTCCCAGCTCGTCTGAATGGCCTCCCGGCGGGCCCCGGCATCCACATAGTCGACCAGATCGAAGTAGGAAATGCAGCACTCCTCGCCGGGTTGAATATCCCGGCCGGCCTTGAATATCCTGCGTCCGAGCGTGTCCACTTCATGTGTGATCTGAAGACTGTCAGCTACCGCCAATGTCACTAGTAGGAATGGGACGAAGTTCGATGGCGCAGGTAATGCGCCAGCTTTGTACTGACATTCGGACAGCATGCGTGGTTGAACATGGCCGCTGTCGGGTAGATGCCGCCGCCGTAGTAGCCCCCGCGGCCCTCCCATGCTGTGACCGGGTACTGGCCAGTGATGCCGGGGTAGAGGCCGAACGAGTTGGTCTCTACTTTGCAGATGAGCTTGACGATGTCGTCGACGGGGTAGCTGTACTGCAGCACGTCCTTGACGAGGTAGTCCTCGGTCATCTTCCTCCATCGGTTGATCTTGTCGAGCGGGAATGAGTCCAGGTCGCCTTCTAGATTCCACACGGCGGCCCACCCTCTGCGACTGAAATGTGATGCCGAGGTCGTGTTGTCTGTGGGGACCTTGTCGCTCGAGCGTGGCGTGCTGGTTTGTGTCGCTGCTTCGTCGCAGTGCCTGACGATTAGTATCCTGGCAATTAGCCAGAGCAAGCCGAAGACGGCATCACCGTGGGATGTCCGAATTTCAGCCGATGTCTGCTTGAGCCAGACGCATTCCATTCCATGGCGTGTGGCATCCCTGGTTCGGCACTTGTCACTGCACCACGCGACTTCGGCGATGCATTGGTCGGGGCAAAGGACCTGAGTGGCGGGCTTCCGCGCGTCGACGGGTATCCTGCGGTTGCAGTCGTGTCGGCTGCAGAGCATAAAAGGCGGTTCATCGGCCAACATGGCGGGCAACAGAGCATAGGGCTTGTCGACGAGGACAACTTGGCCGCGGTTGATGGTGGTGGCGGCGGTCACGAGCCTGCCTTTCGTGGACGTCACGTCGATTGCCAGATCTGGATGGACGTAAGGCAGCGATTCGAGGGATAGAAGGCCATGATGATCCTTTTGTTCTCGTAGCACGGTGTTAGTTGACATGGTGAGGTTGTAGTGGTGTGGTGAGCTCTTCACGAGGCGGTTCACGGCTTCGGGGTGAAAATTGGTGTGAAACGGTCACGACGGTCAAGGAATGAATTTTGACCAGTGATGAGGTATAAACGTGAAATTGACCTGCCCAGTCCGTTCAAGCTCGAAAACGGAGCCGAGACTGGCGGGAGACTCGTGGCAATTCAGGGACCGAATAGGAGAAGCCGATCTGCCAGATTCGCCGTGGTAGAATGGCATTCCGATTGGCCAATAATGCACATGTGGCCGTGACCCTCTCATCCCATTGGACAAATCTCGACCCGTTGATAAGGTTCCAGATCTAGACTTTTTGGACCCCTACGCCCAGAAACGGTCTGGATCCTTGGCATTTGAACCCTTCGGTGTGTCGGTGAGCGCCTCGGCGTCGTTCCTGCACCCACGAAGCCAACCGATTCCTCAGAGTAATCTAACCCCTCCACGGCATGGGCTCGGGCTGAACATAGTCCAGAAGACCACTGGGGTTCATCTGGTCAGCCTGCATACCCTCAGCCCAGGTACCTAGCGCAACAAACCAGTTAGCACCATCCAAAAAGTCAAGCGACGTGCACGCAGGGGCAGAACGCACCGGGAGTAGTGAGAGTATAATGGCCGGGGTGCTTCACGCCAGGAGGCGGCACACCGGCTCCGTCGCCCGTAATCTCGACGTGGGCGCAGTTGATGTACCACTGGTTCATATGGGTGGCGAAGATGCTCGGCATGATCCAGACGTGCTCAATGCGCAGGAGATACTTTCCGGCGGGCACGGCCTCGGGGATGCTGAACCACATCTCCGTCGCGCGGTGGCTCTTCCAGTGCGTGTCGTTCGCGGGGCCGACCCAGTCAATCTTGAACCAGTCGGCGTCGACGCCGCTAAAGCTCTCGAGGTCGTCGTTGGGCGCGCGAGCGAGCCAGATGAAGCCGGGTCCGCGGTGCCAGATGGTCTCGTCGGGCTGGTAGTGGCCGCTGCCGGCCAGGTGGATGCCGACACCGACTTCGCAGCCGGCCTCGATCACGGCTGTCTTGGTCGTTGGGGCAGATTCAAAGGCAAGACGACCGCAGGTGAAGTTGGTGTTGGTCGACAGGAGAGCCGTGTCGCCCAGCTGCGGATTGACCTTGGAGTACTCCGGGTGGAACGTCGTGCCTCCATAGTACTCCGGGTGGACGTCACGCACGTACTCCCAGTTCTCGCTGGCGACGCCGTCAACGATCAGGCGGGAGAAGGCATCTGAGATCATGTGAGTGCCACCCTACATGTGTCTTGAAGCGGGAAACATTACAGTGAGCAGAAACGCCTTGGAGAAGGATAGCGAGGGTGCTTGCGACGGAGACCTTCATGTTGATGCCGAAATTGAATTGTATATGGAAGTCTGGGCAGATGTGGGCGTGGTGGCTGGAAGTATTGGACTCGGCGGTCCCGTCCTGGACTTATATAGGCCATACTTTGAGCCAAGAGTCTGCCCTGTCCACTTGCCTTGTCCATTATCACGATTCCCCAGAGGGCCCGACCAAGGACCATCCCGTATAGATTCTCACCGAGGCCGAGTAGCCGCTTCACCGCCAGTGACACACGGAGTGTCGTCCCGACGAGAAGAGGCGCGGGCGCCTAGCAATGGCTGGGCTTGTCGGGGTGAAGAAAAGGAATGTCACTGCAACTCATTTACAACCCCAGACCCGAGGCCCTGGGCTCCCACTCTCGATTTGACCAGTCAGGTGGCATCAAGTTGAAATTGTCATCACCGACGTATCCAAAGCACTAGGATTGTGATTCGAAACCTGTCAGCTTGTCGAAGCGAGCGATGCGCCAAGTGTGCCGAGGACGCCCGAATCTCCGGGTGCAGATACGACGCACTCCTCGTCACGCTGTCTGCATGATCACTGAAGAGACCAGCAGAGTGATTCCTAAAAAATCCAGTATGCATCTCCCCTGGTTCATCCAGCGTGGAAGCGAGCAGGCTGCAGAAAGGCTGCAGGGCAGAGTCACTGGTGCCTCTTGGCATTGCGGCGTCAAATCTTCACAGCGGCACAGCCCACCAATGGCCAGAGAGGCGCCACCGTATTTCCTTTGCAATCTTGTTGGGGGATTATGTTTAAAACGTTGAACAGATCCTGGGGTGGATGTCAGTTGTCCGCTGGAAACGGTAACAGCCCTGATGTTCACGGAACTTCACGCCAGCCTGCTTCCAAAGATCTCCAAAGCACCCGACCGTCTGATTTCCCTTCCCATGTCGTTCGGCTTGCCGGGCCCTTGGCACCTGCTCCTTTGGGATCCCATTGCAGAGACTTTCCGCGTATCTCCCCGGTCGCCGCTACCGGAGTCGCTTGGATGGCCGGATTCGGGCGGCAGTAGACCAAGCCGGCTTGTTGAGCCCGGCGGGCCGTTGCCGGACCGCCCGGCGCTTCCCCTGGCGAATACTACCTTGCAGTGCGCAGGGGCACAATACCAAAAGCCACGATAATAGATTATAATCACCTAAATTAAGGCTAAGCTAATAATTTTCTTTATATAGGACTTATGATAGTTTAGCTAGTAGTCGCTAAAGAGATACCTTCTAAGTATAATAATAGTAACTATCTTAAGTTCCTACTAGATATATTACTAATAGCCTACTAAGCTAAATAGTAGAAATAATAATAAGAAACTTATAATAGCTAGTAATATACTACTAATATCGAGCTTAATAACTTAGAACTTACTAGATTACTAGAGGTAGTAATTTATTTTCTCTAGAGTATAGAATAGGGCTATACGGGGACTAAGAAGAGCTAACTTATATTATAATACTAATACTTAGAGCTTCTAAATTAATATTAGCTACTATTTATAGAGGTATATCTCTTATTAACTAGATAATACTTATGTAAACTCTTTAACAGAAAGGAGGAATGTGAAAACTGGTAGTAGTTATAGCCCTCTGTATAATGGTAATGTTAGTAAGAGTCTCCGTGAGCAGAAGCAGGCAGTCCTCGACAAGACTATGCCTCTCGAAACAACGTGCAGCCTCTCCAATGAGCCGCACATGATGAGAGCGCCCGCCAGCACCCGATCATGAGGAATGTCCAGGGTCTACAGCCAGCAGTGAAACGGTAACAAGTTGGAACTGCATAGGCTGCTCCAATAGATATCACTCAGAGGGCACGGGAGCGACGAAGTGATGCTCAAACTAGCCGTCCTGGGAAGGAACAATATGTTCGTCTGAACTTACTCCCGTTCGACACTGACCAGGAGTAGCAGCTAATGGTTCGCCACATAATCATTTCTCGCCTAAGCATCACTTCCCTCTCTTTAAACAGCAGCAGCAGCAACAGAAGCAACAGCCCGATTAGTCAGTCGTTTTAGTGGCTGTCTTTCTCCCGAGGCCGCGGGAAGCCAGGAACCATATCAGCCCCGTCAGCAGGGGCACGCCGAGACCAACTCCGATGCCGACGCCGAGCTTCCACTTCTTCTCCGCCGCCGCCCGCTCCTCGTCGAATCGATCGTTCATGTTCATCACCAACTGCTGCATCCACGAGCCCTGCACGGTGAACTGCTGCGACGCGGCGACCTTGGAGTCCCCCGGCTGGCTGATCTTGATGAAGTTGCCGATGCCCTCTGTGCCGTATAGGGCCTGCTCCACCGTGAAGCCCGACGGGGAAAGCTCCTCGAGAATCCTCTGGGGATCAAACTCGACTGAGTCCCCGGTGGAGTCTAGTCACCATTATTGTCAGTTCTCGTTTCTCGACTTTCATATAGAGAGCGCCGAAGGAAGTAAGGGGGCCACACGTACTAGTGCTCCAGAGCAGGGTCAGGTCGTCTTTGGCCCCTTTGACCTCGGACCACCACTGCACCAGGACCGGGCGGCCACTGGCTGCCCGTCGCCAGGTCACTTCGTACGTGCGGCCGCGGTACACCACGCCGTAGGGTGTCCCGCCGCTACCGAGGGGGTCGACGTCGGTGGGCCAGGCGCACTGCGCGGGCGACTGGTTATTGCACCAGATGAACGAGGTTAGGCAGACGCCGCCGTCCTCACTGCAAAAGTCGGCAGCCGGATCAAAGGCAGCCACGGCCGCGAGCAGGTCGGCGAGGGCGGCTGCGGAGAGGGGCTTCATGTTGACAGAGTGCTTGCGATATCCAAGGGGAACAAGGTAGAAATGTGCACAATGTTGAGGCGTGGCCAGGCTTGAGGAAGACCAGGTTTATGAGGCACAAGAAGGCCTGGCCGTCTAAGCTGTTATCAAGAATGATGGGCGCGGAGTCATGTGCGCAGGAATTGCAAAGCAGGGGCTCTCAGGCCGTGCTCGATGGGGTGTCAAGGGCTTTTGGGCAAAGTCTGGGGCATGGGGTCACGCGTGCAGACAGCCCAGGGTCCGAACTGAAGGCCCCCAAGAAGCAAACTGAGGCCCCCCAAGAAGCAAGGGCATCGCACTGGACAGATAAACGCAGCCAAGCCCTGCCCAGGTGGTCCCGCCGGGGCCTGGGGGGACCTAGACCCGGGTCTACCCAGGGTCGTTACCAGACTGCTGGTCCCGGGGACCAAACTCGCTCACCGGTTCGAGTCGGGGAGCTGTATGCCAGTCCTGATCTGAAAGTTTGCTTGATGGCTGCAAGGAATATCCGATCAGAGTCGTACCGTCGGTGGACAATACGACAACAGCACAGGTCACCCCCGCCCGATTTGAGGGGAATCTGCGTCCTGTCTGGCTCTAATGGGAAATGATTCCGGCCATGTCGCTCAAAGCTTAGCCGGCCCAAAATTACTCTTGATCACAATTGGCAAAAGCTGCGCCTTCAAGTCATGTCTATCCCGCCCGGTCAGAGGTCTGCATCAGCTGTTGGCGGGGGCTGACGATAGCTTAGACACGCATGCAAGGTCGACTGGTAATCAGATTGTCGTTGGTGTCGGTGCCAGCCGGCGATGATGCAACGAGGGTTGGGCCAGCTTCTGCATCTGTCCCCTCTGAACTGACCATGTCGAGGACCTCAGCAAGGGTTTGATCACCGATGAGGCACAGCAGCGCCCGTCGGTTTCCGACAGTATATAAAAAGTGTTCGAAGCTGCCCACAAGCGTTAGAGCACCATACAGGGACTTCTACTGGCTCATCTTCAATCCAGACCAAGAGCACTCAGTTCAGTTTCTTGACATCGTTGTCCAATCCTTACCATGGCGGCAATGGGCATTGCCATCTTCTCCACGATCATCACGTTCGTCGATTTCGTGCAGAGCAACCTGCCAGCTGGCAAGCCCAGCCAGAAACAGACAACGTTCCGTTTCCATGCCGGCCTGGACGGTGCCAGGGGCTCCTCGAATGGGAAGCCTCTCAGCAGCGCCGGCGGTGACATTCCAGACATTCGTGTCTGGAACGAGCGCGGCAAGTTCCTGGGTGCTAAGTATGACCCTGGCAAGGTCAAGTCAGGCGCCTACAAGGACGTGACCGTCTCGCTCATCGAGAATAACCAGCCTACCTATGTCCTTTTCACGGGCAACAACGACGCCTTGTGCATGGCGTACATCACCCAAAAGTGAACGGATGACAACTAGTACGGGTGGGTTGGAAAATGGGCGGACAA
Organism: Furcasterigmium sp. R96-07A1; assembly: GCA_037042015.1. Taxonomy (NCBI): domain Eukaryota; kingdom Fungi; phylum Ascomycota; class Sordariomycetes; order Glomerellales; family Plectosphaerellaceae; genus Furcasterigmium; species Furcasterigmium sp. R96-07A1. Next base: position 10,946 of record JAXQJP010000073.1, read on the forward strand.
CAAAGCTTGCAAGCGCTCTTGGTAAGTCCACACACATGCTGAGAAGACGGCCCTGATCTGGGATTTTGGTCCAGACAGCTGACAATTGATCTTTCCAGGTACTACTCCGACATCTGGGTCGAGGATCGAAAGGTTCACTGCGCCTGGATCGACCGCAACGGAGACGTTCCTATTACCGGCATTCAGGTGCATTTCCCCGAGTTTGGCGCATCCAACACGAACAAGAACAGGGGCAAGAACTAGTAAGTGGAAAGTTCCCATTCAGCATGGCCTCTATTTCCTGGGCAGCTATCAGTCTGTGCCGAGAGGCAAGGTCTTTCTCGTGCGCGGAACAACATGATGACACCTCCGACCTGTAGTTTCTGTGCCCAAAAACCGCCCCTCAAGTTCCACTTTTTTTACTTTAATTAGTCTTTAGGATTAACTATATATATAGCTATCCGGGTACCCACCAGCTTCTAACATCGGGTGGAAAACTCCTCTAGGGAGCTAGATAGAAAAACCACCCCCTATAACTTAAAGCTAACCTTATTACCTAACTATAGATATAGGCGGTCCGGAAGACCTACGGGGAGCATAGGCCTATTTACCTCTTCCGGGAGCCCTATAACATAGGACTATAGCTTACTAATCTAGCTAGTAAGTATACGGGGAGTCTATTAGGGCCCTGGTATCCCCGAGGTGTGAAGGAGGGCTTCTAAAGACTTTGATCAGGGCGGGAATCAAACCCACAGCCTTACCCGCAAACTATGTAGCAGAGGCCATCCAGACGTATACCACTACGCCACCCGACCCTCAAGTTCCACACCTCATGGGAGCCCAACAAGGTGACCTACTGGGCCAGCAGCAAGAAGCGCGATACCCTTGCCATTGACGACGAAGATAGCGACGAAGAGGAGTTTGATGTGGCCGAGACGGCGCCGGAGCTCAAGCCTCATGCCGACCCAAGGCCCATCAACCCGCCGACGTACCAGCATTACAACGACACGCGCCTCGTCCAGTCTTCCGACCCGTCCCACAGCGCCACCTTCCTCTGCGAGGACGAACTCTCCCGAGGTCCCGACCTGGTCTCTCTGTACGAGGGTCTCTTCTGCGACATGACCACCCGCGAAATCCTGCCACTCTGCGGCGTCGAGGCTTCCTCTGATTGCTTCGACAACACGGCTCGCCAGGTTAAGCGGGCGATTGCCAGCCGTGATAGTTCTTATACTTACCCCTTTAGCAGCCTTAAGGTCTAATAAGTATACTACCACTAAGGTAATATAGTATACCTCTTATAGTCTTAGCTTACTAATAGTGCTAAGATATATATCTAGGTGGGGCTTATAATATTTAAAGTCCTTAGTAGAGAGAAGCCTATAAAAACCTATAGAGCTAAACTTATTAAGATCCTAAAGTAGTATCTTATTCCTATTAGAAAATATTAATATAATAAACCGGGACCCTAACCTAGAAATACTAGTAGATAAGTCTTACTATCGCCTTAATCAATACCACACGCAATTAAGCTCAATAGTCTCAGCCGAAAAGTAGATATTATCTAGACCCCTTGCCCACAGAAGCTCACACAGGGAGTTAAGGTGGTGAGCGTCAATATCCTTCCAGGGTGTTTTGCCGGGGTTGGGCTTGGCGCTGTCCAGGGGCAATACGCGTTTACTTCGGGGTCCTTTTTGCTCCGACTGGATGCCTGTCGCCTTGGGATCAGCACTAAGGTCACCGTGGGCGAACAGGCCTGTCAAATCTTTCTCGGTCTGGTCGCGCGGTGAACTCGAGCTCATCGCGAGTTATTTCTGGACATTCCACATCCCTGTCTTCTTCGCTAAATCAACCGGCCAGAAATGATGGGCCGCCGAGCCGTGTCTCGAGGAGCCTGTCTTATGAGGCGTCGATATTTGGCTCGTCAACATGAGATTCGCGGTCAAGGACGCAGGCGCGTTAAAAGAAACCTTCCCATGCGTTTGGCGAGTCTATAACCTACGGTCTATGTAAGAATTCATCATGTTCATTCTCTTTGGATTCGTGGCATCGTATCTGCACTCGTCGAATGCAAACACAGACGAGCGCCCGGTCGATACCCATAGACATGCTTCGATCAATGAGAGAAGAAGTCGGAATCAGGGACCGGCGCCCGGTCAAGCTTGAAGAATCCAGGCTGAAGCTTCTGGAAGACCTGCTGGGGGTCGTACCTCCTGCTGATACTCTGAAGCTTGGCCTTGTTGGCCGATCCGTAGCTGCTGATGACGTCCTGGAACTGACTGGCGTAGTTCATATAGACGTAGTCGCTGCTTGCGCCCCGGCGTACAGACTCCTCCTTCGTAGCCGAGAGAATATCCGACGCAACCTTGTAGACGGCCTCGTCGTCCTTCGCCTGGTTCCACGAGATGCAGACCTGCAGGATGTATCTCGCGCCCTCGTCCGGGTCGAGGCCGAGTGCATTCCCGCCATTCCTCTGCATCTGCTGCATCTGCGGCACGTTGATGCCCTGCGTGACGATATTGCCGAAGAAGCCGTCGATGCCGCTGGCGGCCCCGGCGAGCTCAAAGAACTTGTCGACAGCGAACTGGTGCACGGCCGAGTCGGCCTTGACGGTGATCATGTAGAAAACCTGGCGTACGCCCATGGGCCCGGCCTCGATTGTCTCCTTGCCCCACTGCACGACGTTGCGCACCTGCATCGTGTCGTCGATGGCCGGGATGGCGTTCCACTCGGCGAAGGAGGAAGCGTTGCCGCCGTCGACATCCTCGTGCCAGAGAGCGGGGACGGCCAGTTTGGTGTCGCCCATGAGAAGCCAGACGAGGTAGAAGTTGGCCTTGAGGTCCTCGGCCGTCTTGTCGATCATGTTGGTGAAGGCACTGTAGACGGCGGGGAACTGATCCTCGGTGTAGGTGCGCGAGCCGGCCCACATCTTGCCGCCGACGAAAGGGACAGTTCGGAGGTTGAAGCGGTAGACGATGCCGAAGTTGTTGCCTCCGCCGCGGAGGGCCCAGTACAGATCCGGGTATGAGGTGCGGCTGGCGCGAACGAGGATGCCGCTGGCGAGGGCGATCTATATCAACAGTCAGCATCAGGTACCCATGGCGACGTAAATGGAGGTTCACCCTCTAGTGCACTTACGTCGTAGCTTTCGACATTGTCACAAGCCCACCCATACGTGTTGGAGAAGTTTGAGACACCGCCTGTGGGTATTCGGGTCAGTATGACGCCGGGTTCAAGACATATCAAGAGCTCGCCTCACCTCCCAGGGTCAAGCCACCAACACCAACATCATACAGACGGCCACCAATGACAGTGAGGTCGTAGGGCTCCAGGTACTCGTACACGGTACCCCAGACGTTGCCACTACCCACGGCAGCAACCTTTCTGTCCTTGGATAGAGAGATCTCGTTGAAGCGGGCCAGTGACACGGTGATGCCGTCCTCGATGTTAGAGGCGCCTGCGAAAGCAGCGTGGCCGCCACTCCGCAGGGCAAATGGACACTGGGTGAGGCGCGAGATGAGAAGCAGGACCGACAAGTCAGTCGGCTTCGACGGCGAGAAGACACACGACGGAGTGACGTCGATTTGGATGCCCGACCAGGAACTGTTGATGAACTGGTTGTACGGGGTCTGTCCTTCCAGACTCACGGCAGAGCCGAAGAGGAACTTTAGAGACACGCACTGGGACAAAGGCACTGGTCAGAAGCAGACGCTCATGATGTCATCTTTCTTGCATTGAAACTTACGGCAGAGTGGCAGCCGGGAATGGACCGCTTCTCCAGTTCGTCGAGACTGTCGAGGCCAGGAACCTCATCCACGAAAATGCCGTGATCCTCAAGGGCGGCGGTGACGTTGAAGTTGGGGCCGTCCACGAGCACATCGGGTGTCGTCTCTGTCAGCTGGGGGGCTGCAGCCAAAAAGCCAAGAGCCGCGCTGACGATCAAAGACCGAATGACAGCCGCCATTGTCGTTGCTGTGACACTGGTGTTCGGGGCAGAAGATTCGCTTTTACGACAGCTTAGGCGTGGGTGCTTCCGAGAGAAACGTCAAGCACAACACCGGAGGGTGAGCGAGGGCGCGCGAAGACCAGGATGACAAGAGGTACTGCTTATAGAGCACACTGAGAACGGGATGGAGTGGTGTAATCATTACTGCACGGGTGGTCTTGAAGAATCCAAGCCAGCGGGCTCCTGACAAGGATGCCTCGTGGGGCTCGGTAAGGGCCAAAATTGAATATGGTACCTTACCCTTGACCAGATTACAATGGCGTGACATTCCGGTAAGCCGGACGGGGCCTTTGTCCATTCAACGATGGGTCCTAACATGTCTTGATGGTTTGGGATGATGGGACCTCGCTCACTCGACATGGCCACCACCTACCTGGGCAGGGAATCTTTTTGGCCTGGAGAAGCGAAACTTTCACGCTGACGGCCGGGTTCTCACTGATGCTTTTCTACATACCATTTGGTACCATCATCTCGATGGTCCCGGGAGATACCTTGAGAGACATGGCAATGGGGCATCAACAGGTCTCTCGCAGTGACCTGGAAATGGGGATGATCAAAAACGTGACCGTCATGTGGTGCGTTCGCGTGCCCCTTTTCTGCAGGACCAAAGTACCTTGCAGATACCAAGGCTCGGCGGTCAACCAGCCCCTGGTTCTTGATCCAGGTACTGCCAATATTGCAGCTGGCGCACTGATAGCAGCAACCAGGTGTACTGACGGAATGTCAAATGGTACGTACACTCTCGTAGGCTTGTATGGAATGCTCCGTGAAGTTGTGCATGTGCTCATCAAGCCCCTGGAGAAAGCCCGTCGATAGTTCCGGGCGCCACATGATAGATCGGAAGATTTGCGAAGTCGGCACTGGTGATTCTGGGCCAGCGTCTTTGGTGTCGCAGTGACCTATCTTCTTGTTCCTGGTGCTGCCACCCGGCAATTTGGTAAATTTGACGTATCAGCCACGACACCAAGACTGACTGGCAATTAAAGCTGAAGAGTGACAGACGCCACGGCACTTCTTGGCCTTCCTTGGCCACCGTGCCGAATCCTGTAACCCCTTCAGGGTCGACTCTTTCTCTGCATGACCCATGCATCAAGTATTCTGATCCGAGTTGACATGTACATTGCTGTTCCGTTGTATTATGACATTTTCCATCCAATGCAGGCTCTGTCTCGACGTGATGCCCATGGGCCACCGACGAGGACCCTGGTAGGATGTTGGTACCAATGTGTTTGCAGGAACAGGCGATCACCCCAGCGAACACATTAGAATCCCTCTCCTCCTCCTCCTCTCGCTGATTGCTCCTCTCCATAACCGACATACCTTTTCCAGAGAACGCTTGGATAGACCACACCTTGCGGCAACAACAGGCATCGTCCAGGCAAAGTTGGGCAACAAGACAGCCAAATGTCGGACCCAGTCGACAGAGGCATCCTCGAGCGGAGCCAGATTGCCCAGGCGACGCTCATCACCATTGTCGCCATCCTTCGCGTTGGCACCGGCCTCTGGCATGGCAGGCGACTGGTGTTGGAGGACATGTGGCTCATTGCATGCTGGGCCTTTGCGTTCGCTGCCGACATCATGTACATCTACGTCCTGCGGGCCTACTTCCGAACGGCAGATGTGAGCGCAGGGCTCGCTCCGGTATACGATACCATCATGGATGACGGCGCTTTCATTCAGAAGACCATCTTCGCCATCACCATCTGTTACTGGTCTTGCTTGTGGGCGGCCAAGCTGGCCTTGCTTTTCCTGTCGCAGAAGCTCATGATGCACCTGCCCCATTACATGAGACTCTGGTGGGCTTTGCTCGCTCTTTGCGTCGTCGTGAGTATAGCCTTTTCTTTACGGCGGACACGAGGTCTTGCCATTCCTTTTGGCCTCGGAGTGCTGACCGCCGTCATGGCCTAGACTTGGATCGGCTGCATAGTCACGCTGTTCACAGCCTGCTCCAGCATGAAAGCATGGTTCACAGCCGGTGCCTGCCAAACGCCCCGAGACATCACGGCCGCCAACATCAGCCGATACTTCAGTTTCGCGACCGATGTCTTGACAAATATTCTGAGTACGAATCCGAGCTTCCCACCCGAGATAACTCCATTCCCACCCGAGATAACTCCAGCCTGCTAATCATTCTCGTCCCCCCGCACAGTCATGCTGCTTCCGCTCCGCCTCATTATCTCCCTCCAAATGCCCATGTCCCGCAAGATCAGCATCAGCGGCCTGTTCACCCTGGCCTGGATCTGCATCATCGCCGCCGCGGTCCGCTGCACGCAGATCGGCGAGGCCAACGGCGCCCCGAGCTTCCCCTGGCTCGCGCTATGGGGCACCGTGGAGATGACGATCGGTAGGTACCTGCCGAACCCGAGTGATGTCTGTGCATGACAGTGAGCTGACACGTGGATGCACAGCCGTTCTCGTATGTGCCGGCCCGGGCCTGTACCGCGCCGTCAAGATGACCAAGGAGAGCCGACGGGGCTACTGCGACAACAGCTCGAAGACAGGCGCCACTGGGCCGTATAGCGGAACTCATGCGGCCAGCGCGAACCGAAAAGTTCCGCCGGCCGATGGCGAGGAAATCAGAATGAAGCGCTATCCTGGCACAAACATCACTGCCATTGACCACAACAGCAGTGAGGAGGGTCTGGTCGAGCCGCAAAATGCGACCGGAATTAAGGTCACCAAGACGACGCAGGTTGACTACGAGCAAGAAGCAGGGGCAAAATAGCCCGCACTATCTTAACAGACGGTTCCGGCGTCAGTGAAACAGGCGCGTCAACGTTGATGCAATGACATATATAATAAGATAACTCCGAGTCACGTCTGACCATCAATTGAGCAACGCATGCCCAAGAACTTGAACTGGAGCTCAATGTGACCCATACGCTGGCTTCACTCGGCGACTTCGACCACCAACTTCGTGCAGCTAACCCCTTGAAGCAGCATTTCCAACCCAACCTCGAGAGCCTCCAAGCCCCTGCCCACGACCTTGAGCGGGGGACTAGGAACGATCGTCCCCCTGGTGAGGTTGTCTCTCAGCCAAGAGCCCATCCAGTACTGGAACTGGGCAGACCTCTCCCCCTCGTCCATCGAAGGCATCACGAAGATGACTTCCACACCCTCGACCACATCCGCATCAGCAGGAACAGGCGGTGCCGACGCAATCTTGGCCTGTTTGGTTCCTGCTTCTTGCTCATCCTGGACAAAAGCCTTGAGAATGGCTTGGCAGGGTGCCAGCTGCCCCATGGCAAGAAAGCAATGCCGAATCACCAGGCCGTCCTCCCTGGCCGCTGAGATGATGGACTCCACAACGTTCGGATCTTTGTAGTCGAAGACGCGGTCGGCACCCAAGGAGCTGATGTAGGCATTGTTGGCTGCCCCAGCCGTGGCGTAGACGGCAGCGACGGGCGATCTGGGATCTTCCCGCATGAGCCGAGCGGTCTGCACGCCCATGGTGCCAACGCTTGAAGAGGCGCCCCAGATCAATAGGGCTTCTCTGGGTCCATTGGGAGTGTTGGCGCTGTCAGGCACGGAAGAATTGCTGGCTTCCTCCGTCCTTGGAAGACCCATGGCATCCCAGGCACTGAGTGGTACCTGGACTGCCACGGGCAGGGTCGCCGCTTCGTTCCAGGAGATCCCCTCGGCCGGGAGAGGCACAACGTGCTGCCAGGGTACGATGCATCTTTCCTGGAAGACGCCGTAGTCGGGGTCGCAGGATCGCCAGGCTGAGGCGGCGTAGGCGGCGACGCGGGTGACGCCCGGCTCAAAGACCGGGCCCGGGCTTCCGTCGACGGCGGTAACCGGGACGTTCTCTCCGACCTCGAGTACCAGGCCGGCCATGTCGAAGCCGACTACGGTGGGGTAAGATGGAATGAAGATGCCCTGGTCGTGCATCAGGCGGTCTGCTGGGTTCAGGGCCACGGATTTGACCGCGATGAGGAGTTCGTCTGGGCCCGGTTTCGGGGTGCGGCGTGACTGAATCTTGTAGGGCCCGCCCTTTTTGGGGAGGACTGCGGCGAGGTGAGTGCTCATTGTGCGATTGTTTTTGAAAGGTGCGGATGAAGAGTGCACGGTGAGAAGGGTAGTGGCATTGGAACATGCATCTTGAACTCCTCGAGCTTCATGTCTCTTTAATACGCGCAGGCTGCATCCATCTTCGACATAACACCGGAATCCAACAGCGGGGGTCGGATACTCGAGGCCAACCAGCGCCCTCTGCTACCGAATGACGGTTAGCTCATGAGGTGAAGCATTGAGAAGGATGCATCTCACGAAAATCATGCTTCTCCATGGTTCGTCAGTCGTCAATTGTGGGGTATCGCGAACTCGAAAGTTCCGAACCAATCAGACGCGCCTGTATCCGACCAGCAGCTAGCGGGCAGGTGGGGCTTCGTGAGTGGAGGATAATTGACCAATCAACTTTCCTCGGGTCATCGCGGGAGGGACATTTCTCGACCAATGCTCCTCTCCGTGATCAAGGAGAATCAACTTCCGCATGCCTCACTCACAACATGGCGTCGACTACTGTTGCAGAGGTAACATGCCGTAAACCCCTACGGAGGTCGAGATTCGGTTGCCGAAATTGCAAGCTTCGGAAAGTCAAAGTGGGTAACCATACCGGATGAAGCCAGACTGGCTGCACGTGCCGGCCTGGCGACCTTCGCTGACCACATCGCGACGCTCCGCAGTGCGACCAAGGCAAACCCTTGTGCAAGAAATGCACTTCTTTTGGGGTTCTCTGCAACTTCGTGTCGAATGTAAACGATCTTCAGCCCATCTCGACGGACTCGGGGACGCCCTTGATCAGTCGAGGCTGCCGAGCACAAGCAGGGATCCGGCCGATTCTCTCCAACGCTGTCTGGACGTCGGATGCGTCATCTTACCATCAACTCAACGCAAAGTGCCAGGATTTCGTGACGCGCTACCTCGAAAGAAGTCTAATCACACCTCATGATCCTCGCATGAGACACGTCAATCGCAAGCTCCTGGAACTGGCTTTCGATGTAGGTCTCATCGTACCAAGTTCACACGCTTACTTACGGCCACATGCTGACTCAAACACAGCATCCATACCTCATGCACGCCTCCCTGGCAGTGGCTTTTGCGTATGACCGCTTTCTAAACGGATCTTCGGTTTCTGATCGCACGCAGGAGTGTTTCCACTCCTACCGCAGCACTGTCCTCTTGAACAAGCGGCTGAGAGGGCCCATCCTGGCAGAAGACAAAGACGCAATCTGGGGAACCGCAGCGGCACTCGTCATCTCGACCTTCTCTTTCCCTGCTTCACGCGACGCAGAGAAGGCATGGCCCCTCAAGCCAACTGAACCTTCCGACCTGGACTGGCTGCGCGTGAGCAGCGGCAAGATGGCCTTGTGGGAAACCGTCGACCCATTACGGCGAGACAGTATCTTCCGCACGTTCTTGCCGATCTACGCGCAGATGAACTCGCCACTCCCAGAGAGGGGCATCGACGGGATACCAACGGCTCTGGCTGCCTTGTGCGGCCTCCACGCCTCGTCTACGGCAGAAGACAACACGTACTTCCACGTCGCTCACATCGTATCTCAAGCGATGTCGCTGCCGCATGGCGAGGTCACGACTGGCCATGCGCAGGTCTTCATGCAGACGATACATGGCGACTTGCGGGATCTGCTGTGGGAGAGGGATCCCGTCGCGCTCCTGCTGCTCTACTTGTGGTACCGCGTCGCGGGTCGCAGTATCTGGTGGGTAGGGCTGCGGGCTCGGGTGGAAGCGACGTCGATTTACTTGTTCCTCCGTCGGTATCATGGAGGAAATGACGCGATCCAGGCGTTTTTACAGGCGGGCGGGGGCATCGGTCTCGGAGGAGAAGGACAAGCATCTTCCAACATTCCTGCGAATTGCATTGAAGACTCGCAAGCTCAACCTAGGACGGTGTTCGAGATGCCAGTCTCCACGGCTCTAGAGTAAGGAGCCGAATCCGGATAATTCCTCATGGGAAAGAGTATTGCACGCCTCGGCCATGGTAAAACACTGGACCTGCTTGAACTTCTTGCTGCTAGGTTTTCGATCAACGCCACCTTTTTTTCTCCCTTCACAACACTTCATAACCCTCTACCTAGTCATACGTTACAGTAAACGACTTGGTCTGCAAGATCGCCTTGTCACTCCTATTATCCGCATCCGGATCCGAACCCCCAGCCACATCCACAGTCACCGTCGCCGCGTTCCTCTCCTTGTCCAAGGAATTCGAGTCCGGGCCATCGGGCGACGGCATCGTTCTGAGCTCCGTCTCCTCGGGGAAGTGCTCGTACTGCTTCCTCTGCTTCCGCGTCGCGCGGCTCTGGCCGAGGCCGGACTGGCCCAGAGCGTAAGAAGACGAGGGGCCGTAGTTCGGACCGTAGGATGGGTTCGAGGAGCTGCCGCCCATGAGGCGCGGAGCGAAGTGCTTGAAGAATTTGCGGAGGGTGGGCATGGAGCCGCAGATGATGAAGAGGTTTGCCTCGATGAACCTAACAACGTCGTGATCAGGATATGGCCAAAGGGTGAGGGTGTTGGCAGACTTACGACCAGATGTTGGCGGGCGCAGCGTCCCACGTGATGTCGGTACTCGCGAGCACGGGGAACAGGAAGAAAAGCCGAATGACCGAAGTGACGACGGTCCTACTCAAGTCAGCATTGCCCAGACACATCCCGGTCGTCGCAATACGTACACTGTCCCAATGCCAAAGACAATGAGGGCGCCGATCTTCTGCGCCTTGCCCATGCGAAGATGTATTACCATAGGGATGGGCAGGATGAACAGCAGCACGTCCGTGATGATGTTCGATACCGCGGTGGCGATGAAAAGGATGGCGACGTCGATGCAGGAGCCGTGCGTGATGGTCGGGTCGAAGGACTTCTTGACCGGGGTGCAATGAAACAGCAGCATCGTGGTAATGACCACGGTGTACAGGCCGACGACGACGATGCTCGTCCAGACGGCTACCTTGAACCATTTTTGCGGTGATAGTTGGAGGTAGAACGTCAGGAGGGAGAGCTTCGTGAAGCCATTACACAGCATGAACACTGCGCCCGCGACCCAGGTCAGCTGTTCTTGTCAGTCGGCGCATGTCGCTTCGGGGTCAGGGTCGGCATACGCGAGAGTACTCGAGGAACCGGTCGAGGGGGATCTCCCATGCGTGCGAGCATAATGTCTTGATGGAGATGCAGTCTACCCGAAGCCTGTTAGCTAGTACCTTTCTTGGGGAGGAGACAGAAAATGGAAGATCCAGAGGGCACGCACAGATCAACAACACCTGTGTAATCACTGATGACGCCTGTGATCGGGTGACATGTCAGTCGGGATGTTCTGCATCTGCAGCTGCGCCGCAATTCGACCCGCATGCATGGGCTGCGGACTTACCCAAGCCAAGAACATGAAAGCTGGGCGAAGGTCAGCGGAGGATCCAAAAATCGAAAGCCCGACTCGAGAGAAACTCACCATCGTCTATCTGGAGACCTTTCGTCAGGAAGATCTTGGTGTAGTACCGCTGGCAGAGGGCGATGAGCGCCAAGGGCCCCAGAATGCCCGTGATCAGGTAATGGTCGAGCACTTTCTGCTGCTGCGGGTTGTCAAAATCGACGACATAGCCCTCCGGCGGCGGCACGAGCGTCCGCACGCCGTCTGTGATGGGAAAGTTCTCCATCTCGTTCAAGTGGTGGTTCTGATAAACGTGGAGAGGCGACAGAAAGTCGCCCAGCCTGACAGCTTCGACGGAAGGATATATGGTTTCGCGTGGTTTCAGTCAGAGCCCTCTTCACACGTTACCTTCGGACGGACGCTCGCCACGGTTGGTACCCCTTCTGTCAAGTCTTGCGACGAACAGACACCCGGGGTACATCGGGTGACTCCGTACATGGGTATGCCAAGCCGAGACGCAGGAACGGACCAACGCGCCCAGGCGGTCGGCTTGGGTTGGCAGCAGGGGTCGCTGAAGATCCAGGGCATCCAGACAAAGGCAGTCAGTCAACCTGCACGCGAGACTCCTCGGCTCCCTCTCTACAGGCTGAAGTGAGACAAGGCCCCGACGGCTTGGGTGACAACAGTTTTCCAGGCGAATGAGAACTCATGTTCGGGATTCTAGTTGCCTTCTCAAAGAGGAATTGCTCCGAAGCGAGCGTGAGAGATGAAAAGGTCATTTCCAGGGTCGACCCCTTGCCAACGGCTTTGGCCGGCGTGCTCGTTAAGATTCATGCTTACATTCAAGGGACGGATCCTGCCTAGTGTGACGCTGCCGGCCATTGAGGTCCCTTATACGAAGCTTCACAAGGGGGGCAAATCTGCTTCGGCATGAGAGAGGGCGACCGTTGCTGGGTCTCATCACTCAATATGCGGGGGCATGAGTCGTGACCTGGGCTATGTGCTGCACGCCTTTGGACCGCTTCACGGGACGTCGTATCAGAGACAGCACTGGAGTTGCAAGTGCCGACTAGCGGTCGCGCTATGTTACCTCGAGGGCTGGGGCTCCAGGCTACTCATTATATCCCTGAGCCGGCTGTCCCTCCGCCCAAGCCGTTGGACGAAGAGTCCGCTGGGGCACCGGAGTCGAGCCAATGGAACCCCGGATTACGAGACAAGCCCCCGGGGCCGAGGCCTTGGCAGAAGGGATCAACGGTTCTTCGACCGGGATCAGGGCCTTCCATCGGGCAGCTCACTGACGCGTCCCGCACCCAAGACGGGCGGCATCTTCCACAGAGATTCAGGGGCTCCGCGCCTCGGCGCCCGGCCGCGGGACATTTATCAGACCGCATATGGTTACAAGCACCGCGAGGGCCAGGGCGACGAGATGATCATTACCGAGACCTGCCTGATGCCTGGTTAGCCTCGCCAAGATTACGAGACCACGGGCAGGCCAGTCGGGCTTCGAATGCAGCAGTTGGCCTTCTCGGGGCCAGTAGTCCGGCCTCTATTGATGCGGACCCGTCGCCCATCGGACGATACCACGATGGAATGTCAAGGGCAGTCCAATAGTAATAGCGGTATCATATGCCTCATTGCCCTCGCCGACCAGGGGGCGTATGCTGCACATGCAGAGCACATAAACAAAGGGGGCGCCGATCACACCCATCCTCGTGGGAAAGCCCAAGCTGGAACCATCTGCGATCTCACCTTCCAGGTCTTCTCTGCCAGCAAACTCTTCCCTGCCAAGCCCATCTCCTCGTGCCGTGGCGTGCTAAGCTTCTCTCTCGGATCTTTGCAAAGACACGCCTGTCTCACTCCTCGCACACCACGACCACCGCGCATTACTCGTGAACCATGAGGCCTGCCGCTTCCACCGCCCTCCTGGCCCTGGCCGCCGTCGAGGCCGTCACCGCGCGCACCATCGGCGCACAGAGCCCTCAGTGCACCTGCGTATGTCCCTCCCCCTCTCCTATTTCTCGCATGCGGCCGGATCTACCGTCGCAGTGCTAACAGATGTCTCGCAGTGCACCGCGCTCACCAAGGAGCCCAGCCTCAAGGGCAAGGTCTGGGACCCGGAGAACGCGCTGTACACCGCCCGTCTGGCAGAGTACTACTCGGCCAACGCGGCCCAGGCGCCCTGGTGCATGGTCGTGCCCACGAGCGCCGAGGACGTGTCCAAGGTCGTTAAGATCTTCAACGAGCATCAGTGTCCCTTTGGCATGCGCAGCGGCGCCCACTCGGCGTGGCAGGGCTCCAACGGCATCAAGGATGGTGTCACGGTTGACTTTGGTATGAAGTCTTGTGCATCAGATGACAGCTCGGGCTAACAGGGCCTAGGTTACATGAACGCCACGGTCTATGACCCCGAGACCAAGCTGGCCAGCATCGGCCCTGGCGCTACCTGGGAGACCGTCTTCAAGAGTCTTGCCAAGTCGGGCCTGACGTCTGTCGGTGGCCGTGCGTCGGTTGTTGGTGTCGGTGGCTTCACGACCGGCGGAGGTGTAGGTACCCTGCCTGTCTCAGTTGAGGGTTCCCAGATTGTTGACATGTGGTATCGCAGTACTCCTTCCATACCTTCACCGAAGGCTTTGCTGCGGACAACATCGCCAACTTCGAGGTCGTCCTCGGCGATGGCTCCATCGTCAACGCCAACGCCAATGAGAATGCCGACCTCTGGAAGGCTCTCAAGGGCGGCTCTGGCAATTTTGGTTTCGTCACCAGGCTGGACGAGTGTACGTCGCTAGCTCCCTTGATCATGTTCCCCTCCTGACATCCATCAGATACCATCGGGTCGACCCAGATGTGGGGTGGCATCAGCATGTACGACCTGTCCGTGAGGGACCAGCTGTATGATGCCTACTTCGGCTTCCTCGAGAAGAGCGCCTCCGACCCCGCGAGCCAGAACATCATCTCCTGCATCTACTCGGGCGGAAACTTCGTCCTCGTCTCCGTCCTGAGCAACATCGACGCCAAGCCCGACCAGCCGGCTTTCTCCGACTACCTGAGCATCAACACCACATCCAGCACGCTCACCGTCGGTGAGATCGCCGAGCTCGTCCCCGTCTTCACCGGCCCCACGCCCCTCGGCCTATTGTAAGTGCTCCTGCACGATATGTCTTCTCACAGTATAGATGCTGACCGTTTCAGCGCCAACTGGATGAACGGCATGGTCTCCCACAACCGCGCGGTCATGGACTTCATCAACGACAAGCAGCAAGAATACGCGCGCCGCATGCAAGCCGCGGCCCCGGACTCCAACTTCGAGATCCTCCTGCAGTTCCAGCCCTTCACGCAGACCATGGTGGACCGCGGCCTCGACAAGGGCGGCAACGTGCTGGGCCTCGAGCGCGTCGTCGCCGACGGGCCCTGCCTGCAGTGGATGATCGCGCTCACCGTCGACACGGCCGAGAACCAGGAGGTGCTGCTGCCGCTCATCTACGAGCTGCGCGACCTCATCAACAAGTACGCCGACGAGCAGGGTATCCAGCGGAACTGGATCTTTGCCAACTACGCGTCGGCCGACCAGGACCCGCTGGCTTCGTATGGCGAGGAGAGTGTTGCTTTCTTGAGGGATGTCTCGGCCAAGTATGACTCGAAGCAGGTGTTCCAGAAGCTGCGCCAGACGGGCTTCAAGATTCCTGCTTGAGTGTGACGGGGATTATTCTTCGTCTAGGCTCAATAAGACGTCATAGAAAACTTAGAGTCACGACGCCTTTGAAGCATTCGCGAAGTTGGCGGACATTCATGCGAGCATCCGACTCGAGCGTGATCCACGATGGCCATCTAGTGACCGCAAGTGTGACAGGGAAAGCCTTCCGTAGTGAGTCCGTGTCTATGAAGGAAGCCCTTAACCAATTAGATACACATACATTGGCGAGCCTGGATAATTTGGCGTCAGGTTACGAGAATCAAGCCTGGCTAAGAGTATTATGCTTGTATGGAAGTTCAAAGCTGTATTATCATTATCATCATCCATCGAGTTCGAGCCCTTTTCCGGCATCCATTCCCGCACCGCCTTCAACAGACTTCCAGCTCCATCACTACACAATATCATTCATTCGTGCCTCGCGGTGAGTTACTCTGGGTCACGCTTGTTGGATGAACATCGGGTTCCCCAGAATTCTGGTAGGCTTGTAGGTGATCTCATCGTAAGCGTTTGCTCCTACCATCGCAGCAAATGATCAGAACAAGACCCCTGTCGATGTCAGCAGCACGGGTGTCAAAGCCGGGGCAACAGGGGGAAATGCCACGACTGCGGCACAACATGACATACAAACAGCGTCTCCGCCAATGGCGCCAACCCATGCGGCTGAGGTGACCGGATTCTCGCTTTCACTCAAAACTCCAACATGGTTTAAATGCACCAT
Source organism: Furcasterigmium sp. R96-07A1 (assembly GCA_037042015.1). Taxonomy (NCBI): domain Eukaryota; kingdom Fungi; phylum Ascomycota; class Sordariomycetes; order Glomerellales; family Plectosphaerellaceae; genus Furcasterigmium; species Furcasterigmium sp. R96-07A1. Next base: position 26,715 of record JAXQJP010000073.1, read on the forward strand.
ACGCTGCAGATAGCGGAGGGCAAGCCACACAAAGTTTACTCCTCGGTGCGTTTCTCCCGTAATGACGAGAGGAAGCAAGTCCCGGTGAAAACAAATCGGATCGTCCATCACAAGAGGGGTGTAAGTTGGAATGAGCAGGTGGATTACCGCTGAGCGTCCATACGAGGTTGTCCGGTTGAGTGTTTCCTTATCACATCTCATGCTATCGCATATGGTCGCCAGGTCTGAGTGATAGCCCCCGAAGTTATTACCCAAGGGGGCCTTCCTCTGTTCTTCTTCGAAGACAGGGTACCAGTCAGTGTCTGGGTTCCAAATGTAGAAAAAGTGATGTTGGTTCTTCTCATGGTCCTTGGTCTGGTCCTGGGATCCGGCTGCGTTCATCTCGTTTCTCGCGAACCGATGAACGTGCGCTCCGTAGCCATGGTTTTCCCAGCCCTGTACCTTGGCGACGTTGGAGATGGCGAGCTCGGATTGGATGCCCTCGAGAGCTGAGCCGACCCTTTTGATGGCGCTTGTGAGGTCCAGGAGGAGGATGGCTATGGCAACGAAAGCGGCCGTCTGAACAGTCGAGAGGAAGACCGCTGAGGAGTTGAAAGCCCCAGCTACGACGCGAATCTCTTTGGACTCGATCATCCTTAGAATTTCAGGAATAGCTCTTTGCATTCTCTTCAAGAGTCTTGACCTGTTGTTCGTATGCCTGTCCCTCTCGACGCTGGGTCAACAAACTGCAAAGCCCAAGGACGGAGGGTGCTCCGTATGAGAGCCATTTTCTTGAGCTGCTCGCTCGAGAGGCTGGCGATGACTGCGAAGGGCGTCATTTTGGAGGCTGGTGCGGGAGGGATACGCTGGCCCTGACAGAGTCTCTCCCAACTTCTGCCATGCTGAACATACCGCGACCCGAGGCGACAAGGACGCGATCGCGTCGAGGATGATGCGAGGGTGATGTCGAGGACAAAATAAACAGGCATCACGTTGGGCGCGAATATTCTCATATCTGCGCCCAAGCATTCACCCCGCCTTGCCTCTTGCTGCCCATTCATGACGCTTAGAGTGGTGTTGCACAACTTCCCGATGTGACACGAGCACACGTGACCTCCAGACGACAGCTGTGTTTGCCCGGCACCACGTCCACAGGGCCAAAAGAGTCTAGACTCGAAGCCCGGTTATTCCCCTGACTCCCCCAGCTGCACGCTGTCTGCCTGTCCACCGCCACCGAAAGCGGCCGAGAAACGGCCCTCGGATGCCGCCCCTTTGTGCCCACTCGCCCAACTATAGCACCTGTCCTAACCCGGTTTGGAGAGCTTCAAGCCGCCCGAGGCCGTGGTCGCGCAACTGACGATCGACGTCATCGGGGGCCGCCCGTCTGCCAAGGCGGTAACGCACCTCTTGACGGCGGCAAAGGGCGGGACAAGAGCCCCGGTGCGACGGTCCTTGGCAGGGTCCGATGACGGTTCTTGGCTCGGGTCGCGAACCGGCGGCACACTGCCAGTGACTCGACTCGAGAGAAGAACAACGATGTGAAAAGAATACAGAGACACGTCTCACGCTCAATCTATATTGGACACAAAGAATGCATCTTCCCCAGATGACGGATCTGGCAGCAACACGCGACATGCGTCCTCCACGCGCTCTCCTGTCTCAGCATCTCTTTCAGCCGCCCTATGGTCATTCCAGCGCCCGGAACGTCCGGAACCACCCAAGGGGGGCCCTTTGCGTGGTAAGTAGGACAGTGACTGGCGGGTTTTCTGCCGCGACATCCGTTCCCACACATGACAGGCCCGATTCTAGTGTACCTCGGTCTCCTCACCCCACGATCCGTCGGTCAACCCAGCCCACCACTCCCGACGTCATCCCAGGCCCTTGGACCAGGCTCGCCGCTCGCCGCTCCCATCGGTTCCCCGGCGGGCGGTTTCGCGCAACGTCTTTCCCATGCGGTGCGTGTCTCACTTTCATTCGTGCCCGCGCTGGTGTCGATCATCGACGGCACACACCTCCAGCTGCGTGAGCTCTTCACTGCTCGGTGCTCCTACGGGCTTTTGAACGAGCTCCGCCGTCCATGATGCCCGCCGGCTGGGGCCAGAAAGCTTTCTTTCATGGGCCTCTCCTCCGTGGATCCACGCGTCGAAGCATCTGACTATCCTCACGGGCCGATTTCAGACCCATCGTATGCTGCCATTCCGTCTGCCCACGCGGAGACCCCGTGGAGGGGCCGCGCCGATGTTTCCGTGCCCCTCGGACGTGAGCTGAAGCCTTGACTAATCCCCGGAGCGTGACCTCGTGGTTTCGGGGTCCCAGAGTGTGCGCCGCATCAGCGCTTGCTTGACGTCACGAGGCTTACGTCCATCCCCGACGATGTATACTTATTTAAGCTCTCGTCCCTTTCAGCCGCGCCCTGCTCGTTCCCAGGGCCAACCTTCTTCCACCCATTCCTCCACTCCTGTACATTGGCATATCGTACATCGTCGTGCTACGCGACCAGCCCATCATGGCGCCCAACTCCTTCACGGTCAACTTTGACCAGTTCAACTCCGGCTCGGAGAAGAGTCGCGGCCAAGGGGCTCGCCGGTCCCTGTCCGGGCTGGACTACTCTCCCCTGCCCCGCGTGACGGGCAGGTCTCTGGTGCTCGCCCTCTTCGTCTCCATGGGGGGTCTCATGTAAGTCATGCCCGGCACCACGGACGTGGAGAAACCTGGGGGCGGCTAACATTTTGCAGCTTCGGCTACGACACGGGCCAGATCTCCGGCTTCCTCGAGATGCCCGACTTCCTCGACCGCTTCGGCCAGACGCAGTCGGACGGCACAAAGGGCTTCAGCACGGTGCGGTCCGGCCTCATCGTGGCGCTGCTCTCCATCGGCACGCTCCTCGGCGCCCTCATCGCCGCGCCCATCGCCGACCGCGTCGGCCGCAAGTACTCCATCTCCTTCTGGAACCTCATCATCTCCGTCGGCTTCGTGATCCAGATCTCGGCGACGTACGACTGGGTGCAGATCATGATGGGCCGCTTCGTCGCGGGCCTCGGCGTCGGCGCCCTCTCCCTGCTCGTGCCCATGTACCAGGCCGAGACGGCGCCGCCCTGGATCCGCGGCGCCATGGTCTGCACGTACCAGCTCTTCATCACGCTCGGCATCTTCCTGGCGGCGTGCTTCAACTACGGCACCGTCACGCATCTGCCCAACAGCTCGGCGTCGTGGCGCATCGTGCTCGGCCTCGGATGGGTCTTCACCCTCATTCTGGGCATCGGCATCCTCTTCTTCCCCGAGACGCCGCGCTACGATTACCGTAGGGGCCGCACCGAGAGGACCCGCGAGACGCTGTGCCGCGTCTACGGCGCCACGCCCAACCACTACTCCATCCACGTCCAGATGGAGGAGATCGAGAGCAAGTTCCGCGCCGAGAAGAAGCTCAAGGGCAACCCCGTGTCCGAGTTCATCGAGATGTTCCGCGCCCCGCGCATGTCGTACCGCATCTTCCTGGGCGTCACCCTGCAGATGTTCCAGCAGCTGAGTACGTATTGCCCAGCACTGCCTCACTTTTTTCCCCGAGCACATTTCGTGCTACGCGTGCTAACTTGACTCTCCCCAGCCGGCGCCAACTACTTCTTCTACTACGGCACCACCATCTTCTCCTCGGTCAGCATCAACAGCTACATCACGCAGATCATCCTCAACACGATCAACTTCCTCACGACCTTCATCGGCCTCTACATCGTCGAGCACTACGGCCGCCGCCGCTCCCTCATCGCCGGCTCCCTGTGGATGTTCGTGTGCTTCCTCATCTTCGCCTCCGTCGGCTCCTTCGCGCTCGACATCGAGACGCCGCAGAACACAAAGTCGGCCGGCATCGCCATGATCGTCATGGCCTCTCTCTTCATCCTCGGCTTCGCCACCACCTGGGGCCCGCAGGTCTGGTCCCTCATCTCGGAGCTGTTCCCGTCGCGCTACCGCGCCAAGGGCATGGCGCTCGCCACGGCCTCCAACTGGCTCTGGAACTTCCTGCTCGCCTTCTTCACGCCCTTCATCACAAAGGCCATCAACTTCAAGTACGGCTACGTCTTCGCGGGCTGCAACCTCGTCGGCGCCGCGCTGGTCTACTTCTTCGTCATCGAGACGCAGGGCCGCACCCTCGAGGAGATCGACACCATGTACCTCGAGCACGTCGACCCGAGGAAGAGCTCGAAATGGGTCCCGCCCACGCCCGAGGAGATGGCCAGGATCAGACGGGAGGCCGGTCTCGATCTGGAGGCCGCCGCCCGGGAGGAGGGCCACAAGACCGGGAGCGAGGAGGCGCTGCAGAGGGACTCGGGCTTCGCGGCCGAGGGGAATGGTGCCGCGGTGCGCAAGGAGGAGAATGCCGGGACGTCGCATCGGGAGCAGATCTGAGAAGGCCGCGATCGGCGTTCACTGTCCTTATTCACTGTATGATATGCACATGACCATGATACATGTATATTTTATGATGGGAAAGTAATCAGAATTATTACACGTTGAGCCATGTTCATGATCAACAAATGAAATACCAGGGATATGGCGGTTGCTATCGACGTCGATTGTCAAGTTTGAGTAGAAGGTAACTTTGCTAGGTCCTACTGCGGCCGAAGCAAGGCGACGGTACAAGCAAACACTGTCTGGGTACCGTCCTGAATACCATTGATCGTTTGACATTCGCTTTGAGACTACTCACGTCCCGTACTCGGATGTCTAGACATTGACCAAGTCTAGTGTCATTACGCCGGCGACTAGCAGGCTGAAGAAGCAGCAACGTCATTCTCATGTTTCTCATGCCAGAAATCTTCCCAGTCAGGGGTTGGTAGAAGTGATATGACATGAAAGTCTCGTGTAAACACATGGATGGGATGGCCATGTTGTCTTGGATATCTGGAGGCTACTTCACGGCTTTTGGCAGGGGAATGTTCTTGCTGAATACAATATGTACCCAGGCGCATGTCTTTGAAGGACTCGGAAACCATCGAAGACTATTGAAAGCCATATAAACCAGGTTGAAATTGATCTCTGATCCGTTTGGCATTGTTTTAGTGCGCGACGTACTTGCTGACACCCAAGTCTCCCAGAGTCAGGTGTCCCGAGTCGTTCTTATCCAGTACATGCAACTCGTGCGTGTAACCGGGTCCCCTATTACCTTTCTATCTAGAAATAACTAGAAATAGACAACCTTCCAAATTTGTATACAATTTTCCGCAGAGACGTTCTGTGACGGCGGCGATGAAATGTAACCAGCTCTCAACTCTCAACTCTTAAGAGGCGAGAGCCAACAGGTGAGGAGGAGCTACGTGCCATCATCGAAACCGCCTCGGCGGCTTCCGAGTGCATTCATCAATCTTCCCATGGACCACAAAAGGAACCTTCCGGCGTGCGGCATCCCACCGTGAAAGGAGACCGGGACTGACGCGTACCGAGGTAGACCGTACAACTCGCCTGTCCCCCAGTCCTGGCATTGGTGCGTGAAGTAACCGCGCAGCGCCATGCGAACTCTAAACCTTGCCGCGCCATCATCTCATCTACTGCCACCGAGCTCTCGGACCCCTTCGCTGCATTTTAAGACCCCATCTTTCCCGGTACCCTCCCCGACGATCAACTGTCGCCCGTTCCGACTCTGGCCACGACCACATCGCGCCCCGAAGTATCTCGCCCCGAGGCACCTCGCTCTCGAGGCATCGCAGCCTCGGACATACCATCACGAGAAGCACCGAACAAAACCCATCGTCCGAGAAGTCCAACCCGATGTCCACCGATCCGCCATGGCGGGCTTCCTGATCCCGCCGGGCTGGCACAAGCCGCCCCGATCGAGCTACGCCCGCGAAGTCGTCGCCATCCTGCTAGGCTTTCACCTCGGAGTCTGCGTCTTCGCGTCCCTCAAGGCCCTCGGCCAGACAAGACGCTGCAGGCGCAGGCTCGGCGGGAAGCTCACGTTGTACATCGTCATGGTGTGGATCTCCTGGGCGTGCGGCATCATTCAGGCGATCGTCAATTACATGTATCTCAAGAACCAGATCGAGCCAAGGTACGCATCGAGGGTTTTGCGTCCGTTCGCGTAGATGGCTGACGTGCTCACGTGTAGTTTCTGGCTTTTCTTCGGCGAAGGTATGTACTGCTGTTTGCGGATCAGCACTGCGTTTAATATCAGAGGCTCCGGCTGACATCCCCGCGCAGTACTCGTATGGGCCGTTCAGGTCAGTCCGACCTCCGGGTACCAAATCGTGACGTGCGTACTGACCTCCCAGATCCAAACCCTAATGCAAATCATGGTTAACCGCATCTCCCTCATCATGTACAATGACAGAAAAGCTTTGCGACTCAAGATCGCCGTGCTCATCATCATCACCATCCTCAACATCGGCGTCATGGTCATCTGGGTCCCCGCGCAGCTCGGCATCAACCGCACGTTCGAGACCGCCAACCAGGTTTGGCACCGCATCGAGAAGAGCATCTTCCTCGTCGTAGATGCAGCGCTCAACGTGTACTTCATCCATCTCGTGCGGTCCGAGCTCATCCAGCCGGGCCTAACCAAGTACAAGTCTCTGTACAGATTCAACCTCGCCATGGTGGCGGTGTCCGTGGCCCTCGATGTCGCCGTCATCGGGGTTGTCTCAGTCCCCGATACCGAAGTGTCAGCTCCCTGGAATCATCTGGCCCGTGACGTACGCTGACTTCCTCCAGATATGTCGAGTTCAGGACTCTCACCTACACGATCAAGCTCTACATCGAGATGACCATTGCAGAATTCATCGCCAGGCTTGTCCGGTCGACCGATGCCAATGCTCGGCAGCATGATACGTACGTTTCCGAGCCCTCGGAAAGCCACCATGACAACCTGGGTTGGGAAGAGCAGCAACCCGTGGAAGTTCCCATATCCAATACGGAATCAGGCGAGCCCGTCCTTTGCATCGAGAGCGACAGAACCCCACGTGCGAGGAGTGGCAGCGTGGTGACAGCGTCAACGTGGAGATGACCAACCATTAAGCCGTCCGCCCGCATACGTCTTGTGACTTGGAAATCAAAGATTGTTTTGAGCAGCATCGAAGCCCAGCCCCTGCCGTGAACGTTGGTGGTTGATGATTGCTTCGCTTGGCGATGAGGCTTGTTCGATCGCATTTCCCCTGGATGTCTGTGGTAGAGATCAGCCCCCCGGGCAGTGCAGTGCTGCAGAACGAACAGAAGACTCCTCGGGGCAGAGCCTTGCTTTATTATTAGTGACGACCGGCGGCTGTGATGCCGACCCTGTTGGATGATTGGAGGAGTGTCGACTGCTGGGATTCAAGGCCGCATGCCAATCACGGAGCGACGATCGCTCCAACGTGCTGTCGTGCGAGCTGCCGACAGGGGTCGGTCAGTGCGATGCATCTCGTACGCGTATGATGACAGCGCGCAGCCCGCCAAGATCGCCATGCCCGTCTGATTAAGCCTTGTACGAGGATTCGGTAGCACCGACTAAAGATAGGTAATAAGGACGACCGGTCCTGGGTCCCCGTTACCGCTATTCCTTGAACTGGTTCTGCTTGCTCACGTTCAGACCCGAAAGTGACGAGGGACGGGATTGTCGCACACGTCGCGGCCTCGACAACACGACAATCGCCATGGCGGATTCGACCTGTTACAACAGACTGGGTCACCAGGATCCTTCGTTGACGCCCTGCTCGACAGATGGCAGTCTGCCACATTGCTGCAATGCCGACTGGCATTGTGCGACCAACGGGCTTTGCGTCCGCCGGGATCCGTTGAACGAAGCCACACCGCACGCCTACGCCATCGCCGGGTGCATAGACGAGAACTGGGACGACGAAGGCTGCGTTGATCATTGCAAAGACAGTAAGTGTCTTGTTAAGACTCGGTGTCGAAATGGCTGACATGGTTGGTGCGCCTGTAGTCGGATTCTTCGTCGAGTCGTGCAACAACTTTCAAGGACAAGGAAGCGGATTCTCATGCGTCGACAGGCTCGGGGAGCTGGATTGCAACTCGAGCCGCGAAATGTTCTTCACGCTTGATCAGGTGCGGCTTGCTCCCTCGCCGTCAGTTTCGGCGAGCGCGTCCTCTTCACAGGCGACAACGACAAGCGGAGCACCGTCGTCGTCGCAAACGACCACGACGAGCGAGACGGCGGACCCGACGAGCGACACGACGGACCCGACGAGCGAGCCAAACGTCAATTCTGAGGGGCCCGAGGTGAATACACTTGCCATCGGCCTAGGCGTGGGACTGGGTATCTGCATTGCCGTGATCGCCGTGGCAGCCTACATGTTCTTCAGGCGACGGAGGAGGGGACGTCACAATGGTGCTCTTTCGCCGGCCGAGACGGGGGCTGAGACAGCTCCTTTCCACATCGTCAGCAGCCCCAGTCCCGCGGCCAGCGAACAAAAGCAGAGTGAGGGGCCGACCCCCGAAGGACACACATACAAGCAGGATCATCGCGGGGATGGCGTGTACGAGTTGGGACCGACTGTGTATGAGGCTCCTGGAGACACAGGGCCGGGTGGCGAACACAGATACGGGTGACGAGCGCACTTGCGCACCAGAAAAGCTGCTCTCATGACGAGTTGCTGTAGATCGTACGCAATACAAGCACAGCGCAGTGCTTGCCACCAGTGAGTAACGGTTGCTTGGCGACATTCGGCGATAGGCAGTCGTGGTGGAGGATTTTCGGAGGCCTTCCGTCCCGAGGATTGGCAGTGCAGCGTGTGCTGACAGCTGACAATGCGCAGCGGAAGCGTGCCAATCATTCCATCAGCCCGCCTTCGTGCGATCGCATTCCTCGTCCGACCGTCTGCTGGTGTTGGTCTTGTCAAGCTCGGACGAACCGCCTTGGCACCCCCCTGTCCAACCCGGAGATGCGATCTCAGAAGCCCAAGACAGGCCAATGAAACCGGGCGGTTGGCATTCCCCTGGGGTGTCTTGGCGGTCTTGGTAGTCGCTGGGTATTGGACGTGGTGAGGGCCCAGGGGAAATTGGCCCCTTGCTATTTTCCAGCGAGATTTCTTTTGGTCAAACCGTGCCCCCTGGGCGCAGGAACAAGAGGTCGGGCGAGGTGAGGTAATAACGGGAGATGGAGTGCGATGGATGAGCGTACAGACAATCGGTGTGTCAGATGATGTCCGTCGGCAGGCATAATACAGGATGTACACGGGAGAGGCTGTGGAATGCTGTGATGGATGGCAAGATGGGAAAGGGAGGCATGGGGAAAAGAGGGACCGCTCTTGGTGTTTGGGTCCGGTCCCTTCCCAAACTTTAATCGCGAGATGGCGCCTTCCCCGAGTTGCAGTTGCAGAGGAAACTGCTACCTACCTTAGGAAGTAGGAAGCAACAGGAAGGGGCGAAGCGGAAGAAAGAAGTTGAGAAGGTACCAGCTGTTGCTTCCTTCCCTTGCTTCCCTGACCCGTCGCTGACTTGGTGCCCTGGGAGCTTGGCCGAGCAGAGGCAAGCGCGGCGGAGCATCTTGGCGCATGCCCATTTCAAAGTCGGCTCTCTTGGTCTCTTCGTGTTGGCGCCCCTGCGAGAGTCTTGGAGTCTTGGATCTCTTGGCCTCCAGTCTCGTCTTGTCTTTTCCCCATACCTGATGATTTGTTTTCGGTCACCGAGCGGCATGACCCCTGCTTGACTTGAGCCCTTTTGGCCGCCACCTCGCCCACCCTTCCCTTCTTTTGACGTCGCCTCATTCTTCCTTCATGTCTGCTTGACCGTGAATAGCATCATCTTTTTCTTCACTTTCCACACACGACGCCGGAGATCACTCGTTCGCTCCGCCGCTCGCTATCAGCCACTGTCACTATTCTTGCGCGACTTTTCCCCTGCCTCTTCTATCCATAATCGACCTTTCTTCGCCCACTAATCAACCCATTGATCATGTACTCCAACATGAAGAACGCTGCCATCCTCCTGGCCTTTGCCGCCGCTTCCAACGCGCAGACCTGGTCTGACTGCAACCCCGTCGAGGGCGACAGTAAGAAATCGACACAGCCACCAATCAGGCGCATCATCATCTAACCACCTCGCAGAGTGCGACCCCAACCCCGCCGTCGGCACCGAGGAGTCTCTCGACTTCCAGAAGCTGTCCAAGATCTCCGACATCGAGGGTGTCTTCACCGTCGATGGCGGCATCAAGTACGATGAGAACTGGGACCAGCTCTCCTTCGACCCCGAGACGGGCATGAAGATGAGCATCAACGAGGAGAAGCACGCGCCCACCCTCTACTCCAAGAACTACATCTTCTTCGGCCACGTCGAGGTCGAGCTCCGCGCCGCCCCCGGCGCCGGAATCATCACCAGCATTGTTCTCCAGTCCGACTCCCTCGACGAGATCGACTGGGAGTTCGTCGGCAACGACCAGTCCCACGTCCAGACCAACTTCTTCCACAAGGGCATCGAGGACTACGGCTACGGCGAGGAGCACGAGATCGCCACCAACCCCATGGAGAACTTCCACACCTACGCCATCGACTGGACCCCCGAGGCCATGGTCTTCTCCATCGACGGCCAGGTCGTCCGCGAGGCCTTCCCCGACACGGGCGTCTTCCCCCAGACCCCCTGCCAGCTCCGCATCGGCACCTGGGTCGGTGGCAAGGGCGACGAGGAGAAGCAGGCCGGCACCATCGAGTGGGCTGGCGGCATGGCCCAGTGGGACAAGGCCCCCTTCGACGCCTACTACCGCCGCATTCAGATCGTCGACTACGCCGGCGGCTACGAGGGCGCCAAGCAGTACGAGTACTCCAACACCAACGGCACCTGGGAGAGCATCCGCGTCGTCGGCGGCAAGCAGGTCGGCTTCCCCGACTCGGACTTCCCTCCCGTCAACAACCACGAGATGGCCGAGGAGAGCTCCACCAGCGCCAGCCCCAGCACCTCCGCCACCGTCACCCCCTCGCTCGCCTCTTCCGCCGCCAGCGTCGTCTCCTCGGTCCTTGCCGAGGTCAGCTCTGCTGTGAGTCTAGCCGAGGCGAGAGCCATACTATCAACGTCTATGCTAATTCTTGATCAGGTTTCCTCCGCCGCCGCTGAAGAGTCCAGCTCCGCCATCGAGTCCTCTTCCGTCTACAGCGAGTCTCTGACCACCACCACCACCACCTCGGCCTCCGTCTCGACCGTCGCCAGCTCCACCCCCTCGCCCACCTCTGACGGCGCCGAGGCCGAGGAGTCCGGTGACGCCGAGGCTGGCGCCTCCACCCTCCAGAAGAGCGGCCTCGCCCTCGGTGTCGCCGCCCTCTTCGCCATCATGATGTAAATCCCGTGAGGAAAGACGGACCTTTGTGCCTTTTCTTACTATTACCCACGTCGTCATGTTGAACTGCATTCGGGGCGGGATGAGATACCTACATACTGGGGCCGAGGCGGCCTGGACAAGGGACAGAGTCGTTTGGTTCCCATACATTTTCTGTATATGCTTGGAAAATAGAGGACGTTTCGCGCATGTTTGTTAGAATGATGAGATGATTATACTTCAGTCATGTTGTTGAAGTTGAGTGCAAGCCACCCGCTTTCTAGTGCCGTGCGCCAATCATTCTGCCGGTTGGCGTATCACGACCGACGTCTGGCATTACACATGTCGAAGCTGAGGCCGACATGTACGACTCGAAGCCCAGCAGGAGAAATCATATCTACGGCGCATGAACTTGATCATAACCCGGGCTTCCCCACGTCTGGAGCTGGCATAACTCGCCAAGTCACCCCGCCAAGTCACCCCCTCGTAACATTCACCAAGTCACCCTTAGTAACAGTAGATGTGGGAATAAGCGTGCAAAATATAGCGATTCCATTCCCGCGCGCTCATGGGTATCAAACTCTGATCATCATCAATAATACATGCTTCCAGTGGAACCCCAACATTACCTCTTCTCTTCTCTTCTCTCCCCTCTTCCCGTCGCGGCGCCGCGGGAACTTCTTCCACGGAAGTCGCCACGACCAGGAAAAAGTCCCGGCATCTCATGTTTGCCCGGTACTAGTCCCCTCCCCGTTTCCTATCCCATTCTCACAAACGGCCGCTGGCATTTTCTCATCGTCCCCCGAACCCGCGCAATGCATCGAAGGAGGAAGGTATGTAAAGGACAAGAAAAGAACAAAAGAAAAAAGGGCGAGAGGCGTTAAATCACCCCCCTAGAGCGAGGCAAAGAGGCAGAGAAGCAGGGAGAGACGCGTGTGACGTCCTCATGCCCTGATGGTGACGTCCCCCTCGGCCTCGCCATCGCTCAGCTCCCCAGCGGCAGCGCGCCTCGCGAGCCCGCGCTCCGCGTAGATCTCCTCCCGCCTCGCCTCGGCCTGCTGCAGACCATCGACGTACGTGCGGAACTTGACAATCTCCCTCAGTAGATACGCCGACTTGCGCTCCCAGTTCGCCATGGCGCGGTTGGCGTTTGCGCCGCGCGGCGTGAAGGCGAGCAGCATGGGCGACCTGAGCTGGTTGTGCGCCGTGAGCTCCCCCTCGATGCCGCGCACGTACGCGATGAGGGTAGCGAGCTGCTCGCGCTCCGGCAGCGTCGAGGGCCGCATGCTCTGCGTCGGCGGCGCCCAGTCCGATATGTGGATGCGGTCGCCGGGGAGCTTGCCGCGCGTCGCGCCGCTGCCGTACGGCCCGCTGCTGCTGCCGAGGGCGTAGTCGAACGACGACGAGCGGAAGCTGCGGCTGCTCTGCATGCTGGCGCGGCCCTGCGACGCGGGCGGCGGGTGCGCGCTCGCCGTGCTGCTGCCGGGCCGCGAGGTGCGGCCGTTCGGCAGGCTGCCGGACGTCGACTCGTTGATGGCGCTGACCAGCGCGTTGTTGATGCAGGCGTCGCTCCAGCCGTACTCGATGTTGCTAATGCCGCCGACCAGGGGATGCGTGCTGAGCCTCGCGCTCCAGTAGTTGGCCGTCGTCACGAACTCCTTGGTGATCTCGGGCGTTCCGACCTGGAACAGGTGCACCGCGCCCGTCGGGAGGCTGAGGGCCCAGACGTGCGGACGCGCCCTCGAGTATCCGGGTGACGGCAGCGCCGAGGCAAGCGTCTGTCGCAGGTTGAAGGTGCCGAGGTTCGTCGCGTTGTCCTGCCAGTTGCCGCCTCCGACGAGCACGGGTGACTTCTTGGCGTTGCGTGCCGCCTTGCTCTTACGCCCGAGGGACTTGTTCGCGGAGAAGGAGAACAGGCTCATCTGGCCCTTTTGCACGACCGCGAAAACCTCGTGCCAGTTCCGGTCCTTTGCCTTCCTGTCGACGCCGTCGAGGTGGTGCTTGTGCGTCACCATTCCCTCCTTTATCCACGGAGGACCCGCGAGCTCCAGTGACTCGTCTTCCAGCAAAGGGACATGGCCCTCGTCACTCATGATCGAGGGTGCCGCGCCAAAGGCCGAAGCGTCGTCGCGCGTAATGGCTTGGCTCAGGGCATTGGCGAAGCCGATGGACTGCTGGAAGTCACCGCCGGCGAGCGGTTTGCCGAATGAGTCCATGGACATGGACGTCTGGGTCCTACCCAGCGAGTACCTGCTCCATGCCGCAGAGGACGGCGCCGGGCTCCAGAGGGAGTTGTTATCATCGAAACTGGTCCGGGATGACGAGAATCCATTATTGAGACGGGGGCGTGATCGGCTCTTGGACACGAACCGGTTGCCACCTGCACGGTTCGGGTCAGCGACCCGGCCACGAATCGACGACTGGCTCTCCGAGGGCGCCTTGCTCAAAACGCTAGGCGTCCGTTTCAGCATGCCCATGACGGAGAGGCCCTGGGGCGCAGGGCCGAGGCTTCGGGATGGCTCAGCACCAAACAGGGGGAGGCGCTCGTCTCGGATAGATGTGTAGATGTCCTTCAGCACGATCTCGACCTGCATTTCCCATGCACGCATGGTGCCTTCAAATGGCGCCTTGACCAGGGGCCCGCAGTCGTCGCTGGGGAGTCCCTCAACGCGATCAGTGCTCGCCTCGCGCTTCGGCGCGGGCTTGAAGGAGAATCGACGTGACCGGTCATCAACGGAGGGCCTGACGTCTTCCGAAGACAGCAGGCCGTTCTTCTCCGGTAGAATGCTCGGTCGGTTGAAGGCATCCGGCGCCGCGTCGGCCACGGCCTGCTGGATCGTCGTCATGGTGTTCTTGATGAATTGACTGCGCGTCATCTTCTGCTCGATATCGGCAACATGAAGATCGGTGTTGAGCAGCATGATGGAGTAGCAAATCGTGTGGATCACGTCTGTCTGAGGTTAGTACTTGCCACAAGAAAGGAACGAGTCTCTGACTTACCAGATGCCTTGAAGCCATGGCCGGGATTGCAATCGCACCACCTCCGGGAGAATGCCACCAGGATGCGATCTACCTGCTGCGTCTCGCCCTTGAAGACCAGCCGCTCACAGACCTGTCGGAGGGACTGGACGACACTCTTGCCGCTGAAGTCGTAGAGCTCCATGTAGGCCTGCAGGGTACGCTGCCTGACGAGACCCTCCTCGCCCATCCAAGCAGCGGCCTTCTCCTTCTGGATGAAGTCTTCGTTCCCGTCGAAGATCCGCTGCGCCTTTTGCCGGTCATCGTCCGTGGGATCGCCGACGACAAACTCCGGCTCGTCGAGCGGCTTCGCCCCGAGCGTCTTGGAGCTGTCCTCGACCATGACGCTGGGAGTCTGCACCGCCGACTTATAATCGGTGCCCGTCGACTCGGAAACGATGCTTGCCGTCCGCGTCGTGCCCTCAATCGGTAGGACCAACGTTGTCCTCTTCGGGTCTGTTTCCAGGTCCTCGGCCTCAACCGCAGCCTCGGCAGTGTCTGTCACCAGCTGGGAGCGCTCCGTGCTCGCTTCGCGGGACCGCGAGGGAACTGCCAGAGATCCCTTGCTCGGCTTGCGCGGCCGGTCCTTGGAACCATCTCCATCAGCATCATTATCATCAGATCCTTCCAGGTTCAGGAACGAATCATTCTTCTTTCCACTCGCCCGCGGGACCTCGGGAGGCGGCCTGGTCGGTGTATTATTTCTATTATTTCTTTCGTCTGTGTCGTCCTCCTCAATCTCAGCCTTAACTTCACGAATCTTCGCGTTCGGGCTCGGCTCATAGTCGGGCGAGAAGGATCGCTTGTACTCGTGGGCGTCGTCGTCGTCGGCGGGCTTCATCGGGGTCTCGTACTGAGCGGCAGCGGTGCTCTTCTGCGGCGTCGCGGGCATCGAGGACCCGTTCTTGAGATATGGGCTCATAACCTTGCGAAGGCTGCTGATGGGGCTCGGTTCGGCTTTGGCACCGAGTTTCTCCATGCCAGGCGGGATCTGGAACTGGGCTGCCGCGGGGGGCATGGGCGGTTCATTGCTCGGGGTTGGGACAGGTGGCACGTCCTCGGCGATGGACTTTTTCCTCCGGCGGAAGAAAGATGATGGCTTCTTCTGCAGGACATTCCCATGGTGTGAATGGGACGAGGAAGTGTCCCGGGACGGGGGCGTCGATTGGGATTTGGCCTGACTCGCCCGATCATCAGGCTCCACAGAGTTGGTCGGTGCGGCTACAGAGGGGTTCCTGGCGTCCAGATTGCCACTCGATGCGTTGTTACTCCTCGATAGGCCGCCGCCGAAGACCCGTCTGAAGAAGCCCGGGCGCTCTTTTGGCTGTGACGCGGCTTGTGTCGGGGGCTGCACGGACTCTTTCGTCTTCTCGTAGCCGACGTGCGGCGCGGGAGCCGAGTCCTGCGCAAACGGCGAGCCCTTCGACGGCGTACTCTCCTTGCCCATGGCGTTCTTGGAGTCGCCCCTGCGGCTGGCGGGTGTTGTCTTGAGCGAACGGGAGGACCGTTTGTGGTCGAGCACGGCCTCGCGGGTCTCGGGTTCGGGAGGAGGAATGAGGGGAAGTACCGCCGGTGCGGTCTGGGTGGTCATGGGCGGGAGACGTCGCGGGCCGCCGGGAATGGTCGGCGTAGGGGCAGCGTCGTAGTCGTCGAGGAAGGTGTTGGAAAAGTCGATCTGGAAGCCGCCCGTCGTGGCCGTTGGCTGCGAGGCGGAATGGGGTATGTTCGGTCTCTGGACGCCCTGGTCGAAGCTGGACGAACGGCCGCCGAAGCCGTGGGCCCAACGCTGGCTGCCCAAGACCTGGACGTAGCCGGCGTCGATGCTGTTTGTGCTGCTGCTCTTGCTCCCCTTGCCGCCGCGGGAGTGCAGCGGGCGGGAGGGGCCATTGGCGGCCCGGACAGATTCGCGCATGCTGTTGATGCGGCCGAGGTTGGGCTGGAAGTTGGAGCTGCTGTTGCTCCTCCGGCCGCGGGAGGGCTGGCTGGAGTATCGGCTCGAGTCGTCGGCGACGTCGTAGTCGGAGCTGTAGGAGTAGCCGTGGGCGTGGCCGTTGGCACGTCTCTCCTGGCGGGCAATGGCACGAGACAGACCGTCGCCCTCGATGTCGTAGGGCACGGCGGCCTGGGAGGAGGACTCGTCAAACATGTTGGACCTCGCGGGGGCCCCGAAGTCGCCGGGCGCGGAGGAGCCCATGGAGAACTGGTCGAGGGACATGAGCATGTTGGCCATTAGCGAGTCCCGTGTAACGTTCCGGGCGGGTAGGGACAGGTCGTGGGAGTCCCTGGGGCGTGCGTGTCCGGGAACGTCGTTCTCCTTGTTGGACATGTCTGCGTCGACGGGCGTGGCGGCGTCTAAAAAGGAGTCCTGGGCATTGTGGGTGGAGGAGGAAACGGCAAGCGCCCGGGCTGCGGGTGTCTTTGCGCTGGCGCCCTGGGACGTGGGCACCGGCAGCGGCGGCGGCTTGCTTTTGCTCGGGGGCGTGACGGGGACGGCGATGTCGCGGGACCTGTGTGACGTGCTCGGGGGCGTGGTGTCGATGTTGAGGTCAGGACGGCGGCGGCGACGCTGGCTCAGGGTGTCGGTGGAAGCCATGATCAGGGCCAAAGGTTCTGCTTCATTTCACGGCCCGCAGCGGGAGTGGTGCAGGGATAGGGGGGAGAGCCCTGCGTTTGCGCGGGTCGAGATGACGATGGGCAGGAATGTCGCGGTCTCTGTCTCGCCGTGGGCGTGGGCGTCGAGTTGTGCGACGGCTGGGTGGTGGTGGGTGTTGTGTCCCGTGGATGTGTTGTACTCGGACTACGTGGGAGGAGCGTTTGTGTCCAGCACCAGATCAGATGTGTCAGTCAAGAATTGTGGGAGGGAATGCCAAGTCGAGTCAATTGACCATCCACTCCTTTCTTTCTCTGCTCAGCTCGCTGAAAAGGCGACTTTGTGGCGTTGACGGGGGTCCGCGAGCCTAAGTCGAGGAGGGAGCGGGATGAAGAAGAGATCTCCCAGTCGAGGGCAATTGCTGCAGAGGCAGAGACCAACGAAAGGGCGTCAAAGAAGCGAAGGAAGGAACGAGAGGACGAATCCACCGCTGGGGAGGATGCTTTGTGCTGTGCCTGATGTGTTGTTCAGTCCTCGTCCGTGTCTGGGACCGGGGATGGTGAGAATCAAAGGCAACGAGATTGAGGATTGGGGATGGGCTCTTGCCCAAAAGTGAGTCTGTGGGCCACGCCAGAAGCTGGTCCCCACTGGCAGCCTGCAAAAGAGCCAATAAGTGTGTCCCAGGCCGAGCTACAGCACCGCACTAGCGAACGCCTGCCGGAGCTCTCAGGCGGTGCCTGCAGCGGGCTGTAGGGGGCTCGTCCCTGAAACTGCCCTGTGAGGTGCAGGTGGGCAGGTGGGCAGGAGATTAGGTCAGCTCTCTCGAGTGAACCCAGCTGGAACGCAAAGGCGAGGCACAGCTCAAGGAAGGAACTCGACAACCACTGCATCGACTCCCATTCACAATCATCATCAGAGGTCAAACTTGAAGTGGCCCAACCCACCGAGACACCAGATCATCAACGGCGGTCAATCCACCCCAGGATCATCCTGCCTCTCGAAACATTACAGTCCAGCACTCTGATCCAGCAGGGGTCCTCCCCCCTCTCCCTTTCCGCCTACCGAATCGGGGACCTGCTGCAATGGAGCCTCTCGCTGCAAGGGACAACGGACCCCGGCCGACAGCGCTGCCACGTTCGACCGTTGCCGCTTCCAGGCACACCCCAGATGCAGTCGTCAGGGGTAAGCTCGGTGCATCACCTCTTTCAGGCACGGAGACTCGAGTCGCACAACAGGACGGCATCGAAGACGGGGCAGTGAAGATGTCGACGGCTGGGGAACACCATACACATGCGCGATTGGAGACGTTTCTGGACCGCGGAGTTGGGCGCCCTTTGTCTGCTGCGGGTTCCCGCCCACGAAATGAACGATGCTACGGGATCGCGCTGCTTGTCTCTCGTCTGGCCATACGCACGTTCCTCCTCTTCCCACCTTCTTGGCCGGGCTGCCCCTGAATCGACGCGGGGTCTGTGCGAAGCACATGTCTGTCTTGGCTTCTAGCCCGCGTCCTCTTCTTGTCACCGTTTCTCTGCATCATGCCGCACCGCTGTCATTTCCATCACTGGCCTTGGCTGGGTGCCAAACTGGGCATCGACTGTTGACGTGTCACGAGAAAGATGCCCGACTGACAACACATTGGGAGAAGCCTCGTCGAGTCGTCCGTCACCCTCGGGGACTTCACAGTCGCATCACCGTCCTGTCGGGCCAGACAGGGATATGATCCTAGCAGAGTCACATCGACACGAGCTCTCGGCGCGCGGAATGGGCTCCGCCCGGCGGTTGCGAGAACCGTGATATTAAAAGCATCCATTTCCCCCCTTTCTTCTCGCCCGGTCGAGCTGCATGCACGACGCAGTTGCGGCGAAATGCACGCATGCAGGGCGACACACTGACCAGTCGTTCCTGGACCCGACCAGCTGTCGGTCACGGTTTACTCGTGTCGGTTGAGGACGGCGCCCGAGTCATCATTGTCGCAGTGATTGACGTTCGAGTTGTTCGGATGAGACATGGCCAGATTGGCCACGGATCGCCTCGAAAGCGCCCGCCGCCGGTGATGGAACCGCGCCGGAGCCTCCCCCGCTTCATGTACGGGCGAACCAGTCTCACGTTCGGTTGTACAGGCTTGAGGCTCTACATCGGCGCGTAGTCGGGACTTCAGTCGTTCACTGCACCTGGATGGATGCACATCTTCGTAGTGAGGTCTACACCAAGTCATGATCACTTGGCTGATCAGCATCTAGACGCGACCTTGACCGCAGGACTCGTAGCCACGCGTAGCTGAATATCCTAGGAGCTGGAGTGAACATGTCTTTCGGACGACTGTCTCAAAAGGACGACGCATGGCCAGGATGATCCTCGCGGCTCCTGGAATGACGGTGCCCTCTTGTTCGACCATCGGAGATTGGAGACTGAAGCAATCAATGAGAAACGAAGAGCTGCGGCCTGTACACGGACAGCGTCTGCACAAGAGCTGACCGAGGCACGATGTCCAGCCTCTACAGCTCGATTCCGCGATGTGATCTTGGGGGAAACGGGTCGATGAATTTCGCTGATCTGGAGTTTGCGAGGGATTGCCAGGCAGCCAGACAAGCCAGAGAGTCCAGTCCGAATCGAAAACCCACCCTTGGCGCCAATTTTGCTGTGCCTGGCTGGGACATTTTGATCCGGTCCGCCTGGGTCCTCGGTTAATGCTCGACAGGACACCCCGACTTGCTGTCTGCTTCATGACAATCGACAGCAATCGCGGCTAAGTACACTCAGGGACGCATGAGCCATGTCGACACCGTTCTGGGGCGAGAAGACCTCTTACTTGAAGTACGTGGTGTCTGCCGTGAGATGACCGCACCGCTGACAAATCCCATAGTTTTTGTGAAGAGGTATTTCCATTCGCATGTGATCGGACACGTATCACATATTCTGATGCTCTCGCCAGGATTACCTCGTTACGCGCTATGTTGCTGAGTTCATCAATACCTTGAGCAGCCTCATCTTCGGTCAGTCGCCTGACCTGTTGCCATTGAGCTTTGTGCCATTGGACTTGGCCCTACTGAAGCTCGCGCTGTTGGACATTGCTCACACAACGGCCACATAGTCGTCTACGGCACCTATGGCCTCCTCACGACGCCCAAGGTGACGGGCCCCCGCCTCGTGTCCTACTGCGGCCTCATGGGCGTGGGCCTCTGCTCCGCCGGCTACCACATGACCCTGAAATACCACACGCAGATGTGTACGTCGTCGCTGCCTCCTCCCCAGCTGCAAGCCCGACTGACACGTCGACAGCGGACGAGCTGTCCATGCACCTCCTGACGACGCCGCTCATCTACCGCCTCCTCACGTACCGCAGCAGCCCGCAGCACACGCGGCTCGTCGGCGCCGTGCTGGCCGTGCTCTTCACCGTCGTCATGGTCACGCACATGGTCATGGACGAGTTCCTGCTTCACGCGACGACGTTCGGCATGGGCGTGTACATCATCGCCACGCGCTCGATCAAGCTGATCCCGCTCAGGGTCACGGACGCGGCGATGAGCAGGGCGCTGCGGAACGTCTCGAGGCTGGGCCTGGGTATGATGACGATGTCCGCTTGACAAGATCTGGCTCGGAGACTAACGAGGGGATACAGTGTGCTTCGGCTGCGGATACGTCCTGTGGCTCATTGATGAGTTTGCGTGCCGTTACCTGACGGGTGCTAGGCGCGTCGTCGGGCTGCCGCTGGCTTTCACGCTGGAGCTACATGGATGGTAGGTCGCCTGTTGCCGTGTGAAGTGTATGTTGAGACTGACAAATGATAGGTGGCACTGCCTCACGGCCATCGGAGGCTACATCGCCGTGGCAATCGTGGACCTCATCACGTCGGATGAGCCGATCAGCGACCCTGTCGACAGCATGGCGTGGCCGGTACCCATGGGGACGCGGCTGGTGTCTCGCTCTTTTCTCAAGGTCAAGGAGGCGTAGGGTTGGAGGGGGCAGCACGCCGCGTCCGTGCCAGTGACATGGCAAAAGGCGTTGTGCGTCACGACCAGCCGCATTGGACATGTGTGTTCAATAGGAGACGGGATAGGATGGAAGTCATCAAGTACACGGAGACTATCGCGGCTACTTTATACACAGGACGGCGCCCATCAGGGGAACACGGGCACCATGCCACTAAGCGCACTGGTGGCCGGCATTCGAGATCAGGATCCCGATTTCTCGACCCGAATCATCCTCGGCTCCGAGCTTCTCGAAGAGGAGCCGGTTGGTGGTGGGAGCCCGGTCTCGTCGGATACCTTACCCATGGCGAGCGCAGGCTAGGCGCTGAACGTTGATGCCGGGGTGAAGATTGGGCCCCGCCGTCGTGAGGGCAGAGTAGCTTAAACAAACGGAAGCCGTCAACGTTTTTTGTCATTCGTCAATGACGAGCAGGGCCGGTGATTCGGGGTGGCAATTGAAGCCGGGCCGGAGTCTCGGTCTCTGCTTGTTGACCGCTCCCGAACGCATGTTTCCACAACGAGGTGATCCCGATGGCGGGAGCGGCCTCGTGAAGAAAATGATTTGTCATCAGATGAACAAAAAATACGAGAACATCACGACACTAGGGAATATCAATCCTGCCAGGCGGCTGGAAGACTGTGATTGACGTCCACAGAGCGACTCGTCAGCTGGACCCTTGGTATCCCGGGCAAAAATGGAAAAAATTGAATTCTCTCTGACGGGGAATTGAACCCCGGTCTCCAGCGTGACAAGCTGGCATACTGACCACTATACGATCAAAGAAGATGCTGATTGCGCCAATGGCGAATCGTTGAAGATGTAGCCCGAAAATAACACTCATGTTGCCCTGTCGCCAACCCATCGCACATCTCAACCTCATGAATCAAATCATCATGCATTGTATCATCTCGCTATGTAATTTCAAGCAAACCAATAATGTCCACCACGTGCGCGCCATGTCTAGGTCTAATATCCTCTCGCTCTAAAAATCAAGCACCATCATCTACCTTGGCCTTCTCGCGCACCGGGAGCGACACGTTCTCCCGTCCCGTCGCCTTCTCCGGCCTCGGGTCCGCCCCGTTCTCCGTAGGCGTCGCCTCGCCCTCCTCCTGTTCCCTGCCCCTCCCCCTCCTCGCCTCCTCCTCGCTCCCCCTCTTCCTGAACGCCTTCTCGACCCTGCCCTTCTCAAACTCCCTCACCGGCGCCCTGCCCTCCTGCGTCTCCCCCATGTCCTCCCCGTAGCTGCTCCCCTTCTCCTCCCGCCGCGCCTCCTCCTCGTCCAGGTACTGCCCGACCGTGATCCCGGGCGCCATCTCCGTCGCGTCGCTCACGGTCCCCACGTCCCGCCTCGTGCCCGCCCGCGAGTCCCGCCGGTCCCAGTGCCGCATCGCCACGACGGCGGCCTGGTACTCGACCGCCACGCTGTCCGGCGGGCCGAACGGCGGCGGCTTGTCCCACGCGTGCTTCTCGCCGAGCACGACGCGCGTCGTCACCGTGCGGCCGGCCTCCTTCAGGCGCTCGGAGAACTTGAGACCCTCGTTCAGCAGCATGTCGCGCTCGCAGAGACATAGGTGCACGGGCGGGAGGTTCGCGAGCATGGCGTCGGGCATGAGGCCCGGGGAGAGGCGGGGGTCGTCGCGGCCCGCGCGCGGGATGGCGGGGTACAGGTAGCTCGCGTCGAAGAGGTTCGTCATCGAGGGAGCGAGGGTCTCGTCCGGGTGGGAGGAGAGCTGGCGCTTCACGGCGCGCGGGATCGTCCAGTCGAGCAGTGGGTAGAAGAGGGCCAGGCCAGAGATGGAGGGCGCGGGGGAGGGGAGCGTGTAGTTCCAACGGCCCGGGTCCTGGAGCACGACCCAGGACGCGAGGGCGAGGGTGCCGCCGGCGGAGAAGCCGGACAGGAAGAGGCGGTCCGGGTCGATGTGGAAGTCGTCGGCGCGCGCGACGATCTGCAGGATCGCGTCGACGCAGTCCTCGACGGGCGTCGGGTACGGGTAGCCTGGCGCGAGGCGGTAGTTGACGGAGAAGACGACGGCGTGGTGCGATTCCATGACGGCGGCCGCCCAGCGCGCGTCGTCGGTGCCGTTGCCGAGGACGAAGCCGCCGCCGTGGAAGTTGATGAGGGCCATGCGCTTGGGCCGGGGCTCGCCGGACCGCGACCGGGCGTCCTCCCACGCCTTGGTCGCGCCCGCGAGGGCCTCGTCGCCGTTCTCCGGCTGCGGGAGGTGTCGGGATGAAGTCGTCCGCGATAATTGCCTAAACAGCTGCTTGGACGCTTCCCGTGACGGTTGTCTCGAGAGTTGGCGGAGTAGTTGTCGTGATGACTGCCGCGAGGGCTGCCGTGAGGTTTGTCGTGATATCTGCCTCGAGATCTGGCGGGACACGGGTTCTGATGATTCCATCCCCTCCTCGTCCTCCTCCGTCAGCTCATCCCCCTTGAGCATCTCATCCTCGCTCTCCTGGATGGCCGTCTGGGGCGCCGTGTCGGACGCTGCGTTGGGCTCCCACACATCCACGCGGATGACCCCCTTGTCCTTCCACTCCTCCGACAGCGTCGAGTCCAGCATGAGCGTCTGCGTCGGTGCCGGCGGCGCCGGAGCGGCACGGTTCCCCAGGGCAAAGGCAAACGACGCACCCGACCGCAGGGCCATGGCGTTCGCGGTCAGGCGCCATCGCGCAATCTCCTCGAGGGGGTTCGCGTACTCATCGTCAAAGGGGTTCCCGCGGTGCGAGTGACGGGAGCGGGAGCCTCCGCTGGAGCCGGGGAGCTTGGCTGCCAGACGGGAGCGGCGGGAGCCCGACGAAGACGTCGACCCCGGCGTGACGGGGCTGCGATGCATGGCGCGAGGCCAGTCGGGGGGAAAGGCTGCAGGGCCGGACGGCGTGACGGGGCGCGGGACGGTTCGTGAAGGTACCGTCTGCGACCCGTGACCGGCACAAGACAAGGGGGCAGGGTGACAGCCGGGACGCCCGGGAGTAGGGGTCGGAAGGGACGGTATGCGGGGGGAAAAGAAATGATAGGAGGCCCAAATGTCACCGACGGTGTGAAGCACGAGCAAAAGGGGCCTCGGGATTCGTGGAGGACAGGGTTGGTGCGGCTCAGTGCGGTGGTGAAGGGAATGGATTACACAACTGGTGGCTCGAGGAGGACAGGACACGGGGTAAGCAGATCACGCGGGCCACAAGTGCAAGCTCGAGTCCAGCATCCGCCGTCGGCTCCGACCGTGACTGTGTATCAGCAGGCAGAGATGGGTTCGGACGCCTGAGTCTGTGCCAAGGGTTGCAACCAAGAGCGTGACAGGCGGCTCTGTGTGGTCGAGGTCGAGGCCGTAGATTGGACGATGACAAAGCGGGCGATTGGAGGTACTCTCGACTTTCGAGAAGACGTTCGGCTTCGCTCTGGCTTTCTGGTGTAGTGTACGGCGTGTAGTAGCTTCGCCGAAGATGCCGATAGTCGGTGTGTGTGACGTCCTTGCTGGTCTAGAGTGAGACAAGGTATATGGATGGTTGATATGTGGTTGGTGGCGAGAGCTGCCCCTGGCGTTTGTCGCAATTGTGTGCGAATGGCGGGGGGAAAGGTACAGTTGAATAGTATGTTTGGTCTATCGAGGGGAAGAGCAAGAAGCAAAGATGTCTGCCAGCAACCAAAATTTGCAGTGCGACAAGGAGGCGGAGCCAAGGACGACGACGTTCGCCACGAGAATCTGGAATGTCTTGTCTTGTCGATGACATGTTCTGGGCTCGGTTCAGTTACCGACCCAGTCCGCTGGAGAAGACGGCTAGACGGCAAAGTTGGGGGGCGAGGTAGGCTGCACAAGCGGGACGGACATGGACGTCACTAATAGAATTGCTGCTGCACCCGGCACTCGGGTGTTAGCGGGCTTACAGGGCACTTCACTATCAGTGACCTCGTCACAGTGAAGTCCCGCCCGTAAGGTGCTCCGGTCATTGGAAGCCACCAATGATCGTCCGAGCTTTGCGGGGGTGGAACACAAATGAGCTTGGTCATCTTAGCTCTGCATGACGTCATGTCAATCGCGCACTCGACCCGTGCACCCGAGAAAAGAACGCGAGCAGGCGAGCAGAGCGTCCCGCAAAATACACGTTGAAAGCGAGACAGACTTCTAGTCTGATGCTTGTTCATCGATCGATCACCTCCGTCTTCTCGGCGCGGCACCCAAGCCGACACCAAGACCTGACGGCCAAGGGGAATGCAGCCATCTAAATCACAGGCCAGCCAACGAGACGTAAATGTGCGGAATACCAAGCCTAGCAAGCTCAAAATCAAGCGTTCGGACAAGTCATTTTTGTCTGGGGGAGCGTTTCCTCCGGCGCATCCGGGTCCTCGCCCTCCACAGTGACGGGACGGCGTCTGGGATCAAGGGGTCGTTTCCCTGAATTGGGGTGATGAACGGACGGACAACGACGGTCCAGCCCTCGTCGAGGCTTGTCTTGCGCCGTGTCTCTCGACCGTTTCGCTCGTACCTCGTCTGGCTCGTCAACTCGTTGTGGCTCCCCGTTACGCCATCGGGCATCTGCCCAACTTGCCAGCCCTGCCAAACCTGAACATGCCCTGTCTTGTAACCTGTCCTTGCCTCCTTGCCTCCTTGCCATGTCTTGCAATTCCGCATCGTTTGCTCCGGACAGATCGGAAACCGTGGCGGGATCGAAGGACACGGGCGTCAGGGCAGGTGACCCGTCATAGAGCATCTCATGACAGAGGGGATGGACGCGGGCTCCGGTGTGTGAAGTCACCAGCGAGGAATTCTCACGATAGGGGCTCCGCTCTGAGCCGTCTTGGCCGAGGAACTCGAGGAGGGAAGGGGACTACGGCATGCACGGTAGGGCTGGCGCGAGAACGGAAGCGGAGGTTCGGGAACGTGTTGTCTACGGTAGCTTAGTCTAGATGCTTCGGTGATCGGGTGACAAACGTGAAGGGCCTGATGACTACTCGCGGGAGTGATGGGATAATCAAGGGGCTGAAAAGGGAACAGCTTCGGCAGCGGCCTGGGAGAAAATCACGAATCCCCGAGGCGGCGGATTAGTGCGGGCGTCCGGCCGGCCGAGATACATTGGTGGTCCTGCAGCGTCGAGCCTCGGAGTCGCAACCATGGGCGGCGGCAAGGGGGGATCCTGTCGACGGGAAGAACCAGTCTACCAGAGCAGGTGGACAGGTGTGGTGGAGAATCAGGTACCGCGACTTGGCTGATGACTCGCCGTCCAACATCCCGGCTGTCCCGTCCAGGTTCTTTCTCCTGCATCCATGTGGACGAAAGCGCGAGAGTCGTGCTAGCGGGAGGTACTTGTACAGCGCATTATGTTATTCAATGCCGACAAGGAGGTACCTCCGATGCCCGCCCCATCGACCGTCTACCTCCGATTCTTATTATTTCTTGTCATCGAGGCCCCCGATACTGCTTTTGTTTTTCTTCGGTCCTCTCCCCGTTTTCCAGCACTCCAGTTCTTCCTCCTTCTCTCTCTTCTGTCCAACATCCACGCCGAGACACGAAAGCTCCAAGTCGCTCCGACACGGGACAGCCCTACAGTGACCTCACAGCGCTACAACACCCCCCTGGGTCTCAACTTACAGGGCTCCCGCCCCTACACCGGGTTCTTCATCGACGTCATAACCCACCCGCCGGCAGATCGTCCACACCACAGGAA
This sequence comes from Furcasterigmium sp. R96-07A1, assembly GCA_037042015.1. Taxonomy (NCBI): domain Eukaryota; kingdom Fungi; phylum Ascomycota; class Sordariomycetes; order Glomerellales; family Plectosphaerellaceae; genus Furcasterigmium; species Furcasterigmium sp. R96-07A1. The sequence continues at coordinate 53,156 of JAXQJP010000073.1, forward strand.
AAGAGGGCTTGGCGAGCATCGTACAGCAATCGGCTGCTGACTTGCATCACCGACCCCTTCCTTCTTCTTCCCCGCCCTTGATCTTCTCTCTCCTCGGTCAACCTCCGTCCTTCCTCTTACGGGCCAAGGAAGAAAAAAAGCACCCAATGGTCGCAGCAACCATGACGACCGGCGAAGCGAAAGCGAATTCGAACAAGCGAATGTCTGCTCACAACCCCTTCTCTCGCATCGCCCACAAGATCGCCAGCCTCAAGGGCGACGGGCACCTGCGAGCCTCGCATTCCCAGCCGGACCACCTCGAGAAGACCGCTCTTCGCAATGCCTCGTCGCAGCGAGCGAGCAGCGATCTCGAACGCCTGAGGGCCGACCAGAAGCAGCCCCTCGAGCTTCGCGATGGCATCCAGAGCGAGTCCGATGTCCGCAACCCGACCAAGGCCATGGGCACGGCTACGCCCTCGACCACCTCGCGCATCAGCTCGTCCCTGAGCCGGTCGCAAGTCGCGAGGATCCAGCGCGAGGATGAGGAGCCTGAACCCCGCGAGTCCCTCGACAGATATGGCTCCGACTCGTCAGACAACAGCCCCGAGGTCGACACGCTCATGTCTGTGGCCGAGGCCTCACAGCAACCCATCGGCACCGTCGTCACGTTCCGTGCCAGAATACACACCCAGCGCCGCATGTCGCGCTTCCTCGACTTCCTGCTCTTCCGCGACCAGACGGACACCATCCAGGGCGTCCTCTCCCGGGCCCATCCCAACATGGTGCGCTGGGTCCAGCACCTCACGCCCGAGTCCATCGTCCAGGTCTCCGGCACGCTGCAGAAGCCCGTCGAGGACGTCCGCTCGGCCAACCACCAGAGCGTCGAGGTCAACATCGACACCGTCCACCTCGTCAGCTCGGCGCACGGAGCCCAAGCCTTCTCCAACTACAGGCCGCCCGAGGCCATGAACAAGCGCCTCAACTCGCGCATTCTCGATCTGCGCCACCCGTCGAACCAGGCTCTGTTCCGTGTGAGGGCCGCCATCACCCGTACCTTCCGCAACTCCCTCGAGTCCCAGAACTTCATGGAGATGCAGACCCCCAAGCTGCAGCCGGCCGCCACGGAGAGCGGCGCTGCCGTCTTCAAGGTCAACTACTTTGGACGCCGCGCCTTCCTCGCCCAGAGCCCGCAGCTGGCCAAGCAGATGGCCATCTCGGCCGACTTTGGACGTGTCTACGAGGTGAGTTTGATGTGCAGATATCCTCCTAACCTTTGCTAACCAGCGCACCCAGATTGGCCCCGTGTTCCGTGCCGAAAACTCCAACACCCACCGACATCTTACCGAGTACACCGGTCTCGACATTGAAATGGCCCTCAAGACCGACTACCACGAGCTCATCGGCGTCGTCGACAGCGTGCTCAAGGACATCTTCAGGGCCGTGCAGTCCATGCCCGAGATGGCAGCCATCCGCGAGCGGTGGCCGAGCTCGGACATTGTGTTCCTCGACGAGACGCCCGTCCTCAAGTTCAAGGAGGCCATCCAGATGCTGCGGGATGACGGACGCGACGTCGAAGAGGAGGACCTCAGCACTAGGGACGAGATCCGCCTCGGCGAGCTCGTCAAGGAGAAGTTCAAGACGGACTACTACATCCTCGACAAGTTCCCCAAGAACGCGCGACCCTTTTACACGCACGTCGACGAGGACCCCCAGTGGACGCACTCGTTCGACATCTTCGTCCGTGGCCAGGAGATCTGCACGGGCGGGCAGCGCATCCACGACCCGGACATGCTGCGCGCGAGCATGGCCGAGGCCGGCGTTCTCGAGGAGGACATGGTCGAGTACCTCGCGGCGTTCGACCTCGGCGCGCCGCCCCACGGCGGTGCCGGCCTCGGCCTCGACCGCCTCGTCTTCCTCCTGCTCCAGCTCGGCGACATCCGCTACGCTACCCTCTTCCACCGCGACCCCAAGTCCCTGCCCGCCAAGCCGCCGGCGCTGCCGCACCCCGGGGCCGACACGACCAAGAGCCGCGTGGGCGCCGACCACCCGCCGATCGAGGAGCTCATCGCCAATTACGGCGACGCTTCCAACACGTCGTGGCTCGACGAGCGGTTCCGCATCTGGCGGCACCACACGGGCGCGGCGGTCGGATACGTGCCGCAGGGCAAGCTCGCCATGGTCATCGGCGACCCGCTCTGCGACCAGAGGCAGTACAAGGAGGTGGCGACGGCGTTCGTCGACCACTGCGTGCGCGACCTCAAGCTGACGCCGATCTGGATGCTCGTGAGCATCGAGGTCGAGGAGGTGCTCAGCAAGAACCTGTCGTGGCGCTCGCTCTCGTGCACGGAGGAGCAGCGCACCGACGGCGACCACCACGCGGTGGGCGCCAACGCCCACGCGATGCGGCGCATCCAGCGCGAGGGCGTCAAGGTGCACGAGGTCAAGCCGGACGAGGCGTTCCGGGCGCGGGCCGACGAGTCGATCGCGCGCTGGAAGGCGAACCGCAAGGGCAAGCAGGTGCACCTGACGGAGGTGCGGCCGTGGGTCGACACGGCGCACAGGCGCTACTTCGCGGCGGAGAAGGACGGCGTCGTGCACGCCATGGTCGTGCTGGCGCAGCTGGCGCCCAGGCACGGGTGGCAGGTCAAGTGGGCGCTCGACTTCCCGCAGTCGCCCAACGGCGCCATCGAGGTGCTGGTCGAGCAGGCGCTGGCCACCGTCTCGGGGCCCGTGACGTTCGGCGTCGGTGTTTCGGACAGGCTGACGCCCGGGCCCAACCTGGGCGGCGCGCGGGCGAGGTTCCTCGCAAAGTCGTACGATGCCATCGTCAAGAGTCTCGGACTCGGACGCAAGGCGGAGTTTAGGGAGAAGTTCGGCGTGCTGGGCGAGCAGGTGTACATCTGCTACCCGAAGCACGACATTACGGTCAAGGACCTGCGGGAGATTGTCAAGTTCTTCGAGGATTAGGCGGGGGTGCAGCACCGCACCTTACAAGGTTAGAGGTGCGATATAGATCCGAGCGTAGATGTACGCGATGATGACGGTCGACTAGTAGCCTGGATGGCGCGGCGTTTGGGAGGTTTCATGGAGTTGGGCTTTCCAGCCTTGATTAGATCATACCCAAGATAATCAAATGTCTTTCTAGTTCATGCGTTGAGCTCTGACAGTGATTGCGAGTATGCCGGTGTTATTCTGTCAACGTGAGCTGATATCTGCCCAAGCAGACCACGTTGCCCATGATGCTCGTAAATACGGCCGGGAGACTCGAGGTTATTATTTTGCCTCGCTCGATGCAACTAGCCGTTCGGTATCTTCAGCATGCCCCCGGCCAAGACAGGGGTAGATGTGCATACCTTATCTGAAGAAGTCCCCGCCCCCGCACCCACGTGAAGCCTTTGGGTGGTATCCTCGTGTAAAGAGACAACACCCATGCCAGCCCATGCAGCGCCGCTGATGTTCGTCCTGCCCGGGGTCTTTTCCGACAAAGAATTGATAACATACTCGCCATTCCCAGGCCCTCCCGAAGACGATCCTGTCGTGACACGTCCGCCATGCTGTGTACCGTGGTGCAAGCGCGGGCCCTGGCATGAGAGACGCGTCTCTCGCGACCGCGGCGCGAGGTTGCCGCGCCGGGCTCGATTGAGCCGTCCCGGCTGCTCATTGACGATTGGGAGCGCGGCCTTTTTCGAGGTGTAGATGCGACTGGTGTTCTTCCCGAGGCGAGCCGAGACTGACCATGGCGAGGCGCAAGATGCCAGGGCCAGATGGCGAGTGTGCCTAAGCTATAACTCCTTCAAGTTCGCAAGTCGAATGCTATTAAAGAACCAAAACAAGTCAAGTCGGCAACGGCATTGCTGTGCAGGGTAGGATTGGTCCTGGTTGGGTGCCGACAGATTGTGGTTGTTCATTTTGAGGATGGGCACCGGGATCCTCGGAAGGCCCGGAAGTGGTGAACATGGCGACGCTGCCACGAGCCAAAACACAGACAAGGTGAAAAAATGGTTCAATTCCGCCCGCCTAGCTATTAATGCAGTAAAATGTAGTCTATCATGATGAGTGAGCAGGGTTCCGCCGCCGGCAGCAGGCCAGCCATCTAATTGCCGAGCCCGGCCTCCGAGAGAAAAGAAAAAGGGCACCGCCGGCGCTATGCTCTGAGATTAAAAAATGCGCCTCCCACGGCGTCTTTATACAAGTTTTCATTAAAAGCATGATATGCCATCACGGCTCCTTTTCGTTAACTACTTGGTCTGCTTGCCGTTCACTGCTTCTTCTTCCCCTCCTGCGGGATGGGGTCCCCGTTCTCGTCGACGAGCCCCTTCTCGCGCATGACGCGCAGGGCCTCGATGAGGGGGTCGAGCTCGGGCCGCGGCGCGCGGTGCGAGTCGAAGTAGGCGTCGGCCCAGGTGAAGTACTGGCCGTAGTTGACGTTGAAGTAGAGGTGGTGCAGGGTGTGGTGGGCCGGGGAGTTGATGTACTTCTCGAGCCAGTGGCCGGAGATCATGTCGCCGTCGTGGATGAAGATTGTCCAGACCTGGACGAGGACGAAGAGGACGAGGTAGAGGTGCTTCTGGACGGGGCAGATGAAGACGAAGACGCTGAAGGTGTTAGGTGGACATGATAAGAGTCGAGGGGTCAGAGGTGAAGGGGACTTACTGGTAGGGGAGGGACTGGACGTAGCCGTCCATGGGGTGGAAGGCGAGGGCGGCCCAGGGTGTGGGCACTGAGCATGTTAGCGGACGTCAAGTGAGTGAATGCTGAGTATGTGACGCTGGAGGCAGTGAGGCAGAGAGGCAGGGGACACAGCAGGGTGAGAGACAGCGAAGACAACGCAAGCAGGGTGAGGTGGAAACGGTTAAGCAGCGAGGCAAAGGACACGGTTGAGTGAGAGACGGTCAAGGCAAGCAGGCCGAGCAGTGAAGGCAGAGGAACGGCAGGTTGAGGCTCCAAACAGTCAAGACAACGAAGTGGTGAGCACTTACTGATCCATTTGTGGTGGGGCTTGTGAATGTACTTGTAGACGCTCGGGTGGTGCTCGAGGCGGTGGATCCAGTAGATGAGAAAGTCGTTCCACACCATGAAGAGCACCGTCGACACGGCGAGCCAGGCCCATCCGTACTCGTTGACGTCCGAGTAGAGCATGCTCTTGCCGCGCACCTCGCCGAGGAACCAGGGCAGCGTGAGCAGGTCGATGAAGGGCACGGCCCACATGGAGGACTTGATCTCCTGGCGGACCTGGTTCTTGAGGAAGCGCGGGTGGTACTCGAGGCGGCGGTCGAAGATGAAGTAGTACGAGAAGGCGCTGAAGAAGAAGTAGAGCAGCGTGGCGCCGACCTGGGTCGTGATGAGGATGGAGATGATCTGGCGGGCGATGTGGTCGCGGCCCCATGCCGAGCCACCTGTGAGGGAGGCCAGGTCGGACGCGTAGTCGGCGTCAAGCTCTGGATTGGCGGTGGCGTTGAAGGACGAGGTCGTGGGCGTCGCCGGCACGAAGTAGGCGTAGGCCTTGTCGTAGACCAGCGGGTCGAGGATCTCGAGTAGGCTGTCCATGGTGTCTGCCGTCCGAGTGCAATGCGCGCGTGCTCCGGGATGATGAGGCGAGTGAGGTGAGTGTGATGGTGGTTGAGGTGAGAAATGAACGCGACTTCTCTTCGAAAGGGTCGATCTGAGGAATTTCCTTTCCCCTGGAAAAAGTGGGTAATGAGTCGATCTGCTAAATCTCGGAATCAGGGGTTGCCGCTGGTTGTGTCCCCCGCTCTGATTGATCCAAATTCACCTCACGCGAGATTAGATCCTTAGTCAGCACAATGCCTGCCAGTTGCTTCGGGAAGTCTTTTTCTCGATTGAGTGGTCCAAGAAGGGCGAGATTAATTGACCAATCATGCGGCGGGGGCCCATCAACGGTTTTTATCAAGAGCCCGGCTCCGTTGCCACTGGGCATGACACCATGACCACACTTCACTTGCAGTCACAAGACGACAAGTCATGACTTACATAAGGAGAAATGCATCGGTTTCACTTGAGCCGGCCATCCGAACATCGGAGTGTTTGGCTCCCACATCGTTCGACAATTCGGCGCGAATCTTAAAACCCGCAATCGTAAAACCGATCGCCCGGAGCCGACGGCGAGCTGTCATTCGCCACGCGGACTGTCGATCTTGTCTGGCTACATCTCAGCTCGAACGCCACAGCCCTGTGGCTCCCGAGCTGGGCTTAGCTGAGGTGGGTAGCGTAACCTGCCACTCTGCCATCTGCACTCTATGGCTGTTCATTGAGCATGCATGTCTTCATTGATACGTATCAGCTCGAGCTGTTCATTATATCACCATCGGGCCTGTCGCTGCCAGGTCTCGCCGGCATGTACACCTCCTCCCTGACATGGAGTTCACCGGGACTTCCATCCTGGCCACGGAAGATCATACTAGCAGGTATGCAGTTTGCGGACTTATTTGCGATGCTCGGTGGCCCTACGGCTGAATGCAACGCTGGGTAAACTCAGCTGATAGTCACGATATCTACATGATGCCTCCCTAATACTTGATCCAGCACATACGACCATACCCACTGGAAAATACGGGATCCCGTCCGCTCTCCCATAGTCAAGCCAGTGAGGGCTGGATTAGTAGTTGGGTCGGTGACGACCAGCGAATACCCGGTGTTGTATGTTTTTGCCTTTTTGCTCTTTTTGCTTCATGTTCATCTGGGCGTACATGCTTAGACCTGAATACTTGGGCAGTGACGACACAGCTTGCGATGGGATCCTGAAGGACCCCCGTCTCGACTAATGGCCTCCTCTTCTCGTGGATGAGTTGGCCTGTGATCTGCGTTCTTCAAATCATAAATTCATCACCATTAGTTCGTGGGAGCCTTAGAGTAGCGGTGACCGCCGCAGGCTTGTATTTTGCACATGTTCACTTCCATTCCCTCCTATCCCCCTCCAACCTGCGACATGCGCCATACTACCCGGCCGTTGCGGCGCCGCAGAACACCCGTGACACTGATCGCCTCCTTGCCTCCCTCAACCCACGTCCTGACCTGGTCCTCCGTCGCCTGGTTCGCCCGCTCGAGCAGCGGTATCGTCTCCTCCGAAATCAGCTGCGCCGTCGCCTGCCACGAGTTCCCAATCTCCGACTCCCGCGTCACGACCAGGAACCACGCCGTGACAGCACACGCCAGTACGACCTGCGCCGCCACCAGGACCCCGGCGAAGATCAGGCCCCGCCACCGATCCGGCGCGAAAACAGGCACGGAAAAGGATGCCGTGTAGCCCGCGCCGACGTTCGCGCGGGTCGCGCCGCTGTGCAGACCGTCGTAGAAGACGCGCTGGTTGAACCGCGTCAGCAGCGCCTGGAGCCCGAGCGCGACGCTGCCGGTCTGATTCAGGACGTTGTCGTATAGCTGCGCGTGCGTCAGGTGGACGATCTTGGTCGTGTCCTCGGTGTCAAAGTCACGGCCCAGCTCGAGGGCCTCGTCCAGCGGCAGCGGCTGGGGTGTCAGTACCGCCTCGGGTCCTTCGAACTTGACCACTTGGAGCTGGCTCATGTTGATCGACGGCTTTTGTAGGCTCTCGGTGAGGCTCCGAGAGTAGCCGTTGTAGACCGGGTCGCTATGGCCCCAGTGGCCCGCACTGAAGCTCCGCCATGAGGTTTCTAGACGGAGCAGTCCTCTGGCCTCGAGCGAGTCGGGGTTCCGGGACGCACCGAGCCGCTGGGCGAGACTGTAGTTTCCAGGTGCCTGGGTGTCTGGATCTAGTATCTCGGTTGTTTCGTCCCCTTCCCATTCTCTCTGCATCGTGATGTTGCGGTCCGAGTACGAAGTGAGGTCCGTCAGGCAGGTCGTGGCTCGCATCGTGACGTTCTCAGGGGACAGGCCGCCCGAGATGCTGCGGCCGAACAGATTCGCCCAGAATGTTTCTCCGGCATCTGCGTCGTTCTTCTCCGAGATTGTCAGGTTGGCTTCCTGCATGGAGGCCCACGCACCACTCTCTTCTAGTATTTCCACAACCAAGAGCAAGGGAAGACCGAGGGGATCATCGACACGTCTTTCGTCGTCGATCCATTCGTCCGTCCAATTCTGGGCCAGCGAATCTCTCAGCATGGTGGAATTGACAGACGTGCTACCGGACAGCCCGCACAGACTTGTAGAGGTTCTGCCCATGCTCCCAGATGGGCGAGGCAAGGCGCAGTTGAATGCGACCTGGCTTGTACCGTTCAATCTGACCACAGCTCCAGCCGTGTCGTTGGTGATGGCGAGTTGGCCCCGGAAGAGAAGCTTGTTACCCTTGATCAAGGTGGAATCCGAGTTCCGCACCAACAAGAGTTGCGAGTCCCCAAAGGAGGGCCTGAAGCAGACCACCCGAGAATCGTAAACGGGAACGCCGCTGAGATGACGGTGACGGAAACGGCGTAGATTTATGCGCTGAGATTCCTGCTGGAACGGCAGGAATGCGCGATAGGTGTGTCCTGTGTCTTCGTAGTCTCGTCCTGTGACGAAGCTGCCCGGCTTCTCTGCAAACGTATATGCCGGGATTGGCGACGACCAGGGATCGATAGTCACCTGCATGGCGCCTATCGACGCACTCTCGTTGCGATTTGGTCCATTCAATCGCTTGTTGTCGAGGTCCAGAAGCAAGACCGTCGAGAGAAACTGAGAGCCAAGGAGGAGCAAGGCTTGCAGCATGATAGCAGCGAGAGCCACAGTGGCACCGAGGTTCCTGGGATTGTAGCGCACCATGGCTGGCAGCAGGGACGTCGGGCCTCCATTGAAAGCTCTGATGAATGAGAATCTCGGGGCGTGGATCATGCGCACCCCGGTCCTTTCGAGTGCTACACTGGCAATCAGTGCAGTGACCAAACTGGCCTGGAACGCAACGACGATCCTGATGGCGGCGGTACAGAGGGTGATAGTCGTCGTGGCCCTCTCGGCACCAAGAGCTCCCAGCCACCAGGGTACGTTCGAGGCGTCTCCGCCCGTGACTGCTGAGTCTGCGGCTATTGCATCCCTCCAGACGCAGAAAAAGAAGGCCATGGTGCCGATCATGACGAGAGACCCAGGCACCAGGATCGCAACCCCAGTCAGGCTGACACGATTCCATGCCCTCTTGGGTTGCGACTGCTGGGAGAATGCGCCAGTCTCGTCCAGTTCCGGCTCGGGCTCGTGATGGCGGGGCCTGATGCCATAGATCTCGTGCTTTGCGGGGGTATCGTCGTTGTCGATGAGGCCATGGTGCGCTTTTTGTGGCATCCTGGCTGACGCGTCGGGGCCTTTCTTCGGCCTGCCCAGCCTGGTCTACTGCCATTGCTGAGAAGCTGCAACAACTGCAGACTGTGCAACGGAGAAGATCCCGCGAGGAAATCAAGGTCGGGCAAGGACGGGGTATTTGTGCTTACCCCGGGATCGGGGGCTGCTTGCCAAGCTGCACCACTGCGGCGCAGCCCTACGTCGGGCGAGCTTGGCAGGCTGATCAGGCTGACGCGCCGTCATTGTGCATGCAGCAGGGCATCATAAGGCTGTCGGATTGGAACTTGATGTGGTGTACGTGGACGGTGGCTGTTACACAAGAATCTGAAAACAAGATCTTCGGCATTATCTTTTGAACATGGCGACAAGGGATGGACTTTTACGAGGCTTTCAAGGCTGGGGACCAAATCTACTAAGATACACATCCCGTCGGGGGTAGGACCGTGCAAGTCAGGGATCCCTACATAAGCAGTTGTCAGGAGTGATATCAGTTGCCTACAGGGCTCATACTTCCTTCAGCAACACCGAGGGCCGTGCTCTCCACATCATGGGAGAACATGACGCTCCCATCCTCTCGCAGCTATTGCTAGATCATAGAGCGAATCTTATTTCAAGAGCTAAAGTAATGTAAATAAATAAAATGTAAGATGTTTTTCCACCCCTCGTGACACATCATCTTGTCATTCGTTCCTGTGTGCCGGTCATTACAGATACGCGTCTCACAACATCGTGTCGTCGGGGTAAACATCCGGCCAGAAAAAATCCTGGAATCCATCCAAATACAAGGAAGAATCGATGAACTCGAGATCAGAAAGCGGCTGTTCCAGCAGATCCTGAAACACAGGCTCTGAAAAGGCCATCTCCGCCGTCATCATGCCACTCCCAGACCCTGTCTGAAGACCCTCGTCACCTATAACACTATCATTGACAACCGTCACGCTGCCCGCACTGTCAGGCGTCTTTTTCACGCGCTCACGCGTCGCCCTGACAAGCTCACCCATGACCTCAATGTGCTGATGAAACTCGGCGGCGACATGGCTGCCATTCTCCCGGAGCTGCTTCAGAAAGTCCGACGCGGTCTGGAACCGTTCCCCGTCGGCGTCGTGCTCGCCCCCGCCGAGCAGGCTGGAGATGGCGAGGATGGTGCCCGACGAGAAGAGGTACTGCGTGTAGAAGTAGTCGAACATCATGAAGGAGCCGTTCACCCAGCTGTCCTCTAGGAGGCGGCACGAGTGGCGTGCGAAGCGCACGCAGGCTTCGGAGAGTGCTGATGCAGAAGCGGGAACGTGGTGGGAGCTTGATCGTGAAGTGCTCGAGTCGAGGTGTTTGCGGAGGACGTGGAGGAGGATCGGGCGGGTGGCGAGTATCGCCAGCTGAGAAATCAGTCAAAGATCCAGCAAGAGGGCAGATATTTCCATACCTGGTTAAATGCCAACTGAAGAGACCTCGCCTTCGGGTCTGTGTCCGCCTCCCTCTGCGGATCGATATGCAGCGTCATTGGCAGCTCATCGAGCCACTGCCGCATTTCCCTAAAGCAGTCCTGGACCCTCCGCGACAGCGACGGCCCTTCAGCCCTCTGGCCATAGATGGAATGAACAATCCGTCCCGCCATGCGAGCAAGACCGGCCCTCGCGACAAAGTACGCGTGGTCGGGAAAGTCGACCGCAATGCCAGCGGGCACTGGGTTCGCAGGCAAGGCGACCTTAATGTCCTCGTCCCGTATCGCCGACGGGTATCCCAGCTTGGCCGCCCACATGCGGTCGAAGGTGTAGGCCGTCCACCAGATGCGGTTCCTGTGTTCGCGAACCAGCGGGTCACTCAGGCTCGACTCAGGGACGTTGAGGTGGAGGCCCATGATAATGGCGGTGCGGACGGCCGAGCCGGCCAGGCTGTAGGCCGAGTGCCGCCGGTTGAGGCAGAGGGAGTAAAATGACTGGCGAGTTAGTTTGATGAACCCTATCATTGTAAGTCTTGACGTACCAGGAGTAGCCAGACCTCCACCATCTCGACCGTCGGGCGCTCGCTGACCAGCCGCAGGACCCTCGTCGCCTTTGCGAAATACTCTATACCTGGGAAAGTCTTGCCGCCCACGGCCGTCCGCGTCGCGTACATGGTTCCAATGGCGAACAGCGCCCAAAACTTGCTCTTCGTGATGGACCCAACGCTCGCTGGATTCCGAATGATATGGTCCAGCTCGTCGCTGACGACACTGCCTCGGACGATGTGATAGCACCGGCCGAGGCACCTCACGGCGACGTTGACGAGGAGCCGAGCCTTTCCGGCGTCAGGCCATGGCAGCGATGCGTCAGAGAGTGACAGGATCGACTCGTCGCTTGGGTAGTCGATGCGCGGGAGGTGGGCGTGTTGGTCCGTGGAAATGGCCTGGCGGAAGCGCGTCGCGAAGGCAGAGTCGGATGCCTCGGCGACGAGGATCGGCGTGTAAGGGACCTGCATGTCGACGAACCAGGGGGTTTCTACCAGGGCAGGGCCATGCCTGGCATCTCGGCGATCATCTCCGGGGTCGTAGCCGTCGTTTGATATCGTGGGTGGATGCCTCGCAGTTTCCACTGGGTCTCGTGGAGGCGGCGCCTCCGGGGAGCTTTGCCGACGAAGCCGTTCATTCTCGTCACGCAAGCCATCGAGATATCTGGCTTGTCAGGAAGATGGAGACATGAGAAGGCTCGGGAAGGCTGACTGCTGGGTGACCTTGACGAGGCGCTCGGCCTGGGGATAGATGCACTCGTGCTCCTCGCTTGCCTTCCGGCACCCGTTGCAGGGATGGCCACCGGAGCATTTGACCTTCTTATGGTGACATCTGCGACATCTGATACCGAGTTAGATGCGGCCGTATAATTCCCCGGGGTTATCCTTGGTCTTACGCCTTCGGCTTGGCTCCCGGTCGGCCTTTGATCCTTGAGCGGCCTATGTCGCCAACCTCCGATATGGGCGTTTTCATGGATGAGGCCATGTTCGGGGTCATATCGCCGGGAGTTTACGGCGAATGAAAGGCAATATGTTATATCTGGTCATTGATGAAGAAAATGAAGATGGAGAATTGTGAAATCGCCGAAGGGGTCGAGCCGAGGACGAAATAGTCGTTGATGGCGTCGAGTTAAATCGACCGGCGATTACACGGCATTTGCCGAAGTCGCCACCCGGGAAATACCCTCACATTCCCCGAGACTCATGTTGACGACCTCAGTCTCTGAATGTGAAGGCATACTGAAGTACTTAACTGCGATGGTCTCCATACGGTCAATGGAGGCAAAAAACGAGAGCTCATCGTTCTGTCTCACGTCTTCAACGCGCATCATGGTCGAAACATCGTCTTCGATAGCCAACATCGCGGCCCCTGGGGCTACATACTTCACCCCTTTCCAAGACCCTCCCTCGGGAACCGCCAAAGGCCATGACACGCCCCCCAAACTCTTCACGCCCCTGACCATGCGCGGTCTCACCTTCCAGAACCGCCTCTTCCTCGCACCGCTATGCCAGTACTCCGCCCGAGACGGCCACGCAACAGACTGGCACCTCACGCACCTCGGCGGCATCATCCAGCGCGGCACGGGCCTCGCCATCATGGAATCCACCGCCGTCCAGCGCGAGGGCCGCATCACGCCTGAGGACATCGGCCTCTGGCACGACAGCCACATCCCGCCCCTCAAGCACATCACCGACTTCGCCCACAGCCAGGGCCAGAAGATCGGCATCCAACTCAGCCACGCGGGCCGCAAATCCAGCACCGTCGCCCCCTTCCTGCACAAGTCCGCCACGGCGACAGCCGACGTCGGCGGCTGGCCGGACGAGGTCTACGCGCCCTCGGCACTGCGCTTCAGCGACGACTACCCGGTCCCCGAGGCCATGACGCTCGCGCAGATCGACGCCTTCAAAGTCGCATTCGTAGACGCGGCCGTGAGAGCCGTCGCCGCGGGCTTCGACGTCGTCGAGATCCACGCCGCGCACGGATATCTCATCCACCAGTTCCTCAGCCCCATCAGCAACGTGCGCGACGACGCGTACGGCGGTACCTTCGAGAACCGCGTCCGGCTCCTTCTCGAAGTCACCGACCTCGTGCGCGCCGCTATACCAGAGTCGATGCCGCTCTTCATACGCATCAGCGCAACGGACTGGTTCGACGACCTGACGGACGAGTTCCCCTCGAGCTGGACCGTCGCCGACTCGTGCCGTCTCGCGCGTCTCCTCGTCGAGCGCGGCGCGGGCGTCGACTTGCTCGACGTCAGCTCGGGCGGGATCCACCCGAAGCAGGCCACGAGCATAAAGACGGGGGCCGGGTATCAGGCGCCGTTCGCCAAGGAGATCAAGAGGGCTGTCGGGGGTGGGATGCTGGTGTCTGCCGTCGGGGGCATTAGCACGGGGGCGCTGGCGGAGGAGATTCTGGATGATGGGGTTGATGTCGTTATGTGTGGGAGGTGGTTCCAGAAGAACCCTGGCTTGGTGCATGCGTATGCTGATGAGCTGGGGGTCGATGTCAGGATGGCTAAGCAGATTGGTTGGGGCTTTGGAGGGAGGGCGAGCGGGAGGAAGTGAGGGCATGGTGTTGATAGATCCTGTACACCTGTTAGAAAGGGTTGACTGGTTGAATTGATGGCCGTATTACGGGTTTCCTCCATCTGTTACCTGTGAAGTTACCGCGCCATATCCAATGCAACGCTCATACACCACACCAGGACTCTATCTTCTACGATCTACTACACCTAATATTACGATTACAGTCTTCGAAATCTACGCAGGTAAGCACGGTCCCCTAAAGAGCCCTGATATCAGCATCCAGCGACTCGCACACCCTCTCCACGAACCCCTCCTCCTGCTCCAGCGGCAGCCCCAGCGCCCCAGAAGGCCACGTGACGGTATACACAAGGCTCCCCCCCTTGACGCTCACGACGTTGAACGCAATCGGCGAGCTGATGACGTGCCCCGGCTGCGCGAAGATCATCTTCGCCATGCGCGCGCCGCCCGCGCCGTCCTCGGCATCGAAGACGCCCACGTTGCTCATCTCAAACGACGAGTCGCGCGGCTGCCCGATCTTGCCCGCCGTCCAGCCGCGTACGCTAGGCGCGTAGCGCAGCAGGCCGATGGGCTGGTCCTGGAGCGTGGTCGCCGTCTCCGCGAGGCGGCGCGTCGTTTCGCGCGCGGCGGCCCAGTCGCGCTCGGCGAGGGGGGCGTCAGGGTCCGCGGGGCGCGGGTGGTGCACGTAGCAGCCCGATGCGAACTCGCCCATCTCGTCGGCGGGGACGCCGACGGAGGACCGCATGTTGATGGCGGTCTGAGAGACGAAGTTGGCGGACGAGGGCGTCGCGGGCAGGGCCTTGCTGAGGGCGCGGACGATGAGTTCCTGCAGGACGCCTGTGATCTTTGCGTCGTGGGCGCGCGTGGCGCGTAGGGCGGAGGCGAGGACGGGGGCAGGGAGCTCGCGCAGCTTGATGCCGGTGCGGTGCGTGGCGGGGTCGAAGGCCGCGGGGACGCCGCGGAAGGTGCCTTCGTTGGCGGCGGAGGCGGCGGCCTCGAGGCCGAGGAGGTTGGCGAGGAAGCGCGGCAGGATCGCGCCCAGCAGGGGCCCAAGGAGGAAGCCCCAGGAGATGGGCAGGCGTTCGGGGGTGTCGAAGGGGGCGCCCAGGGGGAGCTTCGGCGAGGTGACGATGCCTGGAATTGGTCTTGCCCCCGAGGGTAGACCTCGGACGGCTTTGAGGAGGGACTTGTGGAAGGCCTGCCCGCTGGCGCCGTCGCCTATCGTGTGGGAAAAGGAGAAGGCGATGAGGAGCTCCGACGGCTGAAGCGGCAGCAAGACGACTCTCCAAGGAGGAATGCCGCTGATGAACGGGCGATCGAGCTCCTTGCCCAGCACTTCCTCAATCGCAGTGGTGGCATTCGCGTTCCCTGCGAGCTTGGGTAGAAGGGTCACATGGTTCTCGAGGGAGATGGTAGGCACCCGCTCGTAGTAGGCCTTGTCCCCGTGGGCATCGCGCACGACGGCGGAGAGGAATGGATGCTCCTCGATGCATCGCTTCAAAGGCTCGAAGAGTGACTCGGCACCATTGAAGGAGTCGCCGCCAAAGTCGTAGACGGCGGCGATGATGACGGCGTGGTAGAAGCCGAGGTCCTCGCGGCTGATTGTGCGCAGCTCATTGGGGCCTTGGTGGTGTCAGCTGCTGAGGGTGGTGCTGAGTCAGGCATGGTGGCACAAGATGACTTACTGGCATATCTGAGGAAATGTTCTGACTTGGCCATGATGTCTCGCAGCAAGCCACCGGAAAAGCTTGCAACGGGACGAAGAGGGATTTCGTGATGAAGATGAAGAGGGCGTGAAATGCTTCAGCCCGCTGTAGGCAACCATGAAACTTGAAACTGATGACAAAGCAGAGTTGGCAGTCCGCACCGCCACCGTTGTGGCTTCACCTACAGGGATTCATCCCTGGGGATGAGCGCTGTAATCACTGTCAAACTGATGGCTGGGGAAATTTCGTCTCTGCACCGGCAACACTGTGGCAGAGCTACATTCAGTATTCAAACCCTGTTCCCTGCCTATCAAACCCATCGGCCTTCAAATCTTGTCCGACTCCGAGAATGTCGACCGGTCACCGCACACCAAGACCTCCCGAAATGCCGCGAGCTCCCGAAAGTGCCGCGAGCTCCCGTCCTCCGTCCTCCAGCTTCTCACACTCCATCGGGCGTCACCCCGTGGCAGCCCGCCCCCCTCCACCGTGACATCCCCAGACCTCGACGGAGAGTCGTCAACAGCGTCCCGCGCCTGATCCGCACAAGTCTCTCAGGAATGATTCTTATAGTCCTGGTTTCCGGCGAAGATACAATCATTGCCCTTCGTGAAGGCCGCGTCGTCGTAATTATACGCGGGGTCGTTCCTGCGCCTGAAAGGGGATGGCCGCGCAGTACCGTCCTCGTGGATGGGCTGATCGATGATCTGGCAGGCGACGACGATGAGCCTGGTGAGAAAGTTTCCCCTCTTGAGAAGGCCCCCCCTCTTCCCGAGGCGGGGTGCGTCGTCGCTGCCCGGGAAGGTGGCTTGGCTGCCGGGCCACGAGGGCTCTGCGGACTCGTTGGGCTTGTCGTGCCCTCGGCCAGTTGTCCACGAGACGATGGGGGGTCTCGTGGAGAATTGGGCGAGGTCCATATTGTCGTTGATGACGGGGGTGGGAAGGGCCGAGGCCGAGATGGCCATGAGCGAGAGCAGCGAAATGGGCCGCATCTTGTTTGATGTCTGTTGTGTGGTTGATGCTTGTTGGAAGTGATTGAGGATTCGCAATCAAGGGGTCATTGACAGAGGTGACGAGGAGGACAACCGCGGCCATGGCCGGTCTGGAAGCACCGGAGCTTTTATACAGCTCCTCCTGCCCTCCTGACCACATCTTGATGGATTATTCGCCACCAAAGCCTCATGTAGCAGCCTCGCAATGAAATTTGCAATGAGGCTCAAGGCTGCAAAGGTGATGATCAGAAATCTGATCACACAGCATCGAGACAGGGCGTGGCGTTCAGCCACGTGCAAAAATGAGTACTGCGAGTGGAAGAGGGCAGGATCGGTAGAGTGAAGAGGGTTTCAGCTATTCGATTCAACGTGAGGATAGTACCTAACGGCGTATATAGGCTGAACACTGTCCGCTGTGTTCCGGGTGGCGGGTTCATGCGTCCTCTGATAGCTCACGCCTTCAGTGAGCCCCTCCGGCACCTTGTTTCGACCAGAATGGCGGGAGGGTCTACTAATCAGCTGATTACCAAGAGCCCTGATAAACTCGAGGGTGCCTACAAGGCGTCTCGGGTCATATGCCATACGCCTACTCGTCACCGCCCCCATCCCGGTCCACGTCCTCATTCAGACTTTGCTCCCCATCAGACTCCTCCTTCGGCGGGCCAATCTCGGCAAAGGCAAGCTCGTACACGAAACCAATGACAAGCTTGACATGCTCGGCCATGTGGTCGTAGTCGATCCGATCCAAGCGGTCCCGTGCCGTATGAATGTACGAGCTGTTACCAATTTGGCTGTGTGTGATCCAGGCGGCCGGGAAGCCTTCTTCCGCGGCGGAAGCGTGATCCGAGCATGGGCGGCCACACTCCCACGTCCTGGTGCCGAGGTTCGTGTACTACACCAGTCAGCCATGGGCAAGAGGGCACGGCAAGAAAAAGAGAGACTCACGGTCGCGATGATCTTCGAGATGAAGTCGTTCAGCGGCGCGTACACGTAATCCTGCACGATGGTGAAGACATCAGCAGAGCCGTCGGCTGCCTTGGCGCCAGCCATGTCCTGGTTAAGGAAAGCCACGACGTCCGTCCTCTTGTCGCTGTAGTCCTCGAAGATGTCCTCGCTGCCCTTGAGGCCGACTTCCTCGGCGGCGTAGAAGTGGAATTCCACGGCGTTGCGGAAGTTCTGCTTGCGATGGTCCTTGGCGAGGAGACGCAGGGCTTCTAAAAGGACGGCCACGCCGGAGGCGTTGTCATCTGCAATTATCCACGTCAGCGTGTCTGCTCGTTCGAGGGGTCAAGGCAGCTTACCGGCGCCTGGCGCCCGTGCATAATTGGCCCAGACCCGCCCATCCTGCACGCCGATAGAGTCGAGGTGAGCACCCACGGCGATGACACGTCTGTCTTTCTTCTTGCGGACCGTGCCCTCTGAGACCTGGACAATGATGCTGCGCTGCGGCCAGTCGTGGCGGATCTGGTTGTACTTGAGGCTGCCGTCGTAGCGTTTGATCTGTTCGTAGATCCAGTCCGAAGCCTGCACGCCAGAATCGGACTTGTAGTAACGATTATGATAGTGCGTCAGGTTCTTCATGTCGTCCTGCATTCGGTCTTTCCTGATGCCGTCAATGAGAGTCTGGGCACCGCTCTGGTGGATGAGGACGTCGGGATATGTGGTCTGACGGACGGCCTTGGTCTCGTTTGAGTCGCGTGGGTTGCTGTACTCCTGTGGCACGAAGGCCACGGCAGCATGGGACGCGCATGCGATGGCAAAGCCCGCAGTTGCCCACATTCTGAGAGATGTGTGTTAGACAGCGAGGTTCAAAGAATGAAGATGATGCTTCATTTGGAGCCAATATCCCGGGTCACGGACTCAAGGGTTTAAGAGACAGGCAAGTCCGGAAAGACGAAGTGTCCTCATGTCGTCCAGGTGCATACGATATGCCGGACAAATACGATGTACATGGCTGAAATCAGCGCCACAGGCGAAAAGCCCCCAAACTCTACTAGCCATCACCAGGTCGGGACGCAGTTGGTCTGCTCTTTCACCAGCTGAGTCCTCAATTGATGAGTAGCTGCGCAGCGTAGGCAATATGGTGCTTTGAGTGCCTCAGCTGGAACTTGCTGCGAGCGACAGGAGCAGGCGTAAGGATCTCACGCACTTCAAAAGCGCCATGCCAAGGCTCCATGCCCTTTTTCCCCGGCTTCCTCAACACAATGCCAAACAGTTCGCCATCAAGATGGCACAGCGAAACATGGGGAACAACCCAAAAGCTTGCCGAACTTCATAGACAGATATGGGCAGATTTGATCAGAGCCTGAACGGCATATTGCAATGTACTCGGCTCGTATTGTTTAGGTCCTCACTGAGTGACCTTCTCTTTCGCTGAGCTCCTCGATCAGTACTCAAGTCGTCGAACGGGTCTGTCTCGGCCCCAGATAAATGGACGCTGTCTATCACCTGCCCTAGCCTCCCATCCAGCGACAAAACCCTGCACAACGTCGTCATCTACAACGGAACTAAGAGCACGGCACCAATAACAGCAGCAATACCCCAAGCCATCACCAACCTGCCAGTACAAGCCCCCCCGATCCTGCCCCCAGGTGCCGCATTCGGCGAAGACTCCTCAGCCTCACTCTCCCCCGTACTAGTCGAGCCTTCAGTCTCAGTGACCGTCGCCGTCGACTCAGAACTCCCCTCGCCGCTCGTCTCCTGACCCCCTCCCCCGCCGGCCGTCACCTCGCCATCCACCAGCGTCAACATGGGCATGTACGTATACCCCGTAGTCGTAGCAATGACCTCCGACAGCACGTTCGTGTGCCTCAGCGTCCACGACCTGCTGTACTCGACGTCCCCCTCGTCCGTCACCGAGTAGCCCCGGCCCCAGACGCGGGTCCCGTCGTACGTGTACGAGGCGCGGCTCATGAGGCCGCCGCCGTTGACGTTGCACATTACTGTCGGCCACTGCTCGACTTCCAGCGTCTGGTAGCAGTCGCCCATCGGGTCGGCAGTGAAGCCGCTGGGTTTGTTAGCCGCTGCATCACCGTCCCTTGAAACTTCTTGGGGGGACTCACCCGGGACAGCACAGCACGGCCGTCTGGCCAGGCCCCATGGCCTCCAGCAGCACGTTCGGTTTCGGGTTATAGATGGGCGCCGACGTCGTTCTCCTCGGGATCTCAAACTCAGTCGCGTGGAAGGCGCCCGTGACGCTGACATCGCTGGCCATGTCGCGGCCGCTCTTCTCCGCGACGCCGACCGTCGTCCAGCCATCAGGACACACCGAGGCCGGCGAGTAATACGGCATGAGGAAGCCGCGCGCGGGGGCGCTCATGTCGGACGTGACGGTGGCGTCGTAGCTCGCGCCGCCCGGGATGCAGTCGCCGTACGTGCGAGGCTCGCAGTTGTTCAGGGTCGAGCGCGTGCCGGGCGGCGGGATGCCCTCGGCCATGACGGCGAAGTTCATCTCGGTGGTGCATTTTTCCGGGAGGGTGCTGTAGGACGGGTCTATGGTGCCGAGGTTGAAGATGTTGTAAGCATGGAGGGCGGTCGTGGTAGGCATTGTGGCGGCTGGCTTGGTGCAGATACGGGTTTGTGTGGGAGAGGCTGAGGCGGAAGGCGACGATACGGGACGCCGGCCTTGTGGCGTATTTCAAGTGATGCGATTGCCTCTCACGATGGGAATTAGACAAGACCGCAAGGCAGAGCCAAGGCTACCAAGAGGCGCCGCCTTCAGCTCGTGGTCTTGTGAGCTTGGATGTGGGCGTTGCGTCGGGATTGCGGCAGTGTCTGGGCACGGGGCGTGTTAGCTGGTTGGACGCGGGCAGGGCAGGTCGGCGACCAGGTCTTGGTGTCTATGCCTGGGAACGCCATCGACGACATCGAGCACGATGGATCATGCAGCTGGTTTCACGCAGGGAATGCAACGAGCTGCTGCAGGATGTCGGAGGCATCGAGGCAACCAGGGTTCCTAGTTCGCGTGTGCATTAGGAAAGATGAGCCTTGCCGGACTTCAAGGCTCAAGAGCGGCTCCAAGAACGGTATGAAGCCAAGGGATTCTGAGGGTCTCGATAGTCCGACCAAGACACGACCCAGATCTCCGCCCACGAGGCCTCCTTGTCAATTTGTGATCGGCAGCGTCTTTCAGACGCAATGACCCTGATCGTCCCTCCAAGACAGTCAAGCGCCTGCGTACCTCAGTCAAAGGTGTAAGCAAGCAAGTCAGCCTGCCGAGGAGATCAAATCCACGAATCTTGAACAAGTCCACCGCCAAGATACCCAAGGCCCGCTATCGATCCACGTCCCCTGACCCAACGGCCCAAACCGGAAAGATTTGTCGTCATTGCAATGGCCGTTCCTGGCTTGTGAACGTGGCAAGTGTGCCAGTGTCGGAGAAAAGGATTACTGCTTGCAGAAGCCAAGATCGTAGGCAGACAGAGAGGGGATGCGATGTCGGATGGCCATGCGATGGAGTTGCACGACGGTCAGAACGGAGATGTGTTGCATTGGCAGGACAAGCCTGGCAGGTCATGTGAGAATTGAAAACTTTTTACGATAGATATCTTGATGTTGGGCATGCCCCCGAGAATGAATGTGTCTGTTGCAGCTTTCATGGGAGCGCGCAAGAACGCAACCGCACCATCCCTCCACCCAAGCTCCGTCTTGACTGAGAAAATTCCCCGCCAGAGTGCCAGGCGCTTATTTCACAGGGTCATGGGCAACGGGAAAGATCCAGGCAGTATCTACTCTGATGGCATTTTCATGTCCTCGAGTAGGCATTCTTGAAGCCTTAGAACGGCTGTCCGACAGTGCCAGTAATTTTCGGATATGCTCCCCTAACATGCTCCTACCTCTATCGACGTTTATTGTGTCCCTTTGTGATTGGAGTTTGCCTTGTTATCAATCATGGTACGTGGCTTGCAGTATAAATTAAATGGTCTGATGGGTGTTGGCTTGAGGTGTCTTTCATCGTTGTTCGGTCCGCGATGCTCCAGTCCAGGCTTCACTCAACCCCGACGCGAAACAAATGTAGAGAAGTCCATAATTCCATCGCATCAAAGGTCATGTGGAAATGCTTTCAAAACTTCAACTCAGCATTTCATTTGAGATGACTGTGGTGGAGCCTTGAGAGAGAGGACGTCGTGCATCAATCCTTGTCACCTCGGAAAAAGCCTACATATACCCCCAATTCTTGCTCCCTCCCATCGACCGGCCCCTGATCACAATCAGGGATCCTGCAAACGCGCCGTTGGTCTAGTGGTATGATTCTCGCTTAGGGT
>JAXQJP010000074.1:0-61129 GCA_037042015.1 Furcasterigmium sp. R96-07A1
CCTCACTGGCTTGACTATGGGAGAGCGGACGGGATCCCGTATTTTCCAGTGGGTATGGTCGTATGTGCTAGATTGGGCTGTAACAGACGTTCATAAGGCTGACATTGCGTCGTGGTGACAAGCAACAGACCCAAACCGGATGCGCCTCATCGAGGCGTCTACATCAACACCCCTGCACACAAGATAAGTGGGACACAGACATCTCACCTGCATTGTCCCCCAAAGCATCAAAGATTGGGGATGAGCATGTTCAACTAGGATAACCTGGCATGATCACGTCTTTGAGGAAGGAGCTTGACAACAGTGTAGTATTCATCTCGGCAAGATACTATCAAATTCAAGTCATGGCTATAGATAATAGACATGGGCCGGGACTGGGCGGTACGTGTTCGGAAGATCCATTTTAGACCACAGTGACCACCCAACACCCTGCCATGCCAAGCGCACTTGCCATCTAAGAATCGGCCTGCACATCGATGACAGTCTTCTTCCACTGGCGGGCGGGGATCTTGCGCTTGAACATGATGTCGATCTCGCGGTAGGAGCGGCCCTTCATCTCGGGGAGGAAGAAGTAGGCCACGATGAGACAGAAAAGACCGGTGCCGCCCCAGACGTAACCGCACTTGCCACCGAGGTTGGCTCCGTCCGTGGGGTTGAGCATCCAGCTGGAGAGGAAGATGCAGGGAATGTTGACCAGGTAGTAGCAACCACGGCCGACACCGGTGGTCAGGGGCCTGAGGCGGATGGACGACGTCTCTCCGATGATGACCCACGACGCGGGGGCGGGACCCAGGGTGAACAGCACCGAGATGATGAGGCCGAGGGAGGCCTGGGCCAGAGAGGCCGACGTCTTTGCCGCCTGAGAGTATACAGGGATCGAGGCAGCAATGCCGAGAACAACGAGCAGGAAGGTGTTGAAGCCCGAACCCCAGACGTAGATGGTGCGTCGGCCGAGGTAAGTGGTGAGGATCCAGGACAGCATGACGAAGATGGTCTGCAGAGCCGAGGTGATGAGTCCCATGGCGAAGGCCGTGTTGGTTTCCATGCCGGCCTCTGTGCTTGGGTCAGCTTACACGCATGCAGATGGAAACAAGAGAGACGACTCACGTTCGAAGAAGTAGACGGCCTGGTTGGCGATGAGGTTGCCTGTCAGATTCTGGGCGGCGTAGACACCGCAGACGATGAGGGTACGGTAGAGGTCGGTGCCCTTGAACAGCTCGGCCAGGCTGGGCTCCTTCTCGGAGCTCTCAAGCTCGATGGTACGGCGCATCATGGCGACGGTCTCGTTGTGGTTCTGGACGACGGTCTTGCGACCAAGACGGGCGACGGCCTTGGCGGCGTCCTCGAGACGGCCCTTGCGCACCAGCCACCAAGGTGACTCGGGCGAGATCCAGATGAGGATGGCGAGAGGGGTGGGGAACATCCACTGGAGGGCGATGGGGATTCTGAAGGCGATCTGGCCATCGAAGGTGTTGTAGTGGAAGGTGACGGCCTGGACGATGATGGCGCCGATGGCCCAGAACATCTGCAGCATCTGCGTGGCGGGGGCCCTCAGCCTCATGGGCACGATCTCACTGCAGTAGGCCGGGGAGTTGGCAATGAAGATGCCCCAGGGGACACCCTCGCAAAGCTGAGCGACGAGCATGACCGGAAGGGAGTCGGCGAAGTAGAAGATGAAGATGAAGGCGTTGAGAGCCATGAGGCCGACGATGGTGGCCCAGCGGTAGCCGATGCGGCTGGTGAGGGGGCCAGAAAGAAGGACGCCGATGATGGCACCGATGGGGCCGGCAACCTGCAGCGCAGACTGCCACCTGGTCTCGATGACCCATTTGCTGACGTCCTCGTCCCAGACGCCGTATCGTTTGGCGAAAGCGGGCAGGGCGATGAAGTTACCGATGAGGAAGACGCAGTACGACTCCATGATCTGTGGCGGGTCGGGTCAGCTGGGGTCAAACGATGGGTGCTGTCAGGAGGAGTCTTACGATGGTGCAGGACATGAGGAAAGCCCAGGCAGAGGCCATGGGATAGGCGCGGACGGCCTCGAGCACACCCATGTTGTACTCGGCATTCTCAGCCTCGATGGCATCGGCCTTGTACTCGGCGGCTTGCGCCTTCTGGTCGAGGTCATGATCGGTGTTGACATCGTGCCTCTCGATCTGGGCGAGGTCCTGGGGTTTCTCGTCGGCGACGGCCATGATGGCGTTGAGTACCCGAAGGAGAGATGATGAGGGGAGAGAGAAAGGGGGGGTATGAGGGACGAGGATCGAAGGAGGGGACACAGGAAGGAGGAGAGGGTCGTGCAGATGCCTCTTATAAAGAATGCGACCTCCTCCTGGCTCCTGCTCCTGCTGGCCTTGTCTGAGAAGTGCAGTGCTCCTTCCCCGCTGGCGGCTCCTGCTTCCCCGGCACCAACAGATGGAGCCCCCCCAAATCTTGGAATAGTGCCGGAAGTACCTTCGGGCGGCGTCTGGGGTTCGTGCCTTCTTTTGCTTCCACCTTAGACGCACCTATCAGAGACCCCTGCTTGGCATCCGGCCTGGCATGGACGTTGGCCAATCAGGGGAGGCAGGGGGCAAAGCTTAGCCCAAGGCATGCTAGCTCCCCGCAGCCACCCCGCAGCCATCCCGGGGGACACCCTATTCGGAAGTCTTTACAGCGGTCTACAGCGGCCGGCATCGTCTGCATGGGCTTTTAGCGGCGGGCGATGGCGCCACTGGACTTGCTTCCCCGACCTTGCCCCCTGTCTGGGTGATTGTTCCCCTCATCTCCTCCTCTCTCCTCATCTCTGCCCGATCCCTCTCGTCCTCCCCTCCGTGAGATGGTTGTCTCCCTCGCGTCTTGATACCCCGAGGCCTCGGATATCGGCAGAGTGCCAACACCAAAGCCGGCCAACCAAGGAAGATCCCATGGCTAGTGCCCAGCTTTCTCGTCGCCGCACCCGAGCTGACTCTCGTACTCTGGACTAGCCTCGTGATGGGACAGAACACATGGAACGCGCCGATCATCTTACATGTTTCGCCCCCTTTAGCCGCCAACTCTCTCAGCTTCCCCAGAGGATCCAGAGGTTCCGTTCCACATGGTTACCCATGGGCCCGTGACCAAGCTTCTCTCCTTGCTTACTTCAATTACTTGGTCTACTTCCTTGCCTCCCCCGGGTTCCCCCCTCAGAGGAGCGGCTATAGCAAGCCTCGGCCGTGCCTCGGCCCTACTCCTGGCTCCCACCTGCAGCATCTGCCGTGTCGCTTCCACGCCACGACTCGACCCGACGGGAGAATGACTAGCAAGCACAACGTCGCATCACTTCTTCACGTCACGTGTGATCAAGACACGTCAAAACAAACGCTGATTCCCAGGGGATGGAACGCTAGGGTATAATACTATGCCAAATAACCACGCGGTTGCCCACATTCCTTACCACGTTCTCGTGTCTTTTCATTTCCCATCCAATGGTTGTCGTGTCGTGTTCCCATCCAATGGTTGCTCCTGGTTTCCCTCCTGTTGGGCCCGCGACGAACGAGGGCGTTGGTGAGGGTCCCTCGCTCGGGGGAACAAACTCCGTCCGGGGTAATAATGGGTATCTCGTTCCCCAGTAACTCCATCCCAAATGCAAAGGACCCATCAAAATCAATCCCAAACGCCTTGCGAATCATTTCTCTCCCCCTTTCGCCGCGACAATCTATGTCAGTCGGTGCGCCAGAACGTGCCGAGCATACTTGTTCAAGTTCAGGCCCGACTTCGACGGGCTCACAGCAAGCTTTCCGAACTCGCTCTCCACCTGGTCCCTGGACCTGGCGCCCAACACCTCGGAACCCTGCTTGATGTATCTCCGCAGGAACTCGACGTAGTTCTCCGGCATCTTCAGTTTGTCGCTGACGTGCAGCATGAGCTTCTTGGGCGGGACCTGCTCCTCGACGGCCATCGCCCACAAGTCGAACGCCTCGTCTTCCCACGTCACCTCGTCGCGGATCGAGCTCCAGTACGTGAGCCCCACCTCGTCGTCCTCGAGGCGCTCGTACCGGAGCAGCGCGCACTGGGTCTGGTCGAGGCTCCAGAGTTCCATGAGCTCGAGCGCCGGCATCTTATCGAGAACGGGGCTTATGAGGTCCTCGATGAAGCGGCTGGTCGGGGAGGGGCTCTGCGTACCCTCGGCGGGCGGCAGGGGGCTGAACGTGAGGTTAATGCGCTCGAGGCGCGGGAAGAAGCGCTGCGGGGGCGCGGTGGACGGGTGCAAGCCAAAGAAGAAATTTCTCGCATCAATGATGTAGGGCGCCGAGAGGACTCGTAGGGTCTGCGCGGCGTCAGTGAGCCACGTGGAGCCGAGCATGCGCGTCTCGACGTTCCTCGTCATGCACAGCGACGGGAAGGCGTCCGGGAAGCAGCCGGTCGTCGTCTCGCTGAAGAGGTGCACGCGGTCCGTGTTGGCGGGCAGCTCCTTTTCGAAGAGGTTGCTGTAGGACAGCTGGAAGCCGCGCCGGTCCAGGCGGTTGCGGCTCTGCCACGTCTCGTGCCGGAACTCGCGCAGGTTGGGCAGGCTGCGCTCCATCAGGGGGTTGAGGATCGTCGGGCTCACGATCCGGGTCGTGGAGCGGCACACGGCGAGGCTCTCGATGGCGGGGACCGGCTTGAACGATGCCAGGCACTCCTCGAAGAAAGACCCTTCCCCAAAGTCCATGGACGAGTCCATGATGGTGGCGCGG
Source organism: Furcasterigmium sp. R96-07A1 (assembly GCA_037042015.1). NCBI lineage: Eukaryota > Fungi > Ascomycota > Sordariomycetes > Glomerellales > Plectosphaerellaceae > Furcasterigmium > Furcasterigmium sp. R96-07A1. Next base: position 4,698 of record JAXQJP010000074.1, read on the forward strand.
CTCCTGTTGCACGCGGAGCACTTGACTGGTAGGTATTGCCGCCCTTCTGTGGTGACGACGGGGCCCTTGGTCATGCTGATGTCTTTCTCGTGGTTCATGTGATACTTGTCGCTTGGCGAGTACCCGCCAAGCTCAAAGGCAATGCCTTGTCCATTGACGCGCCTCCAGTTGGACATGACCCGGGTGAAGTCCCTCAAGGCCTCCAGGAAGGTCCTATCGTTATCAAGGGCAATTTGCTTATCCAGGTCACGGCTGTAATACAAATGGTCGTAAAGTGGGAACTTGACCATGAGGACAATCTCGCGGACGAATGCGCGGCGCCTCTCATTTCGTATAACGAAGGTGTCAAATTTGGTAAGATTGTACTGGTTCAGGACCACGCGACGGAAGCTGCTCTCCTCAAAGACGAGCTGCCATTCACGGCAGACTCTGACGTAGGACTTGAAGTGAGAGTGGTCCTCGTGCTCAAGAGTGGATGCCTTGAGGTGCTCGTAGACGCTGGCACGGAGCTCGGCCGGCAGGCTGAAGAAACCGAGAGAGGAAGACATGATTTGGTATGAGCTGGGGGTTCCTTGAGCTAGGATGAAGCCTGTGGTCTTGAAGTTTGCAATTGATGATTGCAATTGGTGATTACAATTGACGATTGCAATTGATCGTTGTCAATTGACTCTGTGCGGTGTTAGTGTGAGCCTCTCATGAGAACTCGGGGAAGTACTTGCGTTAAGTCAGGCAATGACTTGCGTCAGTGGGTGACAGAAGGTTGTCTGTGATCAGTGGGGAGAAGGCTGTCGTGCCTCAATGATAGGCAGATGGTTGTCTGCTATCAACGAAGGACAGGTAATTGTCTTGTGTCAATGATGGGCAGATGATTGTCTGTAATGAATGATGGAGTGATCAATGTGTGTGATCAATGATGGAAGAATGAGTGTCTTGGTCAATCTTGGACTTGTTCAACGAGAGACTGAGGAATGTGTGTGTGTGTGTGTGTGCTGGATGGGAAAGAATCATCCAGTCTCTCTGCCGGGTGCTCTGCCCTTTTTATCCCCTACTTTGAAAGATCTGCTCTGCTACAGCCATCAAGGCCAGCTGACCATCAGGCAAGGCTCTCGTCACGACATGCTTAGGGTTCTGTTTTGGCGAGCGCCTCAAAAACCAATTTGCGCGACGGGGACCATACAGACGCGCTTTCGCGGAAGGCCTTGACATAACGACTCCACCCTTTTGGAGGAGCATGAAGATTAACTTCAAGTTTCGTGGCGGAGGCGTCAGTTGGGTCGGGTCCGACGTGTCGTACGGACGTGTCGATGACAAGAATCCCATCTTTGGCTTGGAAATGGTATAACCATGTCAATTGAGTCATTCAGATGACGACGACGAGTTCATGCAGGTACGCCTCAACAGTGTCTCTTTCTGTGTTTCTGAAATCACTTCTATGTTAACGGAGTACTGCGCTGACGGTGTGTGCACGTTGCCGTGTTGAGGCTCGGAAAGGACTTGACATCAAGCACAAGACTTCCGCTATGTCAATTGACCCTCTCGGGAGCATGGGTGAGTAGAACTCCCTGTTTGCACCCCAATTGGTCTAGAACCAATTCTGAAAGATATATCTGAATTTCAATTGATGCCCTGGTTAACTCACGTGTTGCCCTGGGCCTCATTTGGCAAGCAAGGTAGGAATATAGGTAGGTAGTCAGGACATCTCTCACCGTTCCAGTCTCTGTCAATTGCTCAAGACGGTGTCCATGTCGCATGACACATGACCAATCCCATTCGAAATGCATAATCGCAATTGGCAGGAAACAAATTTGCACCAACCAGGCCATCACGGAAGGTTCCTCCGCAGTGCCTTCTGTTTCCTCGACGTCCATGAGCCAACCGTCACGTGATGTGTCCCCCGGGATTAGCTACGAGCCTCATCGAAGAGGCTTCGGAAAAGGCTTCAGAAAAAGTCAATTGGAAGTTTAATTGCCATTGAGTCACCCCCAGAAACCCACTCAGATTACATTTTAATCGCCATGGAGCAACGCCCAGCAAGCCACCCAAAACACGCAACTGCCCGACCCTTGACGTTGGGCCGAGGACGCCAAGCGCGGGTATGTCGGCAGTCGAGGCGATCGCGATCGACACTACGACCGACTAGACAGCGGCTAAGCTCACCAAGCTCCACGGAAATGACGACCGACGGGGAGCCGCTTCTTGGAAGTCGCCCAGGTCGCCCAGAAAAAAAGGCGGCTCGCTGCGGAGAAGGCGTCCGGGTCGCCCTGCTGCCCTGGTTCTTGGCCTCTGGGCGCTGGGGCTCGGCTGTCACTGACGTCAAGTGACACCTCGACCGCGTGGCTCTCAGGGGTTAGACCGCCCGAGGGAGGATGACTTCATTCTTTTGGGTTCAAGCGGAAGGTCTATTTCAGAGTTGATTCCCTCGTCTTTCACAGTCTGTGTTTCTCGCATTGAGCAATTCGGACAGGCCGCGACAGTCACCGTCGCCCACTACAGACGATGCATCAACTCTCCCACATGCTGCCTTTGGTGGCGTCCGTCTCGGCGTCAGCCCTTTACTCGACCTACACCTTCAACCCACTCCACCACCTCGGTGGCATCGCGCCGTACTTCGAGTCTCAAGACCCCCCGGCGTCCCCTGATGCTCCCCAGGGCTGCAAGGCCGACAAGGCGGCCTACCTCGTCCGTCACGCGGCCATCTACGCCAACGACTTTGATTTTGAGGAGTACATTGAGCCCTTCCTGGAAAAGGTCGAGAACAAGACCGGCATCGACTGGACAAAGGTCCCCCACCTCAACTTCCTCGATGCCTGGGACCCCCCCGTCTCCGAAGCAGAGACCTCCCTCCTCACGCGCGTCGGCCGTCTCGAAGCCACCCGCCTCGGCGTCGATCTCAACTTCCGCTACCCGAACCTCACCGTCCCCTCGCACATCTGGACCTCCTCCGCCGAACGCACCGTGAAATCCGCGCAGTCCCTCGCCCGAGGCCTCGAGTCCGACGAAGCCCCCATCGATGTCGTCACAATCTACGAGTCCGAGGAATCCGGCGCAGACAGCCTGACCCCCTACAAGGCGTGCCCCGCCTACTCCTCCTCCGCCGGCTCCGACGAGTCCAGCACCTTCATGCACCTCTACGCCTCCCCCATCGCCGCCCGCCTCAACGCCCTCGCGCCAGACTTCAACTTCACAATCTCAGACGTCTTCGGCATGCAGCAGCTCTGCGGCTACGAGACCGTCATCCGCGGCGCCTCCCCCTTTTGCGACCTCGACCTCTTCACCCCCGACGACTGGCTCGGCTGGGAGTACGCAGAGGACGTCCGCTACCACTACAACGTCGGCTACGGCTTCCCCGCAGCCGGCCCCATCGGCCTCCCCTGGCTCAATGCCACTGCGAACCTCCTGCTCGACGACGACAGCGACGAGGACCTCTACGTCAGCTTCACGCACCGCGAGCTGCCCCCCATGGTCCTCGTCGCCATGGGCCTCTTCAACAATTCCGCCTTCTCGGGCACGGACGACGTCAACGCCACCATGCCAAACGACCGCATCAACTACCGCCGCGCCTGGCGCGCGTCCCACGTCCTGCCGTTCCTGAGCAACATCGCCATCGAGCGCTTCAACTGCTCCGGCAGCTACGGCTACGATAACGGGACGTATTTCCGCGTCCTCGTTAACAGCGCGCCGCAGCCGCTGCCGGGCTGCACCGACGGGCCGGGCACGACGTGCTCCCAGGATGGGTTCGAGACGTATCTCCAGGAAAGGGCGGATATGTTCGATGGTTTCTCGGAGGTGTGTGGCGTGGAGTATGATAACTCTACTGATGTGCTGTCCATTTACGACGCGCCTAAAGGGAATAGCACGAAGATGGAGAAACGTTACGAGGGATTCGCGTCTTTCTAGAATGAACGGCGCTTGCTGAGGTGTACATAATACCTAATACACGGCCCCAAGGCCCTAATTTTCCCCAATCGAAGCGCGTGAAACGTATCTCATCCTCAAATTCTAGACGCTGTACCTGAACTCCCGATCCTGCCGATCCGTCAAGTCCGTCTCAGGCCTTCCGTCCTTATCAAGCGCAATAGGCGCGCGCCCAGCCTCATCACCCCTCGCATCGCTCGCGTCCCTGCCCTTGTTATCCCGGACGCAGATGAAGCGGTACCCGGCAATGACGACGAAGAGCGTGCACCACGTGACGATGCTCGTGACGACGCCGGAGAAGTAGCGCGGCGCGTGCGTCCAGAGCTGCGGCGAGGCAATGCAGCCTGCGCAGTAGCCGATGAAGAACATGGCGTTGACGATGGCGCGCTTCGTGTTGCCCTTGACGTTGGAGGCCGTGAGGGAGAGGAGGATGGACCAGGGGGCGGTGATGCAGGAGGCCAGCCAGGCGGATGCGATCAGACCCCAGCCTGCGTCCAGGGACAGCTCCAGCAGGAGGACGGTGCCGATGAGTGGGGGGATGACGAGAGCCAGCGCGACGTAGGTTCTGTTGTTCGGGAACATGACACACGCAGCGACGCCGATCCAGAGCATGGCAATCTGCACGGCGCCAGAGGGGGCAAGGTAGAGCATCGTCTCGTACCGGTCGTAGCCAATGTTGTTGATGACGAGCGAGGCGAACTGACAGAGACACGGCGTCAGCAAGGCACGACACATGGAGACGCTGAAGTATTATGCGGGGAACGTACCGTGAGAACGGGCGACTGCATCGTGACAAGCACGCCAAAGGCAAATACAAACCACGTCTTGACGTCCATCAGCGTCTCTCGCAGCTGTGACACGGAGAAGGATTTCTTGTCGCCACCCTCGCGGTCACGCGCCATGCGCATCGACAGGACCTGCTTCTGGCGCTCCGTCAGGAACCACGCGTCCCTGGGCCCGCTGGGCATGAAGAAGTAGAAGAGCACGCCGGCAAAGACGGTCATGGCGCCACAGACGAGGAAGAGGGTGCGCCACGGTGCGAGGCCCAGCGCCTTGTTCGTGCCGATGCCGTACATGAGGAGGCAGCCTAAGACCTGCGCGAGACCGTTCATGGTGATCCAGAGGCTGCGACGGTCAGCTTATGTTGACTGAGGAGTTTGGGTAGGGGACTTACGCCGTGCGGGTGGCGTGCTCTTCCTTGCGGTACCAGATGCTGGTCAGTGTGACAAAGGCAGGAGACACGGCGCCTTCCCAGAAACCGAGGAGGAAGCGCACGGCGGCGAAGCCGGCGAAGTTCTGGGGGGTGGCTAGGCAGAGGCAGACGATGCCCCAGACGATACTGTGAGCGATGTCAGCTTGGAGTTTGGGGATATTACGTCGATTGCTGGCAAGGCCTACACGGTGCCGCCGACAAACTTGGTCAGGTTCAGTCGGCTCATGAGATAGATGAAGGGGTATTCGGCCACGAGCTGGCCGACGTAAAAGATGGACGACGTCCACGAATACTGCACGCTCGTCAAGTTGAGGTCGGGGATGAGGCCGAAGACCTGTCATGGGCTATGGTTAGCCTGGGTCGGAGAGTGCACTGGTCAAGCCACCTACGCTGGCATAGCTCAGGCTCTGCTTGTCGAGATACTGCAGGAAGAAGACGAAGCACATCTAAGGACCGGGTGTCAGTTCATCTGTATCATTGGGCCTCAGTTGGACTGGTGGACATACCATGGGGAGAACCGTCATGTCAATCTTCCGCAAGACCTCCCGCTCTTCCTCGGGAGTCGCTGGCGCGAACCCGTTGACATCATGCTCATCCTTCTCGACCGCACCACGCGCCTCTCCGCTGGCAGTGGGGGCGATCACCTGGCCCTCGTCCTTTTGGTCGTGTGAAGACGACATGATGTTGGTCAGATAGGGAAAGAAGACGGTAGAGGATAGCGTCTGTAACAAGCCCACGTCAGACTCTGCGAAGTTGGTGCCTTCGAGAGGTGGGATCGGCAGGGAGAGGAATGTTCATATAACCTTCTCTCCCCCGGAGCCTTTCTGTTGACCTGGGCCCGATGGCATGGTAGAACCCCAGCACGATGTGTCACGGACGTTCGGAATCTGGGGAAAAACGTGCCCTCCGCCTGGAGATAACACCGATAATCGGTGGAGCTGTCAGTCTTGCCGATGGGTCGAGTCATGATAGCGGCGGGGGTTGGACAACTAGCCGACATTTTCGCTGTCGGTTGTCTGCCATCGGGTGTGTCACGCACCCGACACCTGATGGCAAGCTGCCGACACCCGCTGATAAGCCGAGGTCTGGTGGATGTAAGGGCGACTAACCTGGAATCGGAGGTCAGACAGCCGATGGGATTTTCGGGATCGGCATGTAAGTCGAAACTCTGTGAGACACGAGGTGGTATTTCTCACCCCTCGACGGTAGAGATGTGAGCGTCGAACTCGCAAACACCGGAGCCAGATTCTCATCCTTCCGTTCTTTGCCAAACATCTCCTCGTCAGCGCCCAGAGAAACCATGGTGTCGGAAGCAGACCTCAAGCCCTGGCTCAGGGACCCGCCCCGGCGGTACATCCTCACAAACGCCAGCATCGTTGACGTCGCCTCAGGCAACCTCCGCAAGAATGCCGCCGTCAAGCTCCAGGACGGTCGAATCGGCGATATTCTCGACTCGACCGCCTCCAACATCTCCTCGGCCAAAGCAGACGGCTTCGAGGTCATCGACTGCGCCGGCAAGTTCCTGACGCCAGGCTTGATCGACTCGCACGTCCACCTGATGGCCGTCCCCGGCTTCAGCGACCTATCCAAGGCCTTTGGCAACCCGCACGACGTCTCCGTCCTCCGCCAGCCCTATGTCTGCGCCCAGATGCTGCACCGCGGCTTCACTACGGTGCGTGACTGCGGCGGCGCCCTCCAGGCCCTCCGCGACGCCATCGAGGACGGCGTCTTCCCAGGTCCGCGCCTCTTCCTCGCCGGCCACGCCCTCAGCCAGGCCGGCGGCCATGCCGACTTCCGCGGCCCGCATGACCACGACCTCTGCTGCGGCGGCTCAACCACGGGCCTCGGCCGCGTCCTCAACGGCGTGCCTGAGTGCATGCGCGGCGTGCGCGAGGAGATCCGCACGGGCGCCGACTTCATCAAGATCATGGGCTCGGGCGGCGTGAGCAGTCCGACCGACAGGATCGAGCAGCTTCAGTTCTCCCGCGCCGAGATCCAGGCCATGGTCGAGTGCGCCGACAACGCGGGAACCTACGTCACGGCGCACGCGTACACGCCCAAGGCCATCCGGCACTGCGTCGACAACGGCGTCCGGGGCATTGAGCACGGCAATTTCATCGACCCGCCGACCGCGAAGCTCCTCGCCGACAAGGGCGTCTACCTGACACCGACGCTCGTCACATACGCCGAGATGGCCTCGCCCAAGTGGAAGGGCTACCTGCCGCCCGAGTCCGCCATCAAGAACCAGGAGGTCCTGGCGGCTGGCCTGAACGCGCTCAAGACCGCCCACGAGGCAGGCGTCTCCATTTGCTATGGATCGGATCTCCTTGGCCCTCTCGGTACGGCACAGACGTTCGAGTTCCGCCTGCGGTCCAAGGTGCTCTCGCCGCTTGCCATCCTGCAGAGTGCGACGATCACGCCGGCGCGCATGATAGGCCAGGCGGAGGCTCTGGGTCAGATCAAGACTGGCTTTGAGGCCGATCTCCTCATCACAGAGAAGAACCCGCTGGAAGACGTGACAATATTCGACGAGCCAGAGAACGTCCTGGGCGTGATCAAGGAGGGCAGGATTCACAAGAGCAGGTGGTCAGATCTGAAGCAGGATGCCGACGTGGTCGTGCGTGTAAAGCCAGCGCTGTAGCTTATTAAATGTCATCAACTGTTGGAAGAAGCTTCTCCCGTCTTGTTCCAGGTCCTAAATTGAAGTCACTCCAACCAAGTCCTGTAGTCATCAAAATCCAGCGGTAAAGTCGAGAACGTCCATGCCGGTCAGCCCCATCAAGTACAATTGATCGTCGTTGTAAGCCGCCGACGGTAGGTATGGGTCATTGGGGCTGGTGGACGGTTCCCCGATGCCGGCTGTACCCACGGGCATGCCGAAAGCCGATGCGGACAGTCCTTGAAGCTGCAATGCCGCAGCCTCTTCCCATGGAGGCGACGCCATGGTAGAAGCGTCCAGAGGACCCCCTATTCCAGGACTCGAGACAGCGCCATCGTGTGGCACCTCGAGAGCGTCCATCGCGGGACCACTGCCTGAAATCACGTTGTCCTCATGGTTCAGCTGTTGTTGCTCCGTTGCAGACAGCCAACTGGCCCAGGTAGCGTAGTCCGACGAGTGGTATCCCACGGTCGCTGGTTGCGGTTCCTCCAGGGGCGCAGGATGATGCCCTTGCAGCTTGGCACGAGCTTCGTCGGCAATGGATTTGAGGGCCTCGACGAATCGAACGCCTGTCCTAGCAGTCATGTTGCCCCCTGCCATCTTTCGGAGACAGTCGATCCCGAATTCTACCCTCGTCTGGTAGCTCGCGTCCCTGTCTAGGATGCCGGCGAGGAGCACCACTATGGTAGCGATGCTGCACCCTTGAAAGTCGGTGAACGAAAATCGTGTGAGGTTGCCGGTGCCGACCAGATGCTCGAAGAGATTGAGCATCTTGTAGGCGGCTTTGATGCAAGAGCGAGACAGACTTTGGACACTCTCGTCAACAGACGCGTGTTCGGGGTTGTTGGACACGATGGAGCGGAGGCGCGCGCGGACGATGGTGACGACCGAGACTTTTCCGAGGGCAATCCAGGCGAAGTAGTAGTTGAGGTACAGGTGAAAGACTGCTCGGTAATTTGACGACCTCGGCTCGACACTCTGTAACCTGAGCTCCGGTGGGAGCGACCGTTTCCACGATTTGAGAAGCGTCTCGTAGTTCTCCGGCAGAGGGGCGGTGTCGCTATGCCAGGCCCTTGGACATAATTAGCATGCTGGAATACTTTCTGGTCAACTGCAGGTAGCTCACGCAGGCTGGGCCAATGTATCCATGATACGTGCCAATTGAACGTAGGCGATCTGATTCTGTATGTTGTTGAACTTCTGCCGAGCATCTGCTGGTATGGGTCTCGGCATTCGGACGGAAATGATGTCCTGGGAGATAGACTGAGGCTTGTTGAGCTTGATCGTGACGGTTCTATCGCGTGTCAGAAAGCAAGAGACCAAGCCAGCACCCAGTTTCGTACCTTTCCAACGCCCAAATGGACCAGAAGAGCCTCCTCCGGGCCTCCCTTTCATCCTCTGTCAGCACCGGATCGTCAGACTCTTGGTGAAGGCCGATGGCGAGAGCCTTGCGGAGGGCCAGTCCCATGTACACATAGGACGCACCAATGGCGCTGGCTGGCATGAGATAGACGCCAAGGACGTACGCCGCTTGCACGGAGCGGACGCAGGCTCTATCGACAATATCACCCATCATGCTGCGGGCTAGGTGGTAGAAGATACGCCCGGGATCAGATCCTTCCGAGGGGGAAGTGACTTCGTCGACGCGCCCAGGCCTCGCCATGGTCGTCCACTGGCTTCCCAGAGCAAAGGTGGCCAGGGCAAGGCATACGAAGCCAGGGTCTCGCCTCCAGCAAGAGTCTGGGTCGGCGTAGAAGCGGTCCAGCTCGGACGTGAAGCGGGACTGGTTGAAGTAGTAGAAGTTGTCCATGCTGTGACAAATGCAGACCGAGAGGAGAAAGTCGGCAATCGCCTTGGGCGGAAACTTGTCGACGACCTTCCTCAGCCGTCGCACCTCCTCGGGAGTCTGAGGCGATGGGGGCCGAGAAATGCGCCCTTGCAAACGTGCCATCTCTCTCTCCTCTGCTGCTGGCTGGGGGTCCAGGCAGAAAGCATCCCGAAGCTTGGACAGGAATCGCGGCCACATGAACATCTCGGAGGTCGCGCCCTCGGGAGACACGCCGAGGGGAAGGTCATCCTGTCGCGGAGTCTGATTGATGCCAGACTGGGAGGTTGCATCATCCTGATGGAGGGAGGCGACAGTGTCATCGATCTGGCCTGATGTGTCGAGAAGATTGTTCGAAGCGTCCGGGAGAGCAGGCGGTGTTCTTTCCCGCTCGAAGCGACACGCGTGAGAACCTCGTAGACATCGTTGGCAGACACCCGACGCGGTCTCGACACATGATTGTTTGCGGCTCTTGCAGCGGTCGCAGGCTCGCGGGGCGCGCTTACGATCTTGATCGGCCACTCTACGACGCCGAATCCTCCGATTCGAGGTTGGGGTGTTCATGCGGGAGCATCTGAATTGATGGCGAGAGGCAAGTGGTGATCGGGAAGGAGGTGTTGAAAGAGAAAATGTGGCAGTTTGCCGACGCACCCGAGGCAGAATGCAAGAACGTTCCTACCAATGAAACGGAAAAGATTGAGGTGGATGACCCCAGACCGCTATCGGCGGTCCACCCCGCTGTAACCTCCGCTAGCAGGCGGGGAGATAAGGGAAGACGCGCTAAACCATCAGAGCCATCACAGTGGGGAGAGTGCCCGAGGACTTCCACCTTACTAGGTCATGGCGCAGCATCCAGGCTGTTCAACTGCGAACCGAACGGGTAAATTTCTCAGAAGAATGGAAAGATTATTAGCTCATACTAAGAGCATCTTCCGTGGCCAGCGTGTAGGGCGGTGCCTGTACAACGGATCAAGTCCTGTCCCTTTCCAAGTTCTTCAGAATCCTCATCACCATGACGCAACTGATCCAGCGATGAATTGAACGACCCTGACCCTCCCTGGCTGGTACACCGGCCCCGCGTTTGAATCAACAACCCGGACCTCAATCCGACAGAAGTGCCGTCTTTCAACGCACGAAGCAGGTAATTGTGTCAACTCGAATCCTGGGCATCCAGATAAAATGAACGATCAAAGGTCTTCCGTCAGAGAACCGCAGGCTGTATCATCGACCGAGCTGTCGCAGGCAGGCTTTGACTGTTTCAAAACCGGTCTTAAATGGCCCTTGTAGGCTGACCAAATAGCTCTTTGGTCTCCGCTGGCTCTTCGGGCAAGCAAAAGACATGTTCGCTCTCGGTGAACATATGGTGGATGGGCCAATCTAGACTCAGATGACCATCTGGAATGTGTCGCGTATCCGAGTTCTCCAGCGTCGAGTCGTTTGGTGTCAAGTCACCATGACAAAGACTCGATTAGACTTGTCGTTCGGCCACCTTCCCACCGTGTAATCAAGACGGCACTCCCGACACGACCCGCCCCTTTGTCTGGAGCCAGGGGCGGCGTGAACAGCGGCGTGTAAACGAGACAGGATGGAATTCACGTCTTGGATAGCCGAGGCTATTGTTGAAGCGCTGCGGTCTTGCGGGAATCCCACGTGGGTACAGAGTCTGATAGGTTCGAGCTCTTGATAAGGCATGTCACGGCCGATTGCAGATGTATAAACCCATTGGTATCTGACGAGGAGCCTGAGTTTGCTGGTGTCTTGCATCCTGATAACGCGTGGAGCGACGTGTAATGTCAGAGCCTGGGGACTGTCGGTGTGAACTGTGAACAAGCGTTCCATTAGAAGGTCGCGGAGATAGCTTCGAGCCTGATGATTCAGTGCACTAAAGTGTGTGGCACTCCGGAGGATGATCTGCTTGTGGTGTTGTTGAAACTTGTGGAATCTCTCGGCCACTGTGGCTGTGACATCGTTGTGAAGTTTGGGCATGTTCCAGTGGCACGAGCTATGGTTCTTGGAACAGACAGGAAGGTCCTTTCGTGAGATGGGGTGAGAGCAGAGGCAGGCTTCGTAAAACCACTTATTCGTGTTGATGTACCATAAGGGGTCGTGCTGATCGGGTGGCTGCTCCTGATCCGTGTGTCCTTTATCCAAGGGGTTGGTGGTGTTGATCGTCCCCATGCCTGCAGCGGGTAATTGTAGTGCTGGGTGGAATTTCGAGGAAGGGAAAAAATGAGGAAGTTTTCCGGCGGGGGTTGTATTGTTCTCTTGTACCGACTCGGGTCTTTAACTTCGAGGGGGCGTTCACCATGATGGCGGAAATGCTTTGGCAGCCAATGACGCCACCTCGGGGAACCTGAAAGTTCGTGAATACGACAGGTGACATAGAGTTTATACCCTCTTTGGATTAAGTGAAGCTTAAGACGTCCATGTCAGTGATCAAGTGCCTTCATAGGTAAGTTGGGTCAGTTGGGAAGCGTTAAATACCTACTTTTAGATAAGAATTTATACCAACCAGGTCACTAAGGAGAAATTTCATTGGCGAGGAGCTTTCCCGAGAATGAGCCTTGTTGACGGATAGGCTTGTCGAGGAAAAACCTTATCGAGGAGAAACAAATCGATCAGTACGTTTGGTGGGAGAGGAGCAAGCCCACCAAGGCTTGATCCAGCTGGCTAGTAGCACTCAGACATTTTGAAAAGGTACATCCCTATAGGCTGTACCAACTCAACTGTCAATACTCTGCAAGGGTCCAGTGTTTCCATTTCAGAACTTCACAGGACAGAAAGGGACGAAGCATTCGCCCGAGGCCATGAAGTACGGGACTAGAATTCACCACGACACCCAGGCAAGCCGCATCGCCACAACAGCAATAACAGAAACCCCCAGATATCCCATCAACTTTGGTGCTGCCCTCTTCACAGTGCGCACCTGTTTGTTCCATATGGTCTTCGCCAGCGCCGCGCCCTCATTACCGTGCGGGAACGGCACATCTGGCACATCCCTCCCCAGGAACTCGCACAGCGGCTCCCACCCCGACCCAAGCTTGTAGATCAGCAGCCTCTCCGGCGGTACCGTTTCTCGAACCATCGCATTGTGTCTCTCGTATAGCTCCCCGAGGTTCGCTTTGATCTCTTCCAGGTCACGCGACCGGGTCCAGCCGAGCAGCATCTTTTGCAAGTTCTCCACGTATGACGTCTGGCCCTCAGACTTTGTCAACGGCTCGACCCAGTCCCGGATGAAGTTCTGAAGACGCCCGAAGTTGCCTTCGAATAGACCCTGCGCCGAGGGCCGCCATTTGTCAAACGCCCGCTCGACGAGAATGACCTTGGCCTCCGGGTATGCCTGGATCATCGACTCGCCAAAGGGCCCGGCAATGTCGGTGATAGCCTCGCACGGTCCGAAGAGCTCATCCCAGTCCGTGGCGGACATACCGCCGCCGACGTAGGACGGGAGTGTAGGGTAGAGGCGGTCTGAGGCGCGGCCGAAGAACATCCAGTGCTCCGCGTTGTCGAGGGTGTGCATGCAGTGGTAGACGTCTTTGTAGCCTAGCTCCGTGAGGGCGAGGCACATGGAGTAAGACCCCGTTCGTGGGAGGCCGACGCTGAGGACTTTGAGATCTCGGTGGGGTTGGACTTCGCCCGTGGCGGGGGAGATGGAAGTCGACATGGTGTTTTGATCGGAACTGCCCACAGGAGTCTGCGACACGCCGCTGAGCGGGCTTGAAGTCGACATCTCCCCTTTTAAAGCAAGTTCACATCACTCGATTCCAGGAGCATTTCCTGTATGACGTAGGTTGTCAATTTAATACGCTTTTGACGTGGTGCCTGCTGACGAGTACGCGTACAAAGTGACAGGGTTACTTCCTGCCATTCCTATTGAATGATCGTTTTGCTTTGTAAGATCCGGACCCAGATTAGTCCTCTTACTCTATAAATGGATCAAGTTGACTTGTGATAGCTAAGCAGCCGACCTTTTCTTCTAAGCGGCAAGAACAGCTTGCGATTACACGTGGCTAGTTATTATCTTCACCAATGCATAGTATCATGCCTTTTCTAAGGTAGGTCAAGTCGAACACATGAAAGAACGGGAGGAGAGTTGAAAATGGAATTATCGAGAAGGTCTCACCCGACGGAATTAGTAGAAAGAGCAGAACCGGGCAATAGTCCGCTTGGTGTTCCAACAAAAATGCAGCGGTGATGATTTAGGTAAATCAGCCCCAACCCAATGCGTCGTCGCCCTCTACCAACGAATGTCGCAAGGATCCTTGGGCTCGCTTCAATCTAGACGCGCCGCAACGCCGCAGATCCCGATACCCCAGGATTGCCGACCTCGTGACGGGGCTCCACATGGCCTGGCACATCAACCCGCGTTCGATTTCCAAGTACCAAAACCCGAACTTGGCAACCGTGGTGCGGACTCCATATTATGAACCGAAGTCCCTGTGAATGTGACCATCTGCCTGGGGGCATGCATCCATAAATCTTGGCCGTCCCGGTGTGACTCAGATGCACCGCGGACATTTCATCATCCGACCGCGACGACCGCCAACAAGCAGACTGCATTCCTCCATTCGTCATGCGTCAGGTCTTTTAGAACAAGGGACTATCAAAACATCGTAAGGAAACGCCTCTCTACAACGAGATCACCATTTTCCGAAGCCAATCGGGGAGTACACGTCCATTGGTCTTCACCATGTCGACATTTCATAGATTCCTGGACCTGCCATACGACGTGCGCAGGCTAGTCTGGCAATGGTCGCTCGCCTCAGACCACAAGGAACCTCGCATCGTGGACATCGTGAGCCGCAAAGACATCGCTTGCCCCAAAGGACAATGGCACTTCTACTCGAAAACACCAGCCCCTGCTCTCCTCAGTACCTGTCACGAATCACGCCGCGTCGCCCTCGGCCACTACCACCCCGCCTTCCGATGCAGCGACAAGAAGCACGCAGACTACACCATCTGGGTCAACTTTGAAACGGACATTGTGCGATTTCCTATTGAGGATGTGGGATGCGGCTGGCATGCGGACAATGATTTGATACAGAGCCTGCATTTGACGGGTGATGCCCATGCGGCGTCGGACTTTATCCGGTATAGTCTTGGAGAGTTGGAATTCGACTCTCTGAAAACAGTCGATATTTATCATGAAGACGACGTGGCCTTGTGGAATGATGCAGCGGCAAATCCATCGTGGTCGTCGAATCGGGAAGGCTTGGACTCGGACATCACCATCAGAGTAAGGTATTGGCGGCGGTGATGAGCAGATTACGGCTTGTTAGAACGGCCACAAGTCTTTATCCATGGTTTGATCACTCGAGGTGGTGTAGCCTCAGAGATACAAGGTCGATGATGATGCCAGGGGATTTGTGAGAATAGGGAGCCTAGCACAAAAAGGCATCATTCGAGAGACATTTCCAAAAGGATAAGAAGCCCAGGGTATTATTCCTTCGAGGCCTTTTCTCCCTCCATTTTAGAGCCTGAACCCGCCTCACTGCTCTCGTATGAGGGCAGATTTTCTTCCTGCTTCCTGCCCGTCCCTGGCTTCCCAGACATCGCGCTGTCATCCACAGCCCCAGGACCTAACAGCTCCACACCCCACTCAACCCTTACCTTCACCTTGGCCCCTCCGATCCTCGCAACCATAAGTAGTCGAGCCTCATGGTGATGCATCATGTTGTACGTGACAAAGTCATGCTGCAGCTGCTTCCTCAACGTCCCGAGCACTCGCTGATCATAGGCCGTCATGCTCGAGAGCATGAGGCCGAGCTGCTCACCGAGATCCCGGTCGTCCTGAAGCGCATCTTTGTCCCCTACGCCCGTGGAGAATAGGACGGGTGCGTTGCTCTTATCAGCGTGAAGCACGTCCCATTCCTTCTCATAGATCTTGAATTCGGCAGTGCAGCTCGACGAACGAAATCCGCACCTCACCTTCGTCGTAGCTTTCAGGTTGAACCGGATAGATTCGATGCGTATGGTCGGGGGCGCGCTCTGCAACTCGCTGCTCGTCTTGTCAGCATCCGGTACCCAGCGCACGCGCATCGGTATGACGGCTGGATGATCCAGCTGCAGCGCCTGCGGAACGTCAAACTCCAAATGCCCCTCGATTCGGGGAACCTTGGAGGACCCGAAGAGCTCTTGCCGCTTCTGTGTGAAGGAAAGGCTGGCATTCTCCATACCGGGGAGAAGCTTGTACGAGGCCGCCTTGCAGGCGATGCGGTGACGGTCGAAGGTGGGCTGGGCCAGGGGTGGTCGCTGGCTGGGCGCGGCCAGCTTCACGGGAAAGATGGCGTGCTTGGTGCGCGTGCGTCCGCCTTGCTCGTAGGACAGGTCTGCACGAAGCCAGTAATTGACAAAGCCGCCTGTTGCCCATGCACCCGTGTCAAACGTGTCGGGCAATCGGTGTGTCCTGACCGTCTCGGCGTCCACCGGGAGGAACCAGTCGTCGGGCGAGTAGTACGAGGTGTTGTACTTTTCGGTCGGGGCGCAGTGTGTCGGGATGGTCAGTGAGAAGTCCCACCGCTGGGCTGATCCCCCGGCGGCGATGTGCAGTGGCCCTTCGAAGAGGACGTGTCCGTGTTCGGCTGGGTTGACGATGTCAAACGTGGATGATTCGCGGCGGTCATCTTCGCCTGATTTGTAGGTGAGACTCGACTCGGCCTGGCCGGCGATGGTGATTTTGACGGTCGCGTGTGGTGTGATGATGTGGTCCTGGCGCACGACGCAGCCGTGGATGGTTTCGCCTGGGGAGAAGACGTCGCGCTCGAGAGCCTGGCGCGTGATCTCTAGTGCTCCGGAGCCTTTGTGCTCTGCCCGTCCCATAGTCGTATTTCTGCGGTATCGTGTAGGAGTGAAGTGATCATGCCCCGAGGCTACTGTCCCTGACGTGAGGTGGGGTTGCAGAGATATGTGGTCACCTCAGTCACATCGGGAAGGAAGGACCATCCGTGTTTCTTGTACCCAGCGATGTCCCCGTCTGAGGTGAGCCTGGGACTCTAGGGTCGTAGCGACTGAGGACGATCCGTGAAGGGCAAGCAGCCTAGGCTGTCAGTCAGCACGACAGCTTGGCTGGCGCACGCGTGCTGCGCCAGAATCACAAAAGATTTTGAGTATGGCAGAAGAGCAACCTAATCGCTCAGCCCTACCATCCTAGTGTCTAAAAATAGCCACGGTGTCGTGCTAGCGGGTGTGATTCAGGGGTCAGCGTCTTGGAGGCGGAGCAGTCAAGTGGGTGGAAGAATAGTGGGCAGCTCTCATAACAACCGCTCGGAGCTATAGCAGCGTGTAAGAACAGCTCTAGACTGATTGGGACCATCATCAAAGACAGATACACTTGAAGTGCGTAGCTATCCAGTAAGGTGGCCATTAAACGACCGGGTCATTTCTCAATAAGTAATCTGAGTGATGCCCTGGTGTGATGATTGTGACTGCCCCGTTTTATTCAGAGGCGGAGCAGTGTGCTGACGTTGGACTCGGGAATAGCCGGTGGCGGAATTGCAATCGGCAACGACAGGCAAACCCCCGCTGTCTTATGTTGAGATCGCAATCCCGATGGCCAACCGTCCAAGACGGTATTCAGGGACTTCTGACTCTGCTCAGAACCGAAATCAATCGAATAAGAACCGGGATAACCTGTCCCTCGCCTCCTCGGGATCCCAGTCAACTAGAACCCGACTCTTCGATTCCTCCATCTTGATGCCCACGAGCGGATTCATGGCAGCACGTTCCTCGTCTGTCAAGAGCTGCACTCTCGTCTTCCACAGCTCTTCCTGGGGGAGATCCTCCCGCTCGCCGAAAAAGCGCTTGTCCAAATATTTCCAGTAGATCGTATCGAACGCCCAGCTCTTCCGAGCAGCGTAGTTCATCCAGAACCGGCCCGTCGCCCAGCTCTCCCGCATGTATGCTGAAAGAAGCAATGGACCAGTCTCCAAATGTTGCTCCTCGCCTTCAATAGCCGCCAGCCATGTCTGCAGCCGCTTTTCGTATTTGTCGGCCCAGTCGTCGATACCGTCGTCCCACATTTCAGGTACGTCAAGCAGCAGCCACCATGGTGGGTCAAGTGTGAACTGCGCTGGCCCGACGTAGGCGAATTCCCAGTCAATCGCACCGAGAAGGCGGTTTTCCTCGTCGACAAGAACATTTGTTGGTCTGAAGTCGTCAGACCAGATCCGGAACGGCCCCTGGGCAGGCGGCGCTGGCAATGTTGCCCCAGCATCTTTGCGGCCGGCCGACCAGTCATCGTCGACGAACCCAAAGGTGGATAATCGACCAGTCTTCGCCAAACGACGGAACAGTTGGCGGGAGACGTATTTGGTTTTGCAATCATCCTCGGAGGACACCATGTCGTTATGTTGGAAGAGAAGTGTGGCGATCTGCATCTCGGCCAAGACGGTGTACCACTCAGCGGCGGTCTGGTAGGTCTTTCCCTTGGGTGGAAAGATTGACGTTGGGATGTTGGATTGCTGGACCATGTTGCTCATGTTCAGGGTGAAGGGCCGTTCCAGCACATCGTACGATCCCGGGGTCGCTTCAGCGAGAGATCCAATGCGCGGGAAGATAGGCTGTGCAAGCTGGAGAACGCACTTTGCCAATCTTCCATACAGACTCTTGAGCTCAGTCTCACAGATGTCGGGCCACAGAATGGGTGTGTCGTCCGGATCGTCTCGGGGCGCTTCGAGAACCTGGCCCATGCCACGTCGAATGCCAAGGTCTTCCATGACCAGATATGGTCCGATGTTGGGATCGATGCCATGTTTGAAGAGCTCCGGCACTGGGAGGGAGGTGCGTTGGCTGATGCAAGCAGCGGTGGCTGCCTCGGCCAGCGTCTTCTCTTCCGGGAATACGGCCTGGTAGGGGCTGGGAAGGCGAACGAGATACCGGGTGGTGACGCCCTCGACGCGGATAGGATAGAGAACGTTGAAACCGCCAACAATCAGGGGGGTGACCAAGGTGACGGGTTTCGCAAATAGCTTCTCTGCAAATGCTTCGATCTGCCGACAGGTGGTTGTCGACCGGACTTGCTTCAGGGCTTCCTCCCAAAGCTTGTCGCTCTGATCCCACGCCAGTTCGTCCGAGTCTTGCCGAGCTGTCATTGCGGAGGCCACTTCGACGCATAAGGTGAGATATGAGGTGAGTGAGGGTGATGAAGACAGTCGGCTTGTTAGAATCTTGCTGGGAACGGGTCAACGACTATTGACTATGCGCGCGGCCGACCTGCCAATCACCAACTGCCGCATGCTTGACATGCTTCCTGAAACACGCCCATGATATATATAGCGCATTCAAGATTCCCCCAATACCAGTCCAACGTAAAGACTATCCCCTCTCCAGTGCAGCGCCAAGCAGCTTGGCTATCCTCTTCGCCATACCCGACTTCTTCCCCAGCGACCGTAGTGCCTCCACACAGTCCCCTGCCCTCCTCATACTCTCTTGAAGCTCCTCGCTCTCAAGCCCCAGAACATCCAAATCATGCCGCCTCAGCCCCTCCGCCGCATCTAGATGATGCAGCGCGGCCTTGGCAAAGGCCCTGACGAGTATCACAGTCCACGGCTCCGTCATCAGTGGGCCCTCGTTCACAGCAAAGTGATATTCTGGCAGCTGCTGCGCGAGATTTGACCCTCTGGCCGCCGGCACAGTAACGGCCGCGAGGTCCGCCAGCTCCGTGGCGCTGCTCTTCCTCATCCTGGCCGTCATATTCGACTTCATACGGGTAGCGGTGTGTTCCGCGATGCCGAGGCCGCGGGTGTCGACTTGGTCGATCATGTTGGCTAACATCATCGAGGCAAGGTGCCATGGGATGTAGATGCAGACGAACCAGCTCTTGATGCGTGTCGGCAGCGAGTCATAGTGCCGTACTAGGTCCCGGTAGAAGGCGCCATATGTGGTGTTCCAGTACCGGTATGTCTGCATGGCGCCATGGATCGCATCTTCCACCGAGCGTCCGGTTCTCCTCCGACGCAGGACGTTCTGGAGGTAGGAGAGGTGACGGAAGATGAGGATCTTGATCGGTGCCGACTTGGCAATAGCGGACGTGCCTGATTCGTACGGGCAAGGCCACCGTAAAGGGGCGAATGTGGAATCTGCAGCGGGCGGGGCAAAAGTCTCGACTTCCCAGCGTCCATTCTCCGGCGAGCTGGCCGTAGTTGCGGATTGCGCTTGCTTTTCTTGCACCACGTCTTGCTGGCATTCTTCGTCTGCAAGCGCGACGGGGCGCTCGTTCATAGACGAGGAGACGGTGTCCAGCATGACTGCAAGCCAGTAGAGCAGCCCTATGGTTTTCCTCTCCTCGTCGGCTAGGTTGCGCTGGGCTTGAGACACGAACGACTCGCTGGACTCGGCTTCGTTCATTTCGAACTTCGATCTGAGGACCTGGACCTTGCGGGCTGCTCGATCAAGGGTGACTGGTGGTGCCGTCTCCGCGATTATTCCGTGGACCTTGTGGAGAATACCGTCTTTCGCAACTTGAGTTGCAGGTTTCCCGTCGTAGACGCCTCGATGTGGTGTGTCTTCTTCAAAGTCCGGCCTGTCGACGAAACCAAAGATCAGCTCGGCATAGACGACCCTATAGCACTCAACCCCAGCAACATCCTGCAGTGCCTGCTTTGCCTGTTCCCAGATGGAGTGCTGTAAAATCTCCTCAAATGAGTCACGAGCGTCCGAGAACGGCGCTTCTCCTGTTGGCATCTCGCCTCTTCGCTTGCCTTGAGCGTACTGCGTCGCAAACGCCATGATGGCGAGATCCAACGCCCGAGATGCTGCCTGACTTTCACGTTGGGTTAGCCGAATCTGCCCAGTTCTCTGCGCGACTCGGTCGAGTTGGAGAACCCGTTGATACATGCGGTTCGACCAGATCGTCCCCCATTCCGGTGCCTGCACCCTCGCGCGCGGGCTCAGGGAAACAAGGGCGCCAGAGCGCGCTGCGGACATCTTGTAGGGGCAATTCTCTTCAGCCAGCCAGCAGGCGAGATTGTTCTCCAGCACATCGTGGTAAATTTGAAGCAGACTGTGTGTGATGAGCTGGTTGTTCGTCCGTTCCCCAATGGCGACTTCAGGTGCCAAGAGATCTGCAGGAGAGTCCTCGGCGCGGTGCTGGACTTGTGATGCTCGGCGTTTCCTCGTGTGGGATAGCTCCCAAGGCAAATGGCCTGATGTTGCATTCGAGAGAGCGCCCATGCTTCCCTCCGACGTGGATGCAGCGTCTTGTGCCTGTGTTTCATCGAAATCATCGTCGAAAGTCAGAGGGAGAGTATCCGAGAACGCATCGAGCGCAAAGAGATCAGGCGTAGGGTCGACCAGGCCATCCCACTGAGACTGCTGCCACACCGATGATGTGTCTTCGTGGCCCTGAGGTGTCCAGTTCTGATGTTGACTTTCATCTGTACTCAACAACTGAGCGACGGCTTCTGGGCTGAGCTCCAGAACACCCGGTGATGTCGACCATGACTCCGACCCGAAGCTCGTCCTCTGCTTCTTGGGCCTCGCATGCGAACTTGGCGATGGGCCAGTGGACGTGGACTGAGGAGAGGGGCCGCCAAAACGTTGCGGCCCCCACTGTGGATTCAAGGAGCATTGTTTCCTCGTCTTGACGCAGTATGAGCATGGTAAGACCGTGTGTCCGTTGTCTGCTCGTCAGTCAGCACCTTGCCGGACACCGCTTCCGGGGCTCAACTCACAAGATACCTCGCTGGAGGGAGTGATGATGGAGTTTCTCGCGGCAGCGCGTTCGTTCAAGAGGTAGCCATCGCAGGCTTTCTTGGATCTTCGACAGTGTGTGCACGATTGATTTTGTCGTCGGACCCGTTCCTGGGGTTGCGGGAGGTAGTGATAGGCAAAGGCCGGAGGATGCGCCATGGAAAGTATCGTCAATCGCAGTGGTGATTGCCCAGTCTGCAGGTTCGATCAGGCGAGTCTTGGTACGAGATGGTGGTCAGACAAGAACAATGCCAAATCGAGGGCGAAGGATGTGAGAAGGGGAGAAAATGAGATTTGAGGTCGGCATTCCGCTTGACCGATCCGCAGCCAGGTTTCCCCGCATTGAGCGGATGCACGGGCTTGCTCCGCGAGTCATTGCCTCGCATCCTATTGGGTGGACCTGGTGATCATGAATGGAGGCTGGTGGGGAAGTGCGTCTGGGGAAGCACTGGGGAAGCTACGAAGCACTGTAAATACAGCGCTCTTTAGGGCTCGTGCATTTCAGCTACTGTACGCCTTCCGTCCAGCCGACTATTGCACGTGCTTCGCTCCGACATCCTGCTTCCCCTGATCTTCCCCTGTCCACAGCTTCGCCTCATCTCCCGACGTCGACTCCCTCGGCGCCGACTCGCCAACTCGCTCCGCCAGATCATCCCGCGATTGCAACTCATATGACTCGGCCTGCATCACGCGTCTCTTCCTCTCATCGACCGCACTCGCCGCTTGTCCCCGCGACAAGGCCGACTTGGACTTTGTTCCCTTGCCTGAGCTGGACAGCCCTGAGCGAAGCAGCGATGGGAGATACCGCATGACGAACGGCTTCAATGCTGGCGCCGCGGCGCACATGATGCCGAGGTTGACTTCGGCGAAGCACCAGTAGAACTGCTCGACGGCATCGCGCGTCTAGTTTGGACTGCTCATCAGCGGAGGGAGGATGATCGTGCGGCGGATCGCGACGGCGCAAACACTGCGACATCTCATCAGCAACGAATGACACTTTCCAGACGAGGAACGGGACCCACAGCCCACCAGTGGCGAACAGGAGCAGGAGCGAGATTTTCTGCCTGGTCGCCATCTGTAATGACAAAACCACGGGCACCGGCAGCGCCAGTGTGCAAAAGTCCATAACGATGTTGGCGACGCTCAGCATCATGTACAGCGTCAGCTTGTCGAGGCAAGTCGGCCCCACGATAGACAGGTCCCAGCTGGCTTCGACTGGCGAACAGCCGAAAATACTCAGAAAGAAGTACGCAATCGAGTAGACGGACAACAGCGCAATGAGGGACCACACAAGCAAGCGAAACCACCGTGCAGGGCACATTCGGAGGTAGAAGGCGAGGATGGACAGTTTGGAGAAGCTGATGCTGAGGGCGTACGAGATGGTAGCGCAGATGGTCAACTGAAGGCAAGCAAGAGATGTTAGACTCTGCGTCCAAAAGTTTCCGACGAGAACTCACCATCAGAAATGTCGGGGAGTAGTCGGACAGAGGCACATCCCACATGTGGTTGCCCATCCCCACCGTGGTCACTGTGGAGGTCAGCCATCAACCAGGTCAGCCAACAACCATCTCGTTACCAATGACGCATCTTGGGTGAGGGACTCACATTTGACGAGGAAGCCAAGCAGGACAATGGAGAAGGCCATGGATGCGACGGCGAGGTCTTGCAATATTGGGTCAGTATCGGCTCGCTAGTGTCGCTCCTCGGTGCTTACAATCATCAACGCTCACGGCGTACTTGACAACATATGTCCTGGTGTATAGCCGAAGCACCACTGCCACAGCGGCAAGGGCGGTACTCACGGCCCCCAAGGCAATCAGCCCAGGCGCCAGTGTCGGTCTGTCGTCTCCGAATCTTCGGACCTCACCCGGGGGAGGCTCGATCAGATACGCATCGTCTCGAGGGGCCAGCCTCCACGAAGGAGGCTCGTGTTCGAGTACTGTGAACATGGCGGATTGATGGGCTTGCAATGGCAGCATTGTGGAAGATGGGAGACTCGACCTTGCGCATTTTAGGTGGAAAGACGTTCACTTCAAATGGACTGTCGGCAGAAAACTGTCTTGTCTCGAAATGTTTGCTCCAAGACGCGCGGACCCTTGACCCGTGGCGCCGTTGGTGACAATGCTGGACGGCAAAACGGCTCGACACGGCTCGTCGGCGATAGCAATGATGAGCACCATCGGACTTGCCCGATTCTGCAGCTCGATCGCAGATATCGCACGAGAATTGTGACGAGTAAACGTGATGAGCCCAGCGTCTGGAGATGTGATAACTGCAGCCCAGCCCATCAACCTTGCATTTGGTTGCATCTCGGACCTTGGCAGGGGTGACAGCAAGGATTAGTGCACCAACGGTCTGCCTTTTGCAGGGAGCAATATCCCTCAAGTTCTTGTCCAGCAAGGGGCTCACACCATGCGCGGCCGTTGAGATGTGCTATTAAAGTACCGAAGGCATGCCGAGGCAGGAGGTCCCAGCTTGTCCGCCCATTTCCGCACCCGACACTTTTCCTTTCACCATGGCCGACCAGTACCCCTTCAAGGACAAGCTCATCACCGTCACCGGCGCCAGCCGAGGCACTGGCCTCGCCCTGGTCCGCTACCTCCTCGAGAGAGGAGCGACCGTCTCGGGATGCGCGACGTCGGAGGAGAACCTGGCAAACGCCCTCGCCGGGATCGAGAAGGACATGCCCGACGCCAAGGACCGTGTCATGTTTAGGGTTGTCGACATCAGCAAGCCGGCCACCGTCAAGGCGTGGATCGAAGAAACCGTTGAAAAGCACGGCAAGCTTGATGGGTGCGCCAACGTCGCCGGTAAGTCGAATCTCACTACCTCCATGGCATGGCTGACGACGCCCAGCCAAGGAACAGCGCACCATCCACCCCATCACGGACCTCGACGCCGACTACTTCAATGAACTCATCAACACCAACGTATCCGGCCTCTTCAACTGTCTCAAAGAGGAGCTCAAGCACGTCAAGGACGGCGGTAGCATCGTCAACTGCGGCAGCATCACGAGCAGCTACGCGTCGCCTGGCGTCGCGGCTTACGTCGCGGCCAAGCACGCCGTCATCGGTCTCACAAAGGTCGCGGCTTTCGAGGCGGCGCCCCGGCGCGTGCGCGTCAACGCGCTGTGTCCGTAGGTATTTCCTGGTTCCGAAATTCCGGCTGTACTGACGTCGACAGCGGCTGTATCGACACGGAGATGATGGAGAAGCCGTTCGATAGCCCGATGGGGCAGTTCTATCTATCCAAGGACACGATCCCGACGCTGCTCAAGGGAAGACTTGCGGAGACGAGGGAGATTGCGGCGTCGATTGCGTTTCTGCTCGGTGATGAGAGCAAGTATGTGACGAAATCGGTCTGGGCGGTGGACGGTGGCTGGACCGAGGGGTCTTACAGCACTTGGTGAGCGACCGCCCTGACCTGCAGCAGTGTGGAAGAACAGCTCCATGCTGGCCAGGGCCCTCGTTGGAAATAGATACCCTTGAAGGGCACAGCTATCGGGGGAGGCGGCCTTCGAACAACCTGGTTGTCCATCAACAGGCGGTTTGAGTGATGTCCTAGTCCGGTCAGTTGGTGTGACTGCTTTGTTGTTGTTGTTGTTGTTGGGTAGCATGCCTTGATGCAACTTGTTTCTTGGCCGTAGGCTCGGCAGAGGGGTTTGCAGTGTCACACGCAGAAGAGTCAGGCCATCACACGACATATCACACATTGTGACTGGGCCGTGGACCCGGCAGTGCGGTTCAGGGGCGCATGATCCCTGGTCCGCGAGATGAGCCGGGCTCGGCGCGGGATATCACTGCCAAGACAAATCGTGGTCTTCAATGTCTGTTCCGGATGATCATTCTATTTTGTGCCTCTAAATGCGTGACCTGTAATGAGAATCCAATCTAACTCAATCATAAGAGCCCAAAACCAAAGCCGTCCTTGGTGCTCTGCAGTCCAAGTGTCCAATGCATGACAAGTGCGAAATCGGGACATCTACCGAGTATCCCGTCACTGCTTCAGCACCAGCCGGTACGTCGCAATCTCGAACGCGCCCAGCGCCACCTCGAAAGACCCGTCCCGGACAGGGATCTCCTCCAGGTCGTCCTCGAGGATATTCGTCTTGAACGCCTTGTCGATCGCAAACGTCGTCTCGATAGTGCCCCTCGCCATACCACCAACGGCATCATACACACGGACAATGACGCTCTTGCCCTTCCTCTTCGGCAGCTCATCAACAGAAACATCCTCATCGTCCTCGCCGCGCTTCACCCAGTCCAGCACGAGGTTGTCATCACCCGTGAGCGCGACAGGCGGCTTGGCCAGGATCGCCGCATCGGGCTTGCCCTGCACGAGACGAAGCGGGTTGTTGAAGTTGAACGCGGCCCGCACCGTCTCGGCGCCGAGGCCGCCGCGGTGCGGCATGATGGCCCAGCGGATATGGTGCCGCCCCATGTCGGCGTTGCCGTCGGGCGCCTTGGGGGACCGCAGCAGCGAGAGGCGCATGACGTTGCCGACGGTCGCGAAGCCGTATTTGCTGTCGTTGATGATGGAGACGCCGTAGTTGTGCTCGGACAGGTCGGCGAACTTGTGGCAGCAGACTTCGAACTTGGCCATGTCCCAGCTGTGCGGATGCAGAGTCAGCTACAGTCTGGTGATTTGAAGGCAAGGTAAGGGGGGTGATGCTGTGGGGGCGAAGACTTACGATGTGTTGAAGTGCGTCGGGCGCTTGATGACGCCGTACTGCGTCTCGTACGAGGCTTCCGTGTTCCTGACCTGGACGGGGAACTCGACCTTGAGGAACTTCATCGTCTCGTGCCAGTCAACGTCGGCCGTGCACTCCACGAGGGACGGCTGGCCATCGAGGGCGGCCGTGAGCGAGATGACGGTCCTGATGGAGCTGTGTTCGCTGATGCGTGTTTCTGTCACGACGCTGGCGCGGTAACCCTTGTCCTCGTGGATGGCGGTCGTCGAGCTCGTGAGCTCCTGGCGCGTCTCGAGATGGTACACCTCGACGTCCCACGCCTGCCAGTAGACGGGCTTGTCGTCGAAGATGACCAGCTGGTTGGCCTTGCCGGCGAGAACTTCGCGACGGGTCACGCGGTCGTAGAGGGAGGTGATGACGCCTGATTCGATGGTGACGGTGTACTGGTCGTTCTCCAGCTGGAACACGCCCGACGATGTCTCCTTGACGGTGACAGCCTTGGAGCTCTCCGATGATGCGTCGAATGTCTCGACGGCGAGAACGTGGCCCTCGCCGGTGGCGATGACGGCCTTGGTCTCGGAAATGTCGACGAGCTCCTTTCGCGGCCAGGGCAGCGTATTCAGAGCGACGGCCGTCTTGAGGTCTAGAGTGCTGGCAGCGACCTCTTCGACACTGAGGGCAGCAAGAACCTGCTGCCAAAGAGCACTGCTCGTCTTCCTCACGTCGGCATAAATCTAGGGATCTCATTAGCTCATCGCACTGCCACGCATCCTCAAAGATACTCACCTTTTCAGAATCATCATAGCACATCTCAATAGCCGTCCCAGGAAGACAATCGTGGAACTGGCAAAGCATAACGCCCTGCCACATCTCATCCAGCTCCTTCTTGGGATACCTGTAGCCCTCATTCTGGACCGAGGCAATGGTCGCCAGAAGCTCGAGGTCGTGCAGCATCATCTCGGACCGGCGGTTGTGCAGCTTGGTGCGGGCCTGGGTCGTGTAGACGCCGCGGTGCAGCTCAAAGTACAGCTCGCCGTACCACGTCACGAGGCTCGAGGCCTTGGGCTCCAGGCGGTCGAAGAACTGGTCGACGGTCGCGCCGACGTGGACGCGTGGGATGACGCCCGTGGTGTCGGCCATGCCGCGGAGGCGCCGGAGCCGCTCGAGGTGTTGCCAGGTCGGGCCGCCGCCGCCGTCGCCTTTTCCGAACTGTGGGACAAGCGTTAGCCAAGAGGTTCTCGGGGAGCGGTGGGACGGTATTTGGATGCACTCACAGCCATGAGAGCCGTGTTGTCCTGGTCGAGGGAGTTGTGGTTCGAGATGCTCTGCGTGACGTTCTGGTAGTTGCCCTCGGCGCAGTACGTCTTGCACGGCGGCATGTGCGTGAGGACCTGGCTCCCATCCAGCGCGACCCTATCGCACGCACAGTCAGCCACGATCAACACCATTTTCACAGTGCTCAGCAGTCACATACCAGTTGAACGTCGTGTGAGGGAACTCATTGACGCTGTTAAAGCAAGGCTTCTGCGTCATGAACCGCGTCATGCCCGCGAGGCGGCAGATCTGCGGGATCTGGCACGAGAAGCCGAACGTGTCGGGCAGCCAGGACGTCGTGGACCGGGCGCCGAACTCGGCCTCGAAGAAGCGCTGCCCGTAGAGGAACTGGCGCACGAGCGACTCGCCGCAGGGCAGGTTCGTGTCGTGCTCGACCCAGGAGCCGCCGATGGGCTGGAACTGGCCCGACTTGACCTTGGCCTTGACGCGCTCCCAGCCGTAGGGGTAGATCTCCTTGAGCCATTTGAACTGTTACCGCCAGGGTCAGCTACAGTTGCATCCCGCGAGCGTTGTGGAGGATGGACGATTAGGAAGGACGTTGCTCACCTGCTGGGCCTGGGAGCAAGCAAAGTTGAGCTCCGGGTAACGATCCATCAGGTCGCACTGGTTCGACCACGACCGCACGACCTTGCGCTTCGTCTCGGCCCACGGCCACAGCCAGCACGTGTCAATGTGGCAGTGCCCGATGGCGTAGACGGTCGGCTTCCGATCCAGCGCCGTCTCATACACGGCCGCCGAGTCAATCGAATCGCCGAGGTACTCGGCCGCGATCTTGCGACACGCGACAACCGAAGCCGCGTCTTCTGCCCTGAATGTGTCGATGATCCTGCTCGCCACATTCAGCGCCTCGTGCTGCTCCCACGTGTTCTCCGGCAGCTCGGTGGCCGCGTCGTGGATGATGCCAAAGTCCATGTGCAGCATCCGCGCCTGGTAGTTGACGATGACGATGTCGGCCTGCGCGAGCTTGAAGTACTTGTCCATGTCCGGCGGCTGGATCGAGTCGCCGCCGGCGTTGTTCTTGAAGATGGGGCGGCCGGGCCCGTTTCCGAACATGCCGTTGCAGGCCATCTCGAGGTAGAGGACGTGCTCGGCGCCGTCCTTGAAGGAGTCCGGGACGACCCATTCGATGCGCTCGCCGCGGCCCGTCAGGCCCTGGAGGGGCTCGCCGGTGGCTGTCCAGACGGTGGCTTCGTTGCTGCAGTCCCAGTGCAGTTCGACGTGGGCGTCCTTGGCGCACGCTGCCTCGGGGAGGGTGAGGGCGCATCGGAACCAGTGTGTGGTCCAGGAGGGGCCGAAGGATTCGCCGACCTGTGTGTCGCGGTAGGTGTTTGACTCGGCAGTGGCCTCGAGGAAGGTCGGTCTCGTCGTGCCGGGAGCGTCCCATACGGACAGCTTGACGTGTGGCGAGCCGGAGTATTTGCCGTGGTTCAGAGCGCTGTGAGAGGGGGCATGTCAGTAAAGCAGCAAGGGCGGCGATGAGTAGCCATTTTGGCACCACGGGGGAATCAGAATCACGCACGCCATGAGGTTCACCTTCTCCCATTGTCCCGGCGTGAAGAAGTTCACCAACCGCTTCTTGTACAAGGAGGTGACCTTCTTGCCGACGGGAGCCGGGGCCTTGAGGGGGTACGGCCTCGCCGTGGTGGCCACGGCCAGCGGCTCCCCTTGCGTGTCTGCGTGGGCTCCGTGTGAGCACATTGTGATAGCAGTATGAGAGAAGTCTAGGACAGTGTTCTTGTCACTCGGCAGCAATGTTCATGCCGCCTGGATATACACGACACAAAAAAAGGAGAGAGGGAGAGCCGTGCTACCCCAAACTCTTTTATTGGGGAACACGACACGATCCACCGCGAGCTGCCAAAGTTCCATGTGAGGAGAGGGGCACGCCAAGAGGGGACCCATCATGGCCCTCTACACTGCATTTCGGCGGTTTTCACCAGTTGCAGAGTAGGCGGCCTTGGCCTGCGCCATGGGGCAGAGCCCGGGTCCGAGTCCTTCGGCCAAGTAGCGGCCAAGCCGGAGGGGCGGCGACAAGCTACTCCTGACCGACTGGGCTAAAGCTTCGCAAGTGTCGGTGAAATCAGGGGAAGCGGGGGAGGGATGAGGGGTAATCCCTCACCAGGGGTAGTCGGGGGTAATCGGCAGGGATCGTGGGAGGAGTCGAGGCAGAGGCAGGGATATCTCGGGGCAAATTCCCCCGGACAGGACACCATCGTGGCCCCATGACCATGGGGTTTTGTCCAGGGTTCCCCCTCGCTATGCTGAACGACGCGCTTGAGGCCTGGATTTCTTGGTACGAGGCGGGTCTTTTGGGGGTCCTTGGCTGTCCCCAATCCCCATTCCATGGCCAAGACCGCAGGAGGCATTTGCCCAGCTTTGGCGGTCACGCAGCACGTGGGGATCCGTAGGGCTTGAGATCTCGATTGACTCGACTTCGGGCTTTGGCAGTTGGAAGATCGATTCATGGAGATTGCAGTGTAATTCGGTTCCGGCGTGACAGATTGTCTATTCAAGATGTTGGGGTATGCGCTGGCCTCTGGCATGCGACATCAATGACTTCGGCTCTGCTAGGTGATGCGAAACTCATCGTGTACCATCACAAAGGTTACGTCTCAACGAGATGGCCGGGACTTGACTTGATCAAATGATGAATGTCTCGTTCATTTGTATGGCTATAGAAAGAGAGGAGCCTCGGGCAAACGACCGCGGGGCCCTTTGCAACTTCGCCGAAACGCTGCAAAACTGGCTACACATCCATTTTGACAGTCCCCTCTCAATCCCACTCACAGTCCCTATGTCTTGTCTGCCACCCCCATCTAGATAGCCCTCTCGACCTGCTCGAACTGGAGCTTCTCCGCGGTCTTGGAGTCGGACTCAACAAACTCGAACACTGCATGACTGTCAGCAAATATTCCATCACGCGCGTCCCACGGGCCTTTCCCAGGGACGGAATAAACTCACAATCGATAGGCGCAGTCGAGAACTGCCTCGCGGGCACCTTCTTCTGGAACAGGTAGTCGATATCCGCGAAGCTCCTGTTCTTCGTCTCGGGCAGGAAGAAGAAGATCCAGAAGACCCAGACGAAGCAGAGGCAGAAGTACACCATGCCGGTCCTGGCGCCGAGGTTCCACGCGTCGCTCGTGTCGTTGAGCATGCGCGGGTTGATCTGCTGCACGACGATGCCGCAGCACACGTAGACGGCGCGGCCGAGCACGATGGTCTGCGCGCGCACGCGGGAGCTCGACGTCTCGCCGACGATGACGTAGGTGGTAGGGCCCAGGGAGACCTTGAAGATGCACTGCACGACGATCAGGAAGGCGGCCGTCGGGATGGCGATCTTCTCGCGCGGCGCCGCGAAGCCCATGATGCCGACGATGAGCATGCAGAGGCCGATGCCCGAGGAGCCGAAGAGGTAGAAGACGCGGCGGCCGATCCTGCCCATCAGGGCGATGGCGATGGCAGTGGCGACGATGTTGACCGACTGGATGGCCATGCTGTAGTTGAAGGCCATGATGGTGCTCATGCCGATGGACTTGAGCATGATGGTGGCGTACTGGGTGATGGATTGACCTGTGACGCGTTAGTCTCTCAAGAAGTTGGTCAAGGACATGGTGGTCCACGAACCGTTGAGCATCTGGATGACCCAGGCCATGATGACAATGCCCGTGCGACGAATGTTGGTGCCGCGGAAGCAGTCGACGTAGCTCGCGTTGGCGGCCTCGATCTTCTCCATCTCGTTGGTGTGTTTCATGAGCGCGAGCGTGGCCGCCATGCTCTCGTCCGTGTAGTGGCCCTTGCGCGCGAGGCGACGCAGCGCCTTCTCCGCGTCGTCGATGCGCCCGCGGCGCACGAGGTACCAGGGGCTCTCGGGCGCCAGGAAGCCGACGAGGAACAGGGGCGGGATCCACATCCACTGGAGGCCGTAGGGCACGCGCCAGCCGGCGTCGCCGGGCAGGTCGAGGGAGCCGCGGAGCACGCCGGCGGCCAGGAAGCTGCCGGCGCCCCAGCACATGGAGACCCAGGCCGTCAGATAGCCGCGCATGGCGGCGGGGCAGATCTCGGCGGCGTAGGCCGTGGTCAGGGTCTGGAAGATGCCCTGTTGTGCTTGATTAGGTTGGGATCAGGGCCGAAGGGGGTGGAGGGAGGCACGAACCCAGGGGATACCGCAGATGATGTT
Source organism: Furcasterigmium sp. R96-07A1 (assembly GCA_037042015.1). Classification (NCBI taxonomy): domain Eukaryota; kingdom Fungi; phylum Ascomycota; class Sordariomycetes; order Glomerellales; family Plectosphaerellaceae; genus Furcasterigmium; species Furcasterigmium sp. R96-07A1. Next base: position 36,200 of record JAXQJP010000074.1, read on the forward strand.
ACCGGCAAGGAGCATCTCGACGTTGGTGGCGAAGAAGAGGATGAAGATGGTGCCAGCCATGAGGAGCATGGCGAACTAGACAGGGCCGCCGTTAGCTGCTTGTCACAATGACAGGATGGGAGACCAGGGAGCACATGCCATGTAAACCCTGCGAGAACCGTAGCGAGACTGCATGTAACCGTTGAGGAGCAGACCAAGCACGGAGCCGACGTTGTTGCCGGCGCCGATGGCGCCTTGCCACGTGGTCGAGATGTGCTGCTTGCCGTCGGCGTCCGGCCAGCCGAAGCGGGCGAGGTAGGCGTCGTGGGAGAAGAAGTTGTTGATGAGGCCGACGTCCATGCCCTCCATGACGAGCGCCAGACTCAGGAGACCGCTGAAGACGACGGCGGGCCAGTACATGCGGAAGAGCTCCTTGCGCGGGAGCAGTGCCTCGGCATCGCTGGCGGCGACGGCGGCCTCGATAAGCTCGGCCTGCGTGGCGTGCTCATGGCTGACGGGGACCTTGGGGTCGGACTCGACCCTGCCCGGGTCCTGGGTGGCCATGGTGTCGGGGAGTCTGGTGTCTGGCGAGGGGGAAAGTCGGAGTCCGAGAGACGAGTGACTGAGGCGAGATGGTGAGGAAGGGCTGGAGGAGAGAGAGAAATCGAGGAGGGAGGGCGCTCAAGATATGGACGTCGCATTGCAGTGCAGATGCATCTGGCCCAGCCCTCGACAGATGCTTGGTCTCGGGCCAGACCACCCCATGGGATGGATGCACTGCATGGGTCCTGCCAGAAACCCCAGATGAACTCGGCCGATCATGACCCGAATCAGCGGCCGCGGAGGAGGCCATCCCCATGGGGATCCACGAATCGCCTCACCCGCCTCGTCTCCCCGCCAAAGCCATGTGATGAGAAGAGAGGGGTTTTTCGTGTCCGGCGCCCGAGCTAACGTTCTCACCATGGGGACGCGAGAGGGGGGATCTAACCCTGAATGCCACGACCGTGGTCCGTCTTAGTGGGTTTGGATCCTGAGTCAACGGTCACCCTTGTCCGGCTGTCGCCCCTGCAATGCCCAACCGATAGCCGTCGGATATTATGACCCCTTCCGGACAAGACACGTCTTCAGGTTGGCTCTGGAGGTCTGGTGCGAATCGCCGACCAGCGACCTCGGCTGAGCGCCGACAGGCCCCGAGGCCGAGAGCCGGCTCCGAAAGTACCGCCATGGCATGCAGGTGGCTTGCCAAGTGGAAAGGCTTCACCCCTTGGCATCTAGAAACTGGGACATTGGCGGCCATGGCATCGCAGACGAACAATGTCGAGTTGGCTACCCCAGACTCACCTCCGTGTACGGGCGGAGGCCCAACCGCGGAGAAGGGCAAATGCCCCTCTCACGATTCGCCGACGGGAGGGCTGCAGCTCGGGGGTCTGTTCCGTTTTGGTCGCGACAGCCGAAGGCAGATGGACGCCCCGTCTCGAATGGAACGTGCATTCCTCGCTTAGCCTCCCCCACGATGTCCATTTCGAGGGCTGAATCACCAACATCTCGTCTTGTTATACACCGAGGAGCTGTCATGGGACGAAGGAGAGGCGCCCTACGCAGCGAGCCGAGTCATGGGTGCTGGACGTGGCGAACACAGGCACGGATTCGTCCTTGCCGCCGCTGTCGTGGTTTTCCAGCTGCGACCCTGTCGCCGGGCCTCGCCAGTTGCCTTCGTCCTGGCAGTGTGTCTCGGCGAGGAGGGTCAATACTATCCACCTCTTGGGGACAAGGACGGGAACCAAACACAGCATGCACACTCCACGGGGCAGGCCCCTTTCCCCGGAATCGCGCCCACATCCACATCCAAGTCTCCACTGACGGCGAGACGTTCGCCGCCTTGAAAATTGAAATGAAGAGCTTATCCGCTTATCCATGTGGACATGGGCATTGAGACAACTCCAAGGCTAACCCTGGTCCAGGTTAGCACCAGAGACCACTCGTGCCCTCGACGTGGCAACGCAATCTTACCCCGGAAATCTTGACCAGTCTGTCACTGTCGTCGACCCGAACTGTGCGCTGCGATGCGACAGCATGAGCCACGTGCCGCGCATTGTTGCCTTGGTACGAGGCTCTATGATGCAGGGCCCGCACGCGTTATGGTCCCGAGCCCTTGGCACCAGACCCGCCGGTACTCACCAGCCTGCGGGAAGGATCAGGATGCTACACGGGGCAAGAGAGGTAAAATCGCCGAAGTCTCCCTATCAGGAGGATCTTTAGGGTTGTGATTTCCGAACGAAGTTCCAACTTTGGCGATGATTGTGAGCAAGACATTACTGGTGATTCGACGGTCCCACGTCTTGGTATTGATTCATCCCTACGTATGGCTGTGAGAGGCACCAGAGATTTGCCTAGCCAGCAAATTCTCTCGTCTTGCCAATTACGATTTGGACCGAAGTTCCTTGTTCTAGTCGGAAGCGCAAAGGAACTCAAGTGAAGTCATATCTTGTCGTAGCGCGCTGCTCAATCTGGACACGAGCTCGCAGTTCGGGAACTCTTCCCTCTTACAGACCAGTCCCGCCGCCGTCGACTCTCCCCTGAGAAACGCGGGATACTGCCCTTCTGTCGTGTCTCCCATCTGACGGCCCTATGTCTTCCAGCTCTGCCTTGTCCATGTCTTGTTCTCAAGCCTTGCTAACCTGAATCTCTCCGGTCTGGCAGGTCCGCCCCCGTATACGCGTCGACAGGTCCCCGAGAGGGAGCACGTACGGAAAGTCTACCGACATGAGAACCATAGCGATAAAAATATACCACCCAAGCAGGGATATGACGAACAGCAGCCCGGCACCAGCATGCTGCAGCGTCAGAGCGCTCGAGGCCGCACCATGCGACACGGCGAAGAAGGACGCGGAGAGACACGCGACTGCACATGCACGTGGTCAGCGACGGTAAACAGGATAAGGGGTGCGGTAAGTCTGCTCACAGCATGGCACAAGAAGCAAGAAGATACCGAAGAACACCATGTTCGTGCGTATGCTCGCGACCGTGAACACGGCGCAGAGCACGGTCATGGCGACGAGGAAGAAGGAGAAGGTCGCGTAGAACTGCGGCTCCTGCAGGCCGTCGGCCGCGGCGCCCGTGGTGGAGTAGAGGCCGTACGCGTTGTAGCCCGGGACGATGGTGGCGCCAAAGGTGAGCCAGAAGCCGCCGAAGAGGCAGAAGACGGTCGAGGGGAAGGTGTTTCCTGCGGCTGTCAGAGTCTGCACAGGTCCGACGGCTGGTCGAGACGTACCCAGGATCCATTCGCCGACGCCGCCTAGGACGAGGAGGAGGCCGCCCATGAAGAAGAATGCGCCGCTGTAGAGACGTCAGATATGAACATGATGGGTGGCGGCGGCGTGGATTTGACGGACACGTTGGCTCCTGCGCCGAAACCGCCGGCCCCTTGCCATTCGAGGAGGGACATGGACACGGGCGTGGTGCAGAGAAGAAACCCGCCCAGAGCTAGCTATGTCAGCCAATATGTACCAGTCACTTGTGGGCGGCCACGTACCCAAGGGCGTGGGATTTCCGAAGGTCTGCCGGAGCTCCCCTTTGACCTGGTTCTTGGGCGAGAGGTACAGCTGCTCGTACAGCTCCGGCGACATGGTGACGCTCACCGAGGGTTGGACTGTCTCGAGCATTTCGTCGTGGCTTTCGTTGTTGGGCGTGGACTTGTTGGACATGCTGTAGAAAGAGAAGTAGTAGACGGGAGTAGTGGATGTGAGGATGGTGGGCCGCTTGGTGGGGTGAACAGTGAAGTGAAGGAACCTGGGAACTGGGCCACTTTAAGAACCTGGCCAAGTATGTGATGATATACAGAAAAACTGTAAGGATATCTGAGTCTCTATTCGTGCCCAACACGCAACGAGCGAGCACTAGTGATATTTGTTCCTTTCCTCCGGATGTGTCTCATTAAAGTGTCATAGCACAATGTCCGGCAGTTCCATTCCTCTGCCAGCAGTACTGATCAGCAATGGCCTAACCTCGAGCTGAGAGTTCGAACTAGTCTCTCGTGTCAAGAGACATACCAGGCACGTCAAGGAGTAAAATGGTGAAAGAAGCCAGTATGGTCCGGGGAAGAACAGTGGACCCCGGGGAAAACAACGGGTCCGGGAGTGCGGAGAAAGCGGGGGCTTGGCTTAGCGTCGGCCCCGGAGGCGCTAACGATCGGTTCCGCTCGCTGACCAAGTCGGGGCCGACCCGTCCTTGATCGGCCCCGTGCTTTCCGCTTGCCCTAGTGTTGATATGTCGTGAAACATGGAGAATCCTCTGGGGAGAATCGCGTTAGCATCTGGGGAAGATGGGGCAGTGGCAGTAGCACCGGGGCAACGGCTGTCTTAGCTGACGCCAGATGTGACGTGGTTGGACAGGGCGGGGTTTGGGAATAGGGGCACACGGGGGAGAGGAGAGTGGTCTACCAGAGACGTGCAAGGCTCCGAACTATTTAGTATCCCAAAGGCCAACCGGCATCTGAGTCACAGGAAGTCTCTCACTTCACATCCCCCGTTCTACCACTTCTCAGCAACATCTCATTGCGTACTTCAGCTCACCCATCGTTCCCTTTCACCACATCACCAGAAAACTTCTCACACATCATGGCTGCTGCCGTGGGAGTCCAACCACCCGCACTTGTGCCCTCATACATGAGATCCCTGCCCGGCTCGGTCAACATCCCCGTCGCCGAGTTCCCGTCTGCCGTCAAAGCCCCGGCACCCATCGAGCCAGCTTCCGTTGCCGCTCAACTCGTCCAGACCTTCAATCAGAGCCTCGATGCCGCGGATTTCGCCAGATTATCGCAGCTCTTCGTTGATGATGGATACTGGCGGGACCACCTTGCCCTCTCGTGGCAATTCCGTACAGTCCAGACACCATCCCGCATCGCCGATTTCCTCAAGACCTGCGGAAGCTCAAAAGGTGGCTTCCGTCTGAGGAAGGTAGCCATCGACGACAGCTCCGATGTCAGAGCACCCAAGTCTGTACCGATTGATACGAGCGGTGATGTCTCGGGTGTGCAATTTTTCGTCAACCTGGAGACGACCCTCGGCACCGGAGTGGGTCTGATGCGTCTTGTCGAGGATGCCGGAGGATGGAAGATCCATACCCTGTATACCAGGCTGGAGGAGCTGCGTGGATACGAACAGCCTCTGAACGCCCGACGTGCCAAAGGTGTCGAGCACGGGGGCAAGCCAGGCCGAGAGAACTGGTCCGATCGGCGCAAGGCGGCCACCAACTTCAGCAACGGGCGAGAGCCGGCCGTTGTGATCCTGGGTGAGTCTTCATCCTAACACCTGAACCCTACAAGTTCGTGTCCAACTAACCCCCTCCGCCAGGCGCCGGCCAAGCTGGCCTGACAGCAGCCGCCCGCCTCAAGATGCAAGGCATCGACGCCCTGGTCATCGACAAGAACGGCAAGGTCGGCGACAACTGGCGCAAGCGCTACCACCAGCTCGTGCTCCACGACCCGGTCTGGTACGACCACCTGCCCTACCTCAAGTTCCCCGACCACTGGCCCATCTTCACGCCCAAGGACAAGCTCGCCGAGTTCTTCGAGGCCTACACTAAGATCCTCGAGCTCGACGTCTGGACCAACACGGAGCTCGTCCACACAAAGTGGGACGACAAGTCCCGGTCCTGGACCGTCATCGTGCACCGCAAGGGCCAGGGCGCCGACGGTGCCGACGAGGTCCGCACCTTCCACCCGCGCCACATCATCCAGGCCACGGGCCACTCGGGCATGAAGAACATGCCCACCGTCAAGGGCGCCGACACCTTCCAAGGCGACCGCCTCTGCCACTCGTCCGAGTTCCCGGGCGCCCGGGCCAACAGCCACGGCAAGAAAGCCGTCGTAGTCGGCTCGTGCAACTCGGCGCACGACATCGCGCAGGACTTCCTCGAGAAGGGGTACGACATCACCATCGTCCAGCGCTCAACAACGCACGTCGTCTCCTCCGAGGCCATCACCGAGATTGCCCTCAAGGCACACTACTCCGAGACCGGCCCGCCCGTCGACGATGCCGACCTGCTGCTCCACGGCCTCCCGACGCCCGTCCTCAAGGCGCACCAGGTCAAGTCCGTCGAGCGCCAGGCCGAGCACGACAAGGAACTGCTCGAGGGCCTGGACCGCGCCGGCTTCAAGGTCGACCGCGGCCCGGACGGCGCGGGGCTCTTCTTCAAGTACTTCCAGCGCGGTGGCGGGTACTACATCAACGTCGGCGCGTCGCAGCTCATCGCCGCCGGCAAGATACGCGTCAAGCAGGGGCAGGAGATACAGGAGGTGCTGCCGCGGGGGCTGCGCTTCGCTGATGGGTCGGAGCTCGAGGCCGATGAGATTGTCTTCGCGACGGGGTATCAGAACATGCGGACGCAGACGCGCATGATCTTTGGCGACGAGGTGGCGGACAAGGTGGGGGATATCTGGGGGTTCAATGAGGAGGGGGAGATGCGCGTCATCTGGCAGGATAGTGGGCATCCTGGGTTCTGGTTCCATGGGGGTAACTTGGCCATGTGTCGGTATTATTCAAGGCTGTTGGCGTTGCAGATCAAAGGGCTGGAAGAGGGTCTGTACGAGCAGGGAGAGGTCTAAGTTGTTTTTAGGATCGGCAGCTTCACTCGGAATTCACGTTCTTGTTTTGGCATGATTGAGACAGATCTGTGGCTTGATTTCAATGGATGGGGTGGCATCGAGGTGAGACTATGAGCTCTGTGTGCTGCCTCATGGTAGTTGATAATACCGCCAAATTCCACGGAGATGATGTTCCACGAGTGTGGCAGGTGTCTGAACTTGAAGCAGAAACCCCTTGCCTCTAGACTGCACCCCCACAAACTTGAACAATCCAGCACCTAGGAATGCTGCGTGTGCTCCTCGGCGTGAGGATCAACATGCGTAGCCTTGAACTTCCTAGCGCTGACCTTCTGGTCAAACAGCACGTCGAGCTCAGCATACGTCCTGCCCATGGTCTCCGGCAGGCGGAAGTAAGACCACAGGGCGACGCAGCCGGCAGTCCCGGCCCAGAAGAAGCCCGCCTTGCCAGCCCAATCCCACTCGGTCGGGTTCAGCATGTACGGGTTCAGAATACCGGCGGTGATCTGCGTGATGGCGTACGTGTTGCGCGCGATGACAATGGTCTGCGGCCGCAGCCTGATGGCCGACGTCTCGGAGATGATGGCGTAGCAGATGGGCCCCACGGTCATCGAGTACACGAGCTTCCAAACCAGAACGAACGCGACCTGCGTCCACTGTGACGCGCTCGTAGGGGCGGCGGCCGAGCAGATACCTACGATGAGCAGCGACGCCGCCGCGAGCGTGATGCCGCCCATGTACAGCGTGCGGCGGCCAAAGTACGCCAGCAGGATCCAGGAGAAGCACGTGCCAACAAAGGCCATGCCCGTGCTGCCGATGGCGATGCTGAACGCGTTCTCAGCGCTGATGCCCGCCTGGCGGAAGAAGTACGTCGGCGTGTAGGCGAAGGCGGAACCCGCGAGCTGTTGGCCCGCGAAGACGACCATGCAGATCTCGGTGCGGCGCAGGTTCGAGCCCTTGAAACAGTCGGCGTAGCCGGCGTCGGACTGGATGGTGGACTCAAGCTCGATGGTGTGGCGCATCTGCGCGAGGGTTCCCTGGCACTGCTCGCGCGTGCGGTTCGAGAGGCGCAGCAGCGCCGTCTCGGCCTCCTCGAAGCGGCCCTTCTTGACGAGCCACCAGGGGGACTCGGGGGCGAAGCAGATGGCGATGATGATGGGGAGGGGCCAGACCCACTGCACGGCAAGGGGCACGCGCCACGCCCAGTCGCTCTCGTACTGCAGCATGCCACGGAGGACACCCGAGGCGAGGAACTGGCCCATGGCCCAGCAGAGATTGATGTAGACGGTCATGTAGCCTCGGAGGGCGAGGGGGCAGACTTCGGAGGCGTAGGCGGGGCTCGTCGTGGCGTACACGCCCCAGGTGAGTCCGCAGAGCATCTGGCCAGCGAGGAGCATCTCGATGCGCACGGCGAAGAAGGAGATGAAGATGAAGCCGGTCAGGAGGGCGAGGGCAACCTGGAGGACGCGCCTGTAGCCGTACCTAGCCGAGACGTAGCCGTTGATGAAGCCGCCAATGACGACACCGGCGTTTGTACCGTTGAGGAGGCCGGCTTGCCAGGGTCCAGTGAGTTCGTAGCTGTCGGTGGGCTCGTACTACGGGAGAGGAATAAGTCAGGGAGTCGTTCAAGAACATGGTGATCGGAAATCAGGCACTTACATATTGACCGAACCTCTCCTGGAACGTAGGATATCCGAAGAAGTTTGCCATGAGACTAAAGCAGTCAATTTCTTGTCTTGCGGTAAGTCATTGGCTGTCGCACCTCAGATCGTACCCCTCCATGACAATAGTCAAGGACAGGACGGCAGACCACATGGCAGCCTTCCAGTTCTCGCGCAGAGCCTGCTTGAAGCCAACGCTCTGCTCCTCCGCAGCAGCCGTCTGGGCCTCCTGCAGCGAGTGCAAGTTGGCCTTGGGGTCCTCATACTGCTCGGCATCAGGGCCAGGGCCGCGCGTATCGATCTTCTCGTTCATGGTTGTGGAAGAGAGCGCCGAAGCTGAATGAAGGGCAGCGATGAAAGGGATGCAGTGCCTTGGCCGAGATGACGAGAGAGACAGCCAGTGGCGCAGCCCTTTATAGATGCAGATCGATCAGTCAGTGCATACCTACACGGCAACACGGGTATCATACTACGGCGCCCCAACAAGGTCTGCGCGCTGTGTGGAGTCTTGGCAGTCCGCTGCCCGTCCTAATGGTTGCATACCTTGTTTCCCCGCATCCTGGAGTCGGCTACATATCCGACCACATGGTCAGGAGGCGGGGATACTGACATCAGCTGCTCTGTGCCCCAGAGAAAAGGATAAAAGAGACTGGCAAGGGATCCTGTCTCGCGGTTAAAGTCTTGAAGCACGCGGCACGTCTTGGCTAGGCTGCCTGAGGCCGTGAGGAGTGAGAGCTAGTTCCGACTATTTGGAACGATCAAGTCCTCATCCGGGATGTGAACCAGCATCATGGCTGTCAGGAGTCTCCTATTCGTGAGCAAGTCGAGTCCATCTCCAAAAGTTGGCCGCCGTGGGGGTCACTCCGGAACTCCGCCCAGCCCGAAGCCGGCCAGGCCCCATAATTACTGTCGGTAGTGGGGCGTGGGGGCGACCGGGGAAAGGCGGAGTGCTCCGTAGGTGGGTTTGTGGCTGAGCTTCTGATTGGGCATTCCTGATAAGCGAATACGTGGCGTACGGCGAACCAAAACTCCGCCCCGCTTCCTGCATCGCGTCCAGCCAGTCAATGGCCGTCAGCGCATCAGGTGAGATGTTTCCTCATGCCCCCGGCGCCGGAGCCGCCTTGATTCCCCCGAACGTCCGAACTGTCGGGTTTGGCTATTCAGGCTAAATAGGTCTTGGAACTACGCGATTGGCTCTTTCTCCGACGCCGTGTGGCCGCTTAGCCCTGTGGAGAGTGATCGTCATACCCCTCCTTGAGCCCTGTCGCCTGGACATAAAGGAGACCAACACGATGAGAGACTAGGTGAGAAACCCTCGATGAGCAGAGCACTTGCTACTTCCTGTTCATTCCGTACTTCCAGGGTTTAGCTAAGCCCTTTGTGACATCACATCACAAGTCATGGCGCCGAAGCAGGGTAACCAAGAGTACGGCACTCGGCCGGATCCCGCCTTCACCAACGAGGACGGCAAGCGTCTGGGTTTCCAGTTCGATTCAGAGATCCTGTACATCGAACCCTGGGGCAAGAATGCCTTCCGCGTGAGAGCCACGTGCCTGGCAAAGCTCCAAGATAAGCCATGGGCCCTCACGGAAACGCCCAACGAGACGCCCAAGCCCACCATCGACATCCAGTCGGGCTCCGCCTCCATCATCAACGGCAAGATCAAGGCGCACATCAGTCGCCGCGGCAAGCTCACCATTTCCAACAACGAGACCGGCAAGGTCCTGCTCGAGGAGTACGCCCGTCACCGCCTCGACATCCTCGACCCCAAATGCAGCTCCCTGCGCATCCAGGCCCGCGAGTGGAAGCCCCGCCTCGGCTCGCCCGACTACCACCTCACAATGCGCTTCGAGTCGCAGGACCCCAACGAGCGCATCTACGGCATGGGCCAGTACCAGCAGCCCTTCCTGAACCTCAAGGGCGCGGACCTCGAGCTCGCCCAGCGCAACTCCCAGGCCACCGTCCCCTTCGCCCTCTCCAGCCTGGGCTACGGCTTCCTCTGGAACAACCCCGGCATCGGGCGTGCCGTCTTCAGCAACCTGACGACCACCTTTGAGGCCTACTCGACCGACACACTCGACTACTGGGTCGTCGCGGGCGACTCCCCCTCGGACATCGTCCGCGAGTACACGCAGGTCACCGGCCGCGTTCCCATGATGCCCGAGTACGGCCTGGGCTTCTGGCAGTGCAAGCTGCGCTACCAGACGCAGGAGGAGTTGCTCGAGGTCGCCAGGGAGTACAAGAGGCGGGAGCTGCCAATCGACCTCATCGTGGCCGACTACTTCCACTGGCCAAACCAGGGCGACTGGCGCTTCGACCCCACGTTCTGGCCCGACCCAGGTATGTCTTCCGCCACCCCCGTGCAATTTTCCAACCTCTGACATCTCGCAGACGCCATGATCAAGGAGCTCAAGGACATGGGCATCGAGCTCATGGTCTCCATCTGGCCGACGGTCGAGAAGTCCTCGGAGAACTACGAGGAGCTGCTTCGCAAGGGCTTCCTGATCCGCCAGGACCGCGGCATCCGCATGTCGATGGAGGCGCACCACGGCCCCGTGCACTTTGACGCGACGAACCCGGACGCGCGCAAGTTCGTCTGGGACCTCGCGCGCAAGAACTACTACGACAAGGGCGTCAAGGTCTTCTGGCTCGACGAGGCCGAGCCGGAGTACACCGTGTACGACTTTGACATCTACCGCTACCACCTCGGGCCGAACCTGAGCGTCGGCAACTTCTACCCGTCCGAGTTCGCGCGGGGCTTCTACGAGGGCCTCAAGGAGCAGGGCGAGGACAAGATCGTGAACCTGCTGCGGTGCGCGTGGGCGGGCAGCCAGAAGTACGGCGCGCTCGTGTGGTCGGGCGACATCGCGTCGAGCTGGGGCAGCCTGCGGAACCAGCTGGCGGCGGGTCTCAACATGGGCATCGCGGGCTTCTCGTGGTTCACGACGGACATTGGCGGGTTCCACGGCGGCGTCAACGACGACCCGGAGTTCAGGGAGCTGCTGGTGCGCTGGTTCCAGTGGGGCACGTACTGCCCCGTGATGCGGCTGCACGGCGACCGCGAGCCGAAGCAGCCGCGCCTCGGCACCACGGGCGGCAGCCACTGCCTGTCGGGCGGGCCGAACGAGGTCTGGTCCTACGGCGAGGAGGTGTACGGCATCTGCGAGAAGTACCTGCGCATCCGCGAGGCCATGAGGGACTACACGAGGGAGCTGATGCAGGCTGCTCATGAGCATGGTGACCCGATCATGAGGCCGCTGTTCTATGACTTCCCCAAGGAGAGGAGGTGCTGGGAGATCGAGGACCAGTTCATGTACGGGCCCAAGTATCTCGTCGCTCCCGTGCTGTACGCGCAGCAGAAGACCCGCGAGGTCTACCTTCCGGGCGAGGGCGTCAAGTGGACGGGCACGGATGGGACTGTCTTTGATGGTGGAAAGACCATCACTGTCGACACACCGCTGGACACGCTGCCTGTGTTCACGAGGGCGTAGAAGAAGGTTTTCACAGGGTATGAATAGAGGAAATTACATAGACTAGACAGAAAGAATGCTCAAAAGCCAATACAGGCTTGCAGAATTGGTGCTCAGAAGGACCGGCCGTATTTGTTGACAGCGTTTTGGTTCTCCATCATAATATAGTCAACGTCGATGATCATCATGATCGACTCCAAATCGATGAAAGTACACGTCACGACACTGCCATTCAACGCCCCTCTATCTGGGTGTCGCCAGGGTCGAGTGACAAGTCCTTGCACGATGACTCTCGCGCTCATACAGCTGTTTGTGCTTAAGAGGCTTTTGCTGGGACCGAGTCGCGGAAAAGAGCCCCCACCATGCTGGTGACACATTAGCATCTAGTCTGGCCCAGAGCAGGGCATTCTGACGGAGCACTTACACGGCAGGGTACCTATCACCAGGAACCTCAGTCTCCTCCGCCGCACGACGCAGAGCACTCAGCTCCTCCGCGGTCAATACTATGCGGGCAGCTTCATGGTTCATATCGAGGTACTTGGGCGTCTTGGTGCCAGGAATTGGTATGATATCATCACCCTGCGCAAGGACCCAGGCAAGGCAGACCTGAGAGGTACTGCAGCCGTGCTTGTCGGCGACGGCGCGGAACTTGCCGGCGAGCGCCATGATCTTGGGGAAGTTCTCGGCCGAGAACCTGGGGATCATCTTGCGGAAGTCGCCCGCTCCGAGGTCCGCGTAGGACTTGACCTGGCCCGTCAGCAGGCCGCGGCCGATGGGGGAGTAGGCAATGACGGCGATGCCCAGCTCGCGGCATGTCGCGAGGACGCTGAGCTTCTCGGACTCGATCTCGAGGCTGAAGGGGCTGTACTCGATCTGGTACGCGGAGATGGGGTGGACTGCGTGGGCGCGACGGAGGGTGGATGCTGAGACCTCGGAGAGGCCGAGGTAACGGATCTTTCCTTCGCTGAAACGAGGCAAAAAGGCCAAAGTCAGTAAGACATATACCCCCAGCGTGCTCGTCGACCTACTTCTTGAGCTCGACCATGGCTTCAATCGTCTCCTCGATCGGCGTCTTGTCGTCAATGCGATGGCAGTAGTACAGATCAATCACATCCACGCCCAGCCTGGCGAGACTCTTCGCGCAGGCCTCTTTGACGTAAGTGCGGTCGGAGCGCTCTGCGACCTGGGCCTTTCCGCCAAAAACGAGACCAAATTTGGTGGCCAGGAAGATGTCGTCTCGCTTGCCGGAGCGCTTGAACCAATCGCCGATGCGATCTTCGCAGTCGGCATAGACGTCGGCAGTATCCCAGAACGTCGAACCGATCGCATGGGCATGATCCAAAATCTTCAGCTTTTCCTCGTTGTTGGGGAGAGGACCGTAGGCGCCGCCGACGCTCATGGCGCCGAAGCCCACGGCGGGAATTTGCGGGCCATTGCGGCCAAGGGTGCGTGTGGGATAGGTAGTCATGATGTTGAAGTGACGTTGTGAGGGGCAAGTGAAAAGTTTCTTGGGTCGGTGATAAATGTTTAGAGGACGAGCAGCAAATGCGAGGCGATTAGTTCCCCTTATATACAAGCAAACGCCAACGAAGTGAAAGGTTTCCCTGTCGTGCAAACTATGCCTCAGGTAGGCGCTCCCGGACTTAAGGGAAATGCTACTCCGGCGTGCCCGCCCAGAAAGCAAGTTGGCAACACATACCGCATCGTACGCCGGTCCGGTGATAGGGGCTTGGTGTTTTGCCGCCACGCAGATGCAGCGGACCAATCAGATCAAGGCAGGTCCGAGTGAAGCTGTCGCCACAACGGCCCCGTTTTCATCCAATCAAGCCACGAAGAATCCGAGCCTGCGAATGGAACTGGAGCCTCTAAGCTGGGGACCCTGATCCACCTCCTCCGAGTCTCCATCACTGCCCGCTTGTTCCGGGCATCGCATCTCCAGCAGGATGCCTCACGGTACGCGGCATCGAGCATGAATGCGCGGCACATCTCCGGACACAAAACATGGGCGAAAAGAAGAAGGTGAAGACCGGCTGTCTAACCTGCAAGTGAGATAACCCCTTTGCCCGCCCCGCACCGTGCATCTCACCGCTGACAACATCCGCCTGGAGGAAACGTCGCGTCAAATGTGACGAAACCTGGCCAATTTGTCACCGATGTAGCTCCACCGGCCGCTTCTGCGACGGCTATGGCATCTGGGGCGGCGGGGGACATGCACACGGCAGCACACCGGGACGGACGGCTCTTGTCAAGCCGTCTCCAAGCCCCGGACGTGCCGGCCGGGGCTTGGGCAGCCCAATCGCCAGTCTTACCCCCGGTCTGTCCCAGTTCCCAAGCCTCAAAGGAGCCAGTGAGATTCTGGCATTCGAGTTCTTCTGGGACAAAACAACGATCAAGCTCATAGGCGTATTCGAATCCGAGTTTTGGAAGTCGCTCATACTACAGGCCTGCTCGCACGAGCCCGCGGTCCTCCATGCAGTCGTGGCCGCGGGTGCCGCTCATCGCCGGCAGGAGACGTTGGCCTTGCAGCAGTACAACAAGGCGATCACCTTCTTGAGCGCAAGCCAGAATCGGCGGGACAAACTCGCCAGACGCCTCACACTCACGGCGTGCCTTGTCTTCATCTGCCTCGAGCTTCTCCGTGGGGAGTTCCAGGCTGGATTCCTCCACATGCAGAAGGGACTGCGTCTCCTGGGAGAACACCTGAGTGACAGCTCCGATGATGGGCTTGGCACTGGCAGCGCAAGCCGAGTTCTCAGCATGCCCAAGGATCCGATCGACGCCCATCTACTCGATGCCTTCTTCCCCCTCAGTCTTCAAGGTGAAATGTTCGGCCTTGACCACTGCTTCAGCATGCGACTACCTTCCAGCTTGACTCTTGATGTGCCTCACGAATTCACATCGCTGCGGGATGCGAGGCTTCAGCTCCTCAAGATCATCAACGCCGTGCATGGCCTTTCCGCGCAGGCGGCTCGCGAGCATATCCCGGGGCGCCCTTTCTCAACCAAGCTCGAACTTCTCAAACAAGACATCCATTTCGCCCTCATAACATCGCAACGCGCCATCAACAACAGCGATCAGAGAATTTTTGCCAAACCCATGGCCGAGATGGCCCGGGAAGTGCTCAAAGGCCACCATCTCCTGACAGCCCTGCAAGCAGACACGTCCCTTCGCGGCAGCGACGAGATGGTGTTCGATCACCATCATGGCATCTTTTCCGCCATCCTCCAGACAGCCCAGGGCGTGTGGGATATGGCCCGCGCGTACCTGAGGACCTACGCGAGCCCCAACGACCGCACGAGCTTCACGCTCGACCTCGGCTTCATCCCGCCGCTGTACTTCACCGCGGTCAAATGTCGCGATCCGGTGCTGCGGCGGAAGGCGCTGCGCATGCTTGTCGACACGTCGCACCGTGAGGGGATATGGGATGGCTATATCGTGGCTCGGATCGCTCGTCACGTTGTCCTCTTGGAGGAAGGCGATTTTTACGACGTGCCTGTCGATGCCCTCGTGGAGGGCGAGGCGCAAGCTCGACTTCCTGCGGCGAGACGCTTCAGTTCTGTGCGCGTGGAGCCTTTGACGCAATGCTCGGGCAGCAGAGTGAGACTGGTCCTTCGACGTCTCAGTCCGACTGGACCCTCGGACACTATTTACGAGGAGGTTGACATCGCAAACGATGGTCCACCGACCGACTACCCCATACCGAAGCGACGCCTGACGTAGATCTCCTGGCCGCCAGATATTTGTGTCAAGGGGGAGGCGTGGCGAAAGCTGCTCTGGGGACTTGCCTTGCGAATGCGCATCCCTGCGCACCACGACCCACGGGTTTTCGAGGTGTTTGATCAACGCCACGTGTTCGAGTCGACCAGGTGCCCGGCGCCTCTGCAAGCATAAGCGTCTTCTTTGACATCCGTTCACAGAGGGCTGCGCGACGCATTTTCGGGCTACTTTGGGCTGCCAGGCTCGACCACCTGATTGTGGCTTTTCGTCAGTTTCGGCGCAGCGACCACGGAGGAGGGCCAAGTGATATCAGTGACAAGGTCAAGAGGGTGGCCAAACGTCAGGGGTCGGGTCCTGCCTGTTCACCCATCCCGAATGACTGCGGTGCCCTTCTCGTCGGCGGTAAACACATCAGAGTTGCGTCTGATGCTCGCCTCGTGGTCTTGCGCTGCCGCCGCTTGATATCATCCCGATAGGTTGAGGCGCAGTTACGCAGCCTGGGAGTCAAACCCCGCATTGCCCCTGGTACCTGGTTCATCTCGTCAAGCAGGGGTCTCGGACGGATGACATCCTTCCCGGCGCTATGGAAATA
The DNA here is from genome assembly GCA_037042015.1 of Furcasterigmium sp. R96-07A1. Lineage (NCBI taxonomy): Eukaryota > Fungi > Ascomycota > Sordariomycetes > Glomerellales > Plectosphaerellaceae > Furcasterigmium > Furcasterigmium sp. R96-07A1. The sequence goes on from JAXQJP010000074.1 coordinate 52,220, forward strand.
CTCAGAAACGGTTCTCATTCGACAGCCCAGTTCACTCTTCGCCATGCATGCCTACTTGAGGTATCCCTCGCGCGGGATTTCAATCACCATCACATGAGCCTGTGGCCTGCAGCCGGGGGGGAAGAATCGTGGGATTGGGAGCGGGGACTTGAGGGACTTCGGCATCACCACCACGCACCCCCAGACGTGCCTTTGCACGCACCACCAGCGGTAGAGGGCAGAAGCTGGAAGTCTCCATTCCATTAGCGGTGATGGCAAGAAGTACCGTGAGCACAAGGAATCATTCACAATAATCCCCGTGGCTTACCCCTCAAGTCAAATGCCCTTGGGTGGGCTGGCGCAGCCGATGACTCCCGCTGCCTCATCTCGTACCTTGGCCCCGTCCCAGTCAAGAGCAATAAGGTCTATCTAGTAGTAACCTAAATCCAAATAAGCTTTCGGCATGCCCGACTGACTGAGTCCGAGACTCCGGTCTCTATGTCAGGACCTAAGTAGGCGGGTCCAATCTAATGCCAAGACCGCCCAGACCTCTATCTGCCAACGCCACCGTTCAGGGCAGGAACCTCGCGTGTTGTTTCTACTTGTCCCATTAGCACGCCCGAGCTATGAGCGGTCAAACAATGCAAGAGGGCGGAGTTTCATGTGCTGACAGCGTGAACAGATGCATGCTCAATGCTCCTTCGGCTCTGCCCGAGGGGATTCACGACTAGGATCCCGTTTCCCCTTGGCGTTCACGTTTAACGAGATGTCCGCAAGTCAGAGAGAGGTTCCCATTCAGTAGGCCTGTTGATAAATAGCCGGCCGACTGCGCTTTGTGGTTGTCTCTCATCGTTCAGTCCAGACACCGAGTACCCCAGTCTTGTGTGAGACTACATCTCCCGTCATGCGTTCCACTGCAATCATCCTCGGCCTCATCGCCGCTGCCACGGCTGCCGTGCTGCCCCCCGCCCCTGAACACCTCCCCCTCGGCGAGATCGGCTGGGAAGGCGTGGTCATCCCCGGCGAGCCCGCCGTCGAGGTCTGGGGCTGGAGCTTCGAGGTAGATTGGCCCAACCCCTTCAGCCAGCACGAAAACTTGATTCACCCCTGTGTTCCAGGACATCGAGGCCAAGATCCGCAAACAGTACAACCCCAACTTTTCAATCTACTCCGAGGAGATCCAGGATTCGTATGCTGCTGTTTCAGAGAACTCTGCGCTCGCGGCTCGTAAACATCTCGAAGCCCGCCAGGTACGTCCCCCCCTCTTTTCACTTCATACTTCCTGACTACATGGCACTGACACGTATCTATCAGATCGGCCTCGGCTGCCACACCCACTTCGGCCTAACCAGCCACTACTTCGCCACGATCGCCCGCGACAACCTGCGGCGCATCGGCGGCAACCGCTGCAAGGCCCGGCCCCGGACCTGCATCCGCATGCAGTGCGTCGAGTACGCGGCCATCGTCACCTGCAACGACCAGTGGAACAAGGAGGTCGACGTGCACTGCGGCATGATCGCCGACTTTGCCACGCACATGATCAACGGCTGCTTCAAGCACGCGCCCGTCTCGTGCGACGCGCAGGGCAACTGCAATCACCATCCCTTTGGCCACGAGACTTTCGGGCAGGTGTTTGCGAATGATCGGTCTTGGAATGTCATCGTGAGCGGCTGTGGTAAGTGATGGGATCCTGTCTTGCAGAGGGAGTTGGCATAACTGACTTGTTCTCCTAGCGATGTGGGGGAGCGGAGAACGTCCTGTCAAGGCTTGAGTGCCTGCCCTGATCTTCGGCACTCCTACGCTCACCCGGCACGAGGAAACGGCGAGCATGATCAGTTGAGAGTGTGGGGCAGGACGCAGTGGGTGGCTGCAAGTTATTTGCTATGGGCGTGCGTGGGCGCCATGGGAGCACAGAGCTTCCTCTTGCGGTAGCCTCGAACGATGGGCCCGAGTAAAGCCCCATGCTGTCAGTTGTAATCGAAATTCCTGCTGACCAACTTAATGTTCTGCGGCTGCATTTGCGACCCCATGTGTTGTGGCCCGCAGATGCAACCAGCTTCGGTGCTGGGCGCGACCGCTGGAAGGGGTGGCAGGACTGAGAGTCACCCAGCCCGGTTTCTATCCAGTCTCACTCCGCCGAGAAGCTCACCAGAATTCTCCTTGGAATTTCCGGCATCTTCCGCGTCTGTTTGAGAGGAACAACCTCGTTTGCATCCGGGATGGCGTGGTGCTCTCCCACTCTTGCAAGAAGGGCAGGGTGCCCCTCATAGGTGAATTCGTGGTCCGAAACCTCGAGGCCTCGCGGGGGGCCGAAAGAACAATTCAGCAAAAAAATGGTCGTCGACGTCATACCTAGTGTATGCCCAAGTTTATAGGTGAAGTTCCTACCAGCTTTTGGTCCCTCGGAGGTGGGGTTTATCGGCATGACGCGGCCCGTGATGTCTGAACATGGCTCAGGGGCCAGCAACGGCTCGAGTCCAGGTATAGTGCATTTATGGCGTGAAAACTTGGTCTTACACGATGCTGCAACTTGGAGTTCGACCCTTTCCTCATGTACCGCAAGACTACGAAGCCAGCGGCTCATGTCCAAGTTTCCGAGGCAGCGAGGTGGTTGTCGTCAGCAGCGCGTGAAGCAGGGCCAGCGCCCGCGCATGGACATTGCCAGCGACGGTTCATCGACGTCATACGCGGGCTCAAGGCGCTCCCAGGGATCAAGAATGTCTGGCTCGTGGAAAGCGGACGCTGGCGCAGGTGTGCTTCGACGAGAGAGTCCTAGACGTCGTGAAGCCGGATGTCGTTCCCGTGGTCATCGGGATGCTGTCGAAACGATAACGCCATCATCGAAAGGGCCGAAACCATGATAGAAAATGCTGGAGACGAAGGTGCAAAAGCTCGACAGTGGGCATACTCATGTGCAAGTACGTTGTGCTTCTGATTGCGCGTCATTCCTTGGAGGCAGGCCCTGCCACCTCGGAATCCTTCGCCGGCAATGAGTACGGCCAAGACCCTCAACGAACATGACTCGCCGAGCACTGCAAATTACAACAAGTAAAGCACCTCCACAAAAATAGAGTGGTTTCAGCAGAGCCTGGCGGAGGGCGCTTGAATGGCACGTAGTGGAGGAGGTCCTCTTCCCGGATTCAACACGGAAAAGATGAGCATCGCTCAGTAAGCTCTGGTCAGCGAAAAAGCAAGACGCAAGTCCGTTTGAACAGCCCGGGGAAGCGGGTCTTGTATCTACTAGGCGAGGCTGGGCTGCCAGCTTGGGAATGCGGCACGACGCCTCCGAAGCGTCTTGGCAGAATGCCATATTCCAGCATTTTGCGGGATTGTTGGCAACGTGGGGGACTGCTGCGTCGGTAGGTATTTTAAGCACTGCCCAAGTCATGTATCGTCGACGTCATGGAGGCTGTGGGTGCAATTCAAATTTGACAGCTGGTTGCACAATGTCAGGGCCGTACTATATCGAAGCACGGCAGTGCCGGAGTGTGGGATCTCAGTACTTTATCCTCGACTTGGCGTGGGTCTTCGTCTTATTTTACCATGTTACCATGGTAGTCTTGCCACTCACTTATTTCCCCTTCAAGAGGGCGATCATCACGGAGCGGCGGTGCACTGGCCTCTGATGCACTGCAATTAGCCTGAAGGAAAAACACAAGCTACTGTCTGATGTCCAAACAACGGGTCCCAGGAACGAGCAGCAATGCGCCGATCGTGGACTGAAACCGACCTTCCTCTTCGGGTCCCACCGCGGCTCATGGACAAGAAAAGGTCAGCAGCGATCTAGCCAAGAGATGCAATCTATTCGAGCCGCAAAGGGGCCGAGCTTCGTCTCATCCAAACCAGGCCCTCCCAACATGTCAGGGCTTGGCACGTGGGCGTAGCGAGCGAACCGTGGTCCTTGACGCCGCGAGAGTGGGAACCGTCAACACCACGACCTCGACTCTCCCCCAATCATCCGCCTCATCAACATCCCCGGACCCGGCAGCCTCAATCAACTCCCGGCATGCAGCCCGCGCCCGTTGGTTAATATCCGTCTCCCACCCCCGCCACATGCGGCAGTCGCCCGGCAGATCGCGGTGCCTGACCAAGCACACGTCCACCCTCTGCGATGATCTCCTCGCTGGTCATCTTCCGGCCCCTCGGCTCTGGCAGGGATCGACGCTCCCCATCGGGACAGACGGCTGCGCTCCCGTCCGTGATCAATGCGAAACCCGTGACCCTTCCAGAATGCTCTTCTGGATGCTCTTCGTCCTTGCTGGCGCCCCATCGTGAACGAAGGGACCCGCTGTCTGCAAATTGTACCATGGCAACATGTCCAGCGCATGACCTTCACTTCGGCAGTGCGAGCCGCCGCGAAGCGCCGCATCTACGCGAAACGGTGCAGGCGGGAGCTTGGATGGAACACACCACTCGTTGACCAAGTTGACTCCTCGGCGATGAGGGCTCCGTAGCTGCCAACGTCCCGCCTCCTGAAATGCTATAAAACACATTCGTCCTCGTCCCCCAAACTCACCACATCTCTTCACTCAGCATCCAGCACTCGAGCGATCCACCAGTTGCAAGCTATTCCATTCATTCACACACCAAAACTTCCCACCAGCTTCACAACCATCGCCACCATGTCCGTCGCCCGCGCCGCCCTCTCCGCCGGCCTCTTCGCCGTCGCCGCCCACGCCCACGGCCACGTCCAGTCCATCACCGTCGGCAGCGAGACCTACACCGGCGGCCTCCCGCACGCCGCGCCCGCCGACGCCGTCGGCTGGGCCGCCGGCAACCAGGACAACGGCTTCGTCGAGCCCAACGCCGCCGGCACAGCCGACATCATCTGCCACAAGTCCGCCACCCCGCCCAGCAACAGCGTCACCGTCGCCGCCGGCGAGACCCTCACCCTGCAGTGGGACACCTGGCCCGAGTCCCACAAGGGCCCCGTCATCGACTACATCGCCTCGTGCGGCGGCGACTGCTCCTCCGTCGACCCGACGTCCCTCTCCTGGGTCAAGATCGCAGAGGCAGGCCACATCTCCGGCGACACCTGGGCCGCCGACGAGCTCATCGCCAACGGCAACGCGTGGGACGTCACCATCCCCTCCTCCCTCGCCGCCGGCGGCTACGTCCTGCGCCACGAGATCCTGGCCCTGCACTCCGGCGCCCAGCCCAACGGCGCCCAGTTCTACCCCCAGTGCATCAACCTCGAGGTCACCGGCTCCGGATCCACCACTCCCTCCGGCGGCGTCCCCGGCACCAGCCTCTACACTGCCTCGGACCCCGGCGTCCTCTTCAACATCTACCTCCCCTTCGACACCTACCCCATCCCCGGCCCTGCCGTCTGGTCGCCCTAAGCGGGAGGTCCACTGGCTTGTTTCCCGGTCAGCGATGCATCGTGCATGGGTTATGACATTATGAGTGTCTGAGTGCTGGATCATCTGTATATATTGGATTCTCCATTCATGAACATATCTTTCTCTCTTGACTCACATGCAACCTTGACTCTATTCGCCTGACCTGATGACAATAGTGCTTGCATGTGAGACCTAGCTCTCTTTGTCTTCAACTGATACATCTTGTAGCGATCAATCGGTATCTCGCTGATGCCCCGCGACATCCCAGTCCAACACGCACCTCCGATATTCATCTGCCTCTGCCTTGTCGCCGTCACGCATCTCCCTTAGAAACCTGGGGAAGCCTAGAAGCGGATCGTTCATGGCCTTGACCGTCTCCTTCGCCATGTCTCCGACATCAAACCCAAACACCTCAGAGAGGCTGATGAGGCGGGACAACTTGGTAGTGTACCTCTCAAGCTGGCGCACGGACTCGAGTGGTTGACCACCCGACGCCTCGGCTCGTAAGTCGCTCGGTTGTGATTGTGAAGACGCGCCGCCAGATGTATTCCTTTCGTGGCAATGCAGATATGCCATGAAAAACTTGTACTGGACCATTGGCTCGACAAATTCATCGAGACGCTCTTGTCGCGAGCTGTCTGATGGCTCCCGCGCGTAGACCACCCTGAGCAGTCCGAACCAGATCTGCAGCAACGCCTGGAAGTCCAGATTTTCAAGCTCGCTCATCTCTCTGTCGAGCAGTTCGATGAACTCGGACTCCTCCTCCAATATCTCAAGCGCAGTGTCCCTGTCCAAGGCGCCTTTGATCATGGTACAACAGACGTGTGTCATGCCAAGTTCCTCATGCTTGAGCTCGCGGATCACAGAAACGAGTGTGGCTCTGGCTGCAGCATGGCCACGGTGTTTTTCGACTAGGGCCAGCCACTCCAGCTTTGCCAAATCACCATGCATCAGCATCCAGGAACCTTCTCGTCCATGTCGCCTGAGAAAACTGTTGAAGGCTGAAACGGGTTGACAGCCTCCAGTTGAGCAGGAGCAAAGACAATAATCTCGACCTTCGTAATCGGCCCCGGCGTCCAGGAGGATATGCAGGACATCCAGTACGAGGCTGCCCGACGGCAAGTAACACGAACGCTCAAATTGAAAAACAGCCCTGAAAATTGCTGATCGTCCGCGCTCATTCCTAAAATTCACGTCAGCACCAGCCTCAAGCAGCGCGCTGAAGAATTCCCCGTCACGCAACAGGAATCCGTCGATGCACCAGATGGCACTTGATAACGCAGTTTCGCCTGCAAGGTTGACATTGTTGACGAGATAGAATCCGTGCTCGACCAGTCCTTGCACCTGTGCAACTGTTGTCACAAGATGCAATAGCGTTGATCCTTTATGGTTTGGTCCGACAGTATCGCCGGACTCGTTGAAGTTCGGGTTGCCACACATGGACAAGAAGCCGACCAGCATCGTGTACTCTGTCGTGGACTCTCCCATCCAAGGCCAGTTATGCATGTTCAACGCCGAGCTGCCCACGCGGAAACACTCAATGGTGACCAGCCTTGCCCATCTCTGCGATGTTTTCACGTCCGTCATGCTTCGTATCTTGGAGGCGATGTCGAAGAGAATTGATGCGTCTTTCGAAACCATGATAGTTTTCATGGCGCATTCGATTGTGCTTGGTTGCCTGGCATTCAGAGACCAGTCGGCTCCGGCCTCCAAGAGAACCATGGCCACATCTTTCTTCCCGTACGCCAACGCGTACTCAAGTGGCCTCTTTTCCCACTGGTCTGTGGCGTCGACGTCGTGGCCAGCACTTATGAGGCACGAAACATATTTCCCGTTCAAGACGGACAGATGCAAAGGCGTCTGCCCCATGGCGTTCCGCTGATTCAGGTCCGAGGTGTTGAGGGAACGATCGAACTCCGCCGCCGAACCGGATAGAACGGCCCGGTGCAGGGGACTCATCCAGTCCAAGTCTGTTGCATTGATCGTCGTGTCAGTTGGGAAACAGGCCGCACGGCATTGTTGGGACGCACCGTAGTCATGCTGACACATTGTTTGGAGGAATTTCACGAGGAAGGGATCGCGAGTCGTATCAGGCCCCCTCGCATTGTAAAAGAACATGAGGGATGCGTCGTTTTCTTCTGGGGCAGCGTAATCACCAGGGTCAAACCCTAGGCGCATAAATTCATCTATCGGGTAATGACCGTTGTAAATGGAGAACCGTGCCATCATGATGGTGAATCTGGGACATTCATGAACACGTCAGTAAAACACCAGACCCCTTGTTAGCAAATCAATTCAGCTCGTTCTTACCTGGAATGTTGGAAGTTCATGGGAATGTGAAGTTTCGACATCAAGAGAGTGAACATATCGATAGCGAACTTTGGATCTAGGCTAATGTCAGACCTAACCAAGGCGTTATACTCGTATAATCGATCAAGCAAAGCCTATTACACATTCAGATTGTGGCACGCGCGGTCAGAGTTGAGAACTTTACCCCGGTAAGCGACAAGCCGTCAGGATTCACTTGATGTCTCAAAGACGGGTCATCTCGACTCAACTTGAGAAGCCGATTCTGTATCTGCGCCACATTTTCAGCGTCGATTCCCAGCAAAAGGTCGTTCAGAATTGAGAACCCCGATGAATCGGATGGCACAGTCTTGTTGACAACAAGGCCCGGCCGGAACGCAAAGCCCCCTGCTTCCTGGACGACAAACGCTTGAATGGTGATGGACCACCACAAGCCAAGATCCACGAGGGTGAGCTTGGCGGAAGCCCCGACATGTCTGTTCTGGCAGAATCGTTTGCTGCAGGGTCTCGATAACATCCGCACCGGTGTGTAATTGACAGTCAGAAATCCCTGTGTAACTTGAACCGCCTGGTGACAGGAGCAGGCGCAACGAAGGTCCGAGCCGTCGTAGCAGCTTCTTCGGGGGGTCGACCGGACCACAGCCAGACTCCCGGAATATAGCGGCTGCTTCGTCGTGGTGGAGGAGCGTTCTGTAAGTTCGAACGCCGTTCCGGGGATGTGGTCGATCCCTGATCCGTTCGAGGCTTTCACTGGCAGCGGCTCGTGTGCAGGATGTATCTGCGTGGATGTGACGCTGATGGTTTGCGATACACTGTACGATCGTCTCAGTCTCCAAGTCCATGAGCGGCCAAGTCCTAGGAAGATCGAGACCTACCCCAAAACGATTGCGTGGGCGGCGGTGATGCTTTCGTGTAGCGACTTGACATCATGCTTCAACCCCTGGTATGCCGTGACTCTCCTGACCGACAGTCCCTTTCTGTGCGCTGCTTCGGACAGCTTGGCCTTGATCACTTCCAGGTCCTCTGCGACACGGGCGCATCGATCGAGGCAGATTCGAAGGATGCCCTCTCCAACCTCGCTCCTCGTCAACAGAGGCTCCAGGAAGAAAAGCAGCAGTTCGAGGTCTGCCGCCAATCTGGCCACCTCAGCCGGGATCTTGTCCTTGGCGTCGCGCATCTCTCGCAGGGTGTCGATGCCGGTCTTCAGTTGCAGCAAGATGGGCACGAAGCCGACCACGCCGGCGACGACACCGAAGACCTCGGCCATGATGTGCGCAGGACA